>OZ038478.1:50809643-50837143 GCA_964036315.1 Acanthosepion esculentum
ACTAGCACGCTACGTAACTCGGTAATGCACGCTTGCAATCAGAACAAATGACATGACAAATTGAGAAGGCTATAAAATAAAATGAAGAAGGAAATATAGAACAAGAGAAAGAGACGAAAATTCAAAATCATAAAGGAATGAATAAAATACTTCAGAATATATAAATAAAAAATTAATTAAAAAAAAAAAGAAGTGACGACGCTGGAATTCTTAAAATAGATAAAAATAAAACTGGAATACACATTAAGGGAAAAAAATTGTTTCCGTGCTTCAAATGCCACGATAGGCACATGCGCTTCGCTGTAAGAAATATCAAATCTTTGTGGGCTTTTTTTGTTTCTGTTTATTTTTTTCTTGACTTTTTGTTTTCGACCTTTTCCTTCTTTTCTTACAGCTTTCGGTTCTTTAAGTTTAAGCTCGATGATATCGCATGACAGTAGTTGAGGTAAGGGCAAGAATGAAAAAGAGAAAAGAAACGAAACACAGAAACAAGTACGCAACGCTAAGGGAAAAAAGAAGGAAGAGAAAATGAACATGACTAAAGCGTTGAAAGAGTAAATGAAAGTATACATCTGATAAACATATCAAAATATAATAGAGAAACATATGCATATAGAAAATAAAAAAAACCTATAAAATAAATAGCTTATGCATTGGTTTGTTCGAACAACGGTCTTCGTTCTTATTGTTATTATTACAACCTTTTAGCCATTGTACCCTTCGATTGTGCCTATCCTCTTCGACATCTTGACAGTTTCGAACCGAACTCCTTATTCAATCCCCCGGGAGTAAATTATTTTCATTCCACTGTCCCTGTTTGAGGATATCTCGTATAAATTTTCTTCGTGATACTGAAATATGATTTTCAATATCTGATGCCGGGTGTGTACTTAACAACAGCACGCATTTAACCGAACATTTATTATAGTCTCATAGCTCAACCAAGTGATGTAATATTATAACTCCAAGCAAAATATATACTAGCTGTTTATGTAACCCGTATTGTCATATGTAGATTTTAGTAAATGCTTATGTTAAGACATTTCTTCATTCTGGTGTCATAATAAAAAAAAAAATATTGAACAATAATTATAGTTGTATTTTGACGCCAACTGCAAATAATTTTCGTATAACTAAGCAATATTTTGGAGGGCTTACTGACATGAGCACTACATGAACAATCTAAATTAGTTTTTGCATTTAAAAATAGAATATTTCAGGTAGTGTCAAAGAACAGATGAAGAAAGGGAGAATGTTTGAATGAAGAAAGAAATAATGAAATAAATGATGATGTAAAGAAAGAACAACAAAGAACGGAAGAATTGAAGAAAGAAATAATTAAATAACAGAATAACTGAAGAGAAAAAAAAGGACAAAGTAAGAATGAAAGAAGGAAGTAACACTGAACTGAAGAGAGAAAGAAAAAAATAGAAAGAAAGGCTGAAATAACGGGTGAATCGAAGAAAGAATGAAATATAGACAAAAGAAAGGAAGAACGAAATAACAAATGAAGTGAATAAAGAAAGAACGTTTGAATGAAGAGATAAATAACATAAACGGATGAATTGAAGAAAAAACGAAATAAAGAAAGAAAGAGTGAATGGATGAATGAAATAATGGTTGAAGTGAAGAAAGAAATAATGATGAAAAACAGAATAAAATGAAGCATAAAGTGAAGACAGAAAGAAAGAATGAAGTAAAAGATGACGTGAAGACAGAAAGAAAGATAGCATGAAATACAGTAATAAATGCAGAATGACATAAAGAAAGAAAATATAAAGTTAAGAAAGAAAAAAACAAAGAGAATCGGTGTAACCTGAGTACTGAGCAATACTGGGATATTTTTATACCCAAGTAACATAAACCTAATGTTTTTTCTCCATTATTTACTTCAAAACTCCTACTTATTCAGTTATTCATTCCAACCTTCATTTACTGCCGGCCTCTTCATTTGATTTCCTTGTTATTAGACAGCCAAGGGAATCACACAAACATCCATATTCTTGCGAAATATTTTTAAATATACTTTTCACCAATAAAAATAACCCAGAAAAGTGCGTTTTTGTTTCATGTATTTTTAAGAAACTGGTAAAAAGTTTCTTTTTTTCTGATATATTTACACATGCCTTATACTTTTTTCTCGAGTCTTAATTATTTTTTTTAGAGATGAACCCGCTTCATTGCTTTAAAATCTTTGTTAAAATGCATGCATACGTAAATAAGTAAATGCGAGCGTTGTGGGCATAAAACAAATTAAAAATCATTTGAAAGTAAAGAAAAGGAGTCACAAAGAAACATAAAAGGAAATTATCATCCTTCACGGAGCGGAAGCATACGTCCCGGATGAAGATAGTTATCCAAGACGGAAATCAGAGGAGGCAAATTTCCTTTAGAACTAAAAAAAAGCAGAAAGAAGAAAATTAACGATTCAACAATTAAGCCAATTTGGGGGAAGGAAAAGAAATAGGAAATGTGTGTGTGTGTGTGTTTGGGAGAGAGAGAGAGAGAGAGAGATAAAGAGCGTAAAGAGTGATTTTAAAAGTGAGAGAGAAAGCAAATAAACCGAAAAGGAAACAAACTGAATGATGAAGAGACAGTTTTTAAAAGAATTGAAGAAGTCAAGATGAGAAGGAAGGAAAACAAGTAAGTAGTGAAAAACATGAAAGGAATTAAAACCATAGGAAAATAGAAACGAAAATCTGGGAGAAACAAATTATGGAAAAAAGAGAGAAAGGAGAGTTAAATGGACGAGAGAAACAGTAAACCTCTGTAACGGGATGCTTAGAGAGTTCACCTCGCAGAGCATTTCCCTGATGTCGATAGAGATTCGGTTGCACCACTAATGCCAACTCAATCAAAACTACGGCTAGGTTTAGCAAATCTTTTGAACTGCCCCGTAACTGAGATACCTGGCCTTTTCTCACATAGCTTTATTCATAGTAAGAGTCTAACTTGGGAAAAAGAATGGCCTACGCCACCATCTGCATCTTTACACAAATTTTAAATGTGGCTACTTTTCCTACAAAGCACCACATTAATGAAAATAATTCATACATATTGTGTACGCACTTTGAGTGCAGGGAAATGTTTATTATTTTCAATAATGAAAAATTTCCCTTTTGTCTTATGAGTCGACGAATTTCACCAGATTTACAATAATTGCAATCTTATTTGGTACGTGAAACATTTGGTATGCATTATAATTTAATTCCTTTTTTATATTTCATTCGGAGCTAAAGATTCTCTGTTCCCTTTTATTGTAGTATCTCTGTTGTGTTGTCATCTAGTCTGTAACGTAGAAGTCAGTCCCCTATGCTGATTGACGTATTTGCACTTATTTCACTTCATGTAAAATAGGGTAAGTCCATTTTGAATATTTCACTACAAACTCATTTTTTGAAAGATTCATAACATCAAAATATAAATACGTATATATTTTTTAATAAGTTCAAATTAAAAAAATAGAAAAACAAAATAATAATATTACATGTGGTTTGAACGCAGAACGAAATCATATGATTGCGTTTGAATTTCACTAAATTTTGCACACGTAAAGGAAAATATTATAACATTGAAGGAAAAAAAACGCGTTATCTGAGGTTATCGATTTCAAAAAATAATTTTCTAAAAATATTTTACGCTTGAAAAAATCGATGGAATTGCTTTTGTAAATGTTAATTATTTGACACTTAGACCAACATTTTTAGTACAATAAAAGAAAGAATACATTAAACACTGATGTCAACGTTTGAAATTACTTGGAATATCAAGGGAAACGTTAACACGTTTCTTTTTTAGGTTCTTGCAAACGTCATTATCATCAACCAGAAAGTCCCTTTCTAATTTACTGCAGAAAATAACCATACGATTACCATCATTTGTTTCTAACCAGAGCTTTCATTTCACAGAAAAAATTGTTTCAAGACTTCTACTGATATGGTTAGAATCCAGGTTTGATTTTCAATGAATAAAAATGAAAATTATCAAAGAAGAAAAGAATCTGTTAAAAGTACATATGTGCAATATTACCCTTGGTTAAATATCAAGCAACGGCAGTTTTACAAAAAATTGCTTTCATATATATATATATATATATATATATATATATATATATGTATGTATGTATACATGTGTGTGTGTGTGTGTGTATATATATATGATGTGCAAGTGGTGTAACATTGCCTTATGCGGAAATACTACTGAGAAAGGTATGAATGCATCTATTCTCCACATAACTATGTGTTAAATGTTTGGGTAGGCTGGGCTTTTAGACTTTGTTAGCAGCCAGTCTAGGAGAAGGACAATTCTGAATTTGTTTGGGAACATTTTTGTACGCTATGCTAACTATTTCTCTGTATGAAATGCTTCCAAAAACCGTGGTTGATTTTGGACAACCCTTCACCACTAGAATCACATAATATGTGCGAAATGTTTAGATACAAACTACTCTTTACCAGTAACAATCGGAAGGCCAGATTGGAATTTGCAAAGTATTGAGATGAACGACAATAGCCCTGGAAGAAAGTTTTAATCTCTACCAAAGTGATGGAAAAAGAGCAAAGTGAGGCGAAAGAAAGGATCTGTTAATGATCAAAAGCATACAAGGTCATTGTGAAGCAGGATGGTGGCAGTGTCTTGGCTTGGCTTGTATGGCTGCTTCTAGAACAGGCTCATTCATACTTATGTAACTCATGATGGTACAGCATAATTAATTCAGAAGTCTGCAGAACTATTTTATCTGCCGATTTATAGAGAGATGCATCAAAACTAACCGGGAGGAATTTTATCCTGCAGTAAGTTAATGACCTAATCATGCACCTAACAGAACAACGGATTTCGTCAGAGGAAAAAAGTGGGCAGTTTTAGACTCAGTTTTCAAACCAATAGAGACATGCATTTCATCTCCCGAAACAAACAAGAACTGAACGAGGCTGCATTAAATGTCTGGAAAATCCTCACAAATGAAGAATACCACAGTTTGGTGTTATCAATGGGTTGATGCTGTTATTGCAATCAAGGGTTATTTATTTTAAGATTACCTTTACTTTTAATCACCTAAGATGTGATGATCTGATACAAAAGTAGTATTTCTTAAGCTGTTTTACACATATAAATATAAGAAAGCTGAAAATAAAAGCTGAAACTCTGAACTCTTATCTCATATTCATAATTTGATCTTAAACCCAAATGTCTTCAGGGAATATTAAAAACAAAGGAATTGGCATTGTCGTTCCAATACTCTTGGATTAGACTGTATACACTTCAAAATCAAATATCCATTACCAATTTCTAAAATCCAGTGATTTTTTCATTAAGAAAGTTCAGACGATACGCATTAAACAATTTTTCGACAACTGATTCTGGTTAAATTACATAACCAATGTAAATTTTGCTATTTTACTATACTTGAAACGAATATTCATGTTGCCAGACATGAATCATCACTAATTCGAGCAAGTGGGAGAGTTAGCATTCATACATATACTAGTTCAGAGACTTAAATAAATAATTATCTAAAAAACTAAACTTGCAATCACATCTTTTTGTTTTTATTTATCATGATAATGTGCATGAATTGAAATATAAATATATATCATGAAATGTCATATTTTTAACGGAAAAATGAATAATATGTATGGCATTTGTATTTTATTATTAAAATTCTGGTGAATGGAGTCGAGCAGATGTTTGAATTTTACGATATGTATTATTGCCGTAAATAATAGTTACTAAGATAAAGTTATTAGTTAATGCCTGTTATCTATTGAATTTCATTGATGAATTTATGTACATATATGTTGGACATATTGATATCTCTATATGAGAAAATCTACAGATATAATCTAATATTCCAATTTATAATTTATGTGATGGCTTAAAATAACTTAATTATTAGTTAAAAATAATTTAGATTCTAGTGGCGAGGATAGTATATATCTAAAGTGTTATACTGCGTGGAAGGTGAAAAGTTTAGTTCAATCTTCAGCATTCATTTTCGAAATAATCTTTATGGGAAACCTATGGAACCATTAAGAAAATTAAATAAGTTATATAGCAAGGGCGACTGGGTACGCTAGCCTTGATGGAAGCCAGTCTAGGACACGTAATATTCTAATTTCAAAATCGTAAAAAGCAGAACAGTGAAACCATCTCAACGCTGTTACTAAGAAATAATGTCAATTCTTAGATGATAAAGGTAAACTATATTTGTCTGTTTTTCTGTGATGAGGAATTATCATTGTTTACACTGCTTATATTCGAACTATTCTCCTCATCGTTGTTGTTTTTATCAATCGAGTGAACAATAACTGAACAAAATAATATAAAAACTCGACGATATCATAAGGTATGGACAGTGGAACGAGAACTATCACAGTAGATTAACTAATTTGTTTAGTTCGGAATTCCATGTGGATTAACCAGATTGATATACACCAGGGAAAGAACGGAAAGCACAACGACCGAAATGTTATGATAAAAACAAGAAAGATGAAAACAGTACGAATATAAATACTGCAAATAAGGTAAAGTATATTTTGGAGAGCATGATGGCCGATATCCTGTTGGGATATGGCAGTGAAGAAAGTCAGAATAAACAAAAATTTAAAGGAATTAATTCAAATGAATTGGAATAAAAAATCAACAATCTCAGTGGAACAATTTTTAATTGAAAGAGACGCTGCACCCAGAAATATTTTCCCGTTCACTAAAGATTAAGCACGCCAGTTCACGAATATAGAATGAAAATTATTAAATTGTATAAAAATATGAGAGTGGTGGGATCCAGTTTTCTATGTAAATTCTTCATAAACTGATCAACCATAAGCAAGTCAAAACAAATATACCTATACTTAAAATGTAAAAAATAAATAAAATTTTGAAATTCATATCCTGAAATTCTTTTTGTCATATCTTACTATTGATTTACGACTCCTGATCACGAATTTAAAAAAAGTATTGTTCTACATTTTAAGATTTATAATCACGTCGTATGGGAATATCTGTTTTGGCTTCCCTGGGGGGTATCAATATATAATGAATTTACATAGCGAACTGGACTCATATATTAACTTTTGTAAACCTGAATTGATATATGACTTCACTTTTCCGAAATAATTTTTCTCCGTCATATTATTTTAAATAAAATTAAGCCAAAACAAATACAACGATAAAAAAGCGTTAGTTTACTTATTTTGCCGCTTTCTTCTCTCCATTTCAGTTTTCCGCTATATTTTTGGATGTGTCGGATTTTATTGGCCTATGTGTTAAGGAGATCAAACATTTTTGGGTATTGTAATAATAAACGACGGAAAACGCGAGAAAGAAATATGAAGGCGCAATAGAATACCTAAAGATTGTTTGCAGAAATTAAATAAAATAATAGAAGACATTGATAGAGACAAGTAAAAGAGTGCTGAGCTGCTATATCATATATATATCACACAGATGAAAAGGCCATAAGAAGAATCAAACATTGAATACCATGGACAAGACATGTAAGCATTGAGTATTTAAGGAAAATATTAACTACGAGGAAACTATTACTTACAATAGGAAAGAAACAGCTGAAATTTCTTGTGTATAGTAAGAGGAAAGAAGGCACTGATAGTTGAGCACATAGGAAATATTGAAAGTTACAGAAGGAGTGGAAAAGAGCAAGTAATGTAATGAATAAGGTTGTGTGAATGAATGTTAAAAAAAAACAAAAAAAACAGGAAGACATAGAAAAAGGTCAAAATTACATAGAACGGCAAAAGACAGGAAGGTTTAGGCAGACATCATTCTCCACGTTCTGACAGGATAGGCTCACATAAAAGAAGTCAGTTAATATATCTTTCTAATTATATTCTTTTATATATGGACTGGTCATTTGCATTCATTACTACACGCACACACACACACGCACATATATATTGTTGTGAGACCAATACTTCCCTACATCATGTACTCTCCCAGTAACATATTATTATGTGAATGGTACTATCATGGAAGGAGTAGCATGAGTAATGCGCAGCCGCGTAGGATACCAATATCGGACAGCACTGGATAGTAAGCTCTGCTTACATTATTCTTTGTAACTTTTCTGTTTAATATATCTTTCTTACCTCTAACCCGTGTTCCGTGTTTTCCTTCCGTGGCCCCTACTTCGGGTCCACATCATATATATATATATATATATATATATATATATATATATATATATAGAGAGAGAGAGAGAGAGAGAGAGAATTGTGTATTTGGACAGCAATCCCTCTTATATACAAATTTCATTAAAAACAACTGACAAGGTATTACAGTTAATTTTTTTTTTACTTTTATGTCAGTCTCCTTTATGAGGAGATGTCAATTTGGTCTTAGAATTAGGAATTTATATATTTATCATTGTTATTGGGAAGTAGAATATTTTCTTGGTATAAGTTACAACGCTTTTTAGTAATTATTTATCTGTATTTAACTTCGTCATCATTAATATTTAAGTTGTTTTTCGGGTTCTCTCAAGGTATTTTTTAATATAGCTGAAAATAACCTGATCCCGCCAACAACGTAACGGAATCGGCTGATTTCCTAATTTTCTATACTTAAAAGCTCTACATGTTATTTTTTAAATCTTTTTATATGTGTATTGAGAACCTTTTTAATATTACTGTTCCTTGGTCTAATTCAACTATGATCATTAACTTCTTTATATATATATATATATATATATATATATATATATATATATATATATATATATAAAATTTATTTTAGGATATTACAACAAAAACAAGTAAGGTTGCTTCATAATTGCAGTCGTGTTTCAACAAACAACGATGCGTCTTTCTCAGGTGATTGTAAATTACGGGCGAGTGAAAGATTAATTAATTAATCGTTCTGGGGAGGCGATCCCAGCGTGCAATATCTTTGGAAAATGCCTTTTCAGAAAAATTGTGTAGATGGCAAAGTTTCGAAGCCGTCAATACTTATGATAGCACGATGTAATCAGTCAATGTGACCTAGCGTCTGAGGGCACTGGCGTTATTCAAAAACATTTGATCACGCCAAATAGCGCTATCTGCTAGAAATTGTGACTAACATTTCCTCAATATAGTTGAAGTATAAGCCACAGTTATGCTCTGCTGGTGTTGAACCCCGCCATATATATAAAAGTGAACATTGAAGTAAACACTCAGAGGCGACAGACTGTTTGATGCTAGACGCAATCGTCATGCCACCTGACGATTGCGTCTAGCATCAAACAGTCTGTCACCTCTGAGTGTTGACTTCAATGTTCACTTTTATATTTACATACGCTCTAATATAGCACACCTTAAAACTATATTTCTTCATATATATATATATATATATATATATATATATATATATATATATATATATATATATAAATAAATATATATATATATATATTTATATGGGGATGTGTGTATATATATATATATATATATATATATGGGGCTGTATTTAAATTTTATGGCATATGGTTGTAATATTTCTACTTAATAAAAGAAATAATGCAGTTAAATACTCAATATTGCAATTTTTGTCTGCAATTATTCTTTCAAATTTAGTTCAGTCTTTTTTTTATTATAATTTGACTAGAATTATTTTATTGTACAATTGTACAGTTTCCGCGTTGTTTTGTTATAATTCGTCTGATTTCTTTCCTCTTCTCCGATTTAATATACAGTTTCCTCTATTTATTGTCATTTTTCTTGACTGTATATATTAATTCTGTCCAACAAGCTAAAGAACGTTGCAGAACACTCATACAAATGCATTTAACTTACAGACATTAGCTTATATTGCGCACTAAACAGAGACTATTGACATACCAAAGCACCTACTGTTGAAGCAAAAGAGAATAAATAGGCATAGTTACATTTAATAGTAGACAACAGTTTTACTATATACACGATGAAGGATGTACACATAATGACACAAAGATTAACTTGAAAGCACGCATTCTTATTCCTAATGATATAATCGTGGACTAAGAAAAAAATAAAAGAAGTGTAAATAAAATGAAAGTTTTCGGACGTTTTTAAGAGCTCCTAAAGAAAAACAGATAAAATTTTCTGTTAAACAGAACTACACAGCCAAGTTGAAAATAATAATCTATAAAGTCTGTAAATCACGTTCGAATGTCCTAGGGATTGTCGAAGTAGCTGATCATTGAATTGTTTGTGTTTACGGTGTATAATCAAGCAAACAACTATCAAAAAATAATTCGAAAGATAAACAAACAAAATTTCCCCAAGAGAATTCGATTGTGCGACGTAAACGCAACTGTCGGAAGGGAGCGACCCTAATGTTATCTACAATCTTTTAGCAATGAACAGTACATTTGTTTAAACAAATTATCTGAAAAGAAACAAGATCAAAGGAGAGGATTTGTAGGAAATACTTCATCAAACATAAAGGATATGAAAAATAAAGGCAACGTTTCTAATTTGATGTCTTTATCGAATGAGTGATGTTTGTAAATCACCTGGCAAAATAGTTTTATTAGTTTTTGTGTACTAGTGTATAAACAAATACATCTTTATATAAACAAATATGGGCATATATATATATATATATATATATATATATATATATATATATACGATGGTCATTCAATAAATAAGGTGAATTTTTCGGTATAAGGACTTCTAATACAGATAGAAGCTTACTCTTTTTTTAGTTTTTTTTTTGTTTTAATTCTTTTTCACATGGATTTAATTTCTTTTGCAGATTAAAAAAAACTTTGAGAGTTTTGGCGATTAACAAAGATGGCCGACCAAGAAGCATGCTCCAGGATTGAACAGCGGCCAGTTATCAAGTTTTTGGTTGCTGAAGGGTGAAAACCAGTTGAAATTCATACTTTTCAGTGTTGAGGATGAAGACAGGCCTAGGAGGGCTACAGAAGTGAAGTCTCCTGAGGTGATCGAATCAGTCAATGACCTCATTCAGTCTGACAGAAGGGTGATAGTGGAGGACATTGCAAGGACTTTGAGCTTATCTGCAGCGGTCATCAGTCAGAAGGAGTCATCTTGCATAATGACAACGCAAGACTTCACACAGCAGCCCAAACAGTGCAAACCATCAACGAGCTGGGCTGGGAACTGCTCCCTCATCCCCATTACATCCAAGACCTTGCCCCTTCAGACTTTCACCTGTTTGGTCCCTTGAAAGCTCTCACGAGAGGCACGAAGTTTAAAAGTGACGATGAAGTCAAAAGTATTGTGAGCGACTGGCTGAGATATCAGTCCAAAGATTTTTACGCTGAGGGCATACGGAAGCTTGCGCACAGATGGGAAAAGTGTGTGACAGTACTGGGAGACTACGGTGAAAAAAAAGAGTAAGCTTCTATCTGTATTAGAAGTCCTTATACTGAAAAATTCAGCTTATTTATTGAAAGACCCTTGTACATACATATGAAGTCAGGTTTCATTTATACATGTGACAAACGGAAATCTTATCTTTTCCATTAAGTTTTTCTGATATTCTTAGTGAGACCCTGTTCGAATCTCAGCAAAATCGATAAGTCATGGAGGCAACTTCTTCATGTTCCTCATTCACACCAGATTATAAGCAAGGTACCAGCATATTTGTACTTACCCCTCATTCCACGAAGCCAGGTTGTGACACAAGGTCTGTTTAATATGGGGAGCCCGAGCGCGTCAATATATTTTTCGTTTGTGTTTCAGCTCCAGTTCGTAGAACACACACACACACACACACACACACACACACACACACACACACACACACACACACACACACACACACACACACACGAAAAAATTTTTAGACAATGTCATTTGCTACTGTCTTTGGTTCCTTTGTGAAGCGAGATATGCAAGAAAATACACTGACGTGTAATCTCTGGAGAACTGTCTGGCAAGAAGCAGATGCCTATTGATATGTCAGTGATAGTAAGAGGAGGTAAGCCAGGACTCCTGTGAGAATATGCCAAAAATGAAATTAATATATGATACAGCCCAGATGTGAGCCGTGTTTTCCCTATGGGAATACAAGTCTTGTGCATCATCGCATCTCCTCCGGATGAAGCAAAAAATCGTCTTATTTGAAAGGATACCTTCACTATGTGCGTCGCATAGTTAAAAGTGACATCAATATAACGAGTACAAATTCTTCCCGAGTTACTTGCCTTTGGCACAAATACTCTTTGAGAAAATAAGAATCATATCTTTTCCACATTATTAAAATATCAGGAAAGATTGTGTTTGAAGCTTTGTCTGACAACCAGTCTAGGAGAAGGATAAATCTGACTTCGAAACATAGTCCAGTCGATAAAATCTTTGGTTGATTGATCCAAAAGAGACTTGAACCAAATAGTTGTGTGTTCAATATCTGGCCACAGCAGGGGGGGGGGAACTTGGATAATTGCGTTATCAAAGGAAAATGAGATATCTAAAAGCATGTCACTTGAAATGGCAATCTACCCACGTGGGCAAAATAAAACGTTCAGTTCGAGATTCCGGCAAATATAAGCTGACGAAGACTGGTCTATGCAACGGCTGAAACGTCGTGAATAAGACAATAAAGATGGGGACAACAGTCCGAACAATGTAAATAGTGTAAATAGTGAATTCATGATGTAGTAAAAAATAATATCAAAGACAATTAACAAGTTACTTCACCTGAAAGACTACTTGAATGTTAATGACAAGTCTCAAAACTATAGAAAATACCAAAATATTCGTTGTTTGCGGGGATATTTATATCTTATCAAGGAGTGTGGCTCAATTAGTCCTCCATTTTTCTTTTATTCAGGTACATTGCATATGTTATTTCGGATAGTATATGTTGAAATGCTTTTTTAATACTTAAAATCATAAATCAACTACCCAAATTTTCAATCGGCCACCATTTTCCTTTCGATTATTCTTCGCACACCCAACAGCTAAAATAGCCAACTAGTAGGCGATATAGCCCGAGCTGTGAAACCCTGATATAAAGTAAGAATTATTTTCTTTCTTTAAGAGAGTAAATAACTTTTAATCACCACATCAATGTATTTTTACCATTTGATTTTCTTCAGTTTATATAATAAACAATATTTAATAAGTAATGAGTAAATCCTGATCTTTCACTGAGGTCCTTATTTTTCAACTTGCATAAAGTGATGCTACGATGTTACCGACCATGTCCAGAACCAGGCCAGTTGATTTGTGACTCCTCTTGCAATCAATATGTATTTTTTCGGTGTTGTTTGCTTTTCTTCATCCCCTGAGGATTTTTTTCGATACACCTTGTGGATGATAACATTTATTTTTTAAAATTATGTGAATAATTCTATAAAAAAAAAACGCTGATATATGGTCATGCATATAGCGTTAAAACTACCTTTAATATATCTATTCTATGTGTACCTCCTTATATCTATCTATCTAACTATATATATATATATATATATATATATATATATATATATATTATAATTATAATATTTAAAAAAAAATATGATTCCTTCGCTACATAAGAGTTCTCATGTTTCAAAAGCGAGAGCCGAGACCCTCAATATAATTATTTAAATTAAGTTGAATTAAGGTCTCTGGTCTCGTTTCATCTTCAAGTGAAAAAATGAGAACTCTTATGTAGCGAAGGAATAATATTAAAAAAAAAAATATTATAATATAAGCTCTACTTCTGTATGGAGCACTGTCTTTTTAAAAATAAAAGATACTAAAAAACTCCGGATTATTTACCTAACGTTGTCTTTCCTATTTTTCTGCATACCTGCATATATATATATATATATATATATATATATATATATATATATATATATATATATATATATATATATATATATATATAAACTTACTGAAGCTAATATTTCACAGGAGAACCAAAAAAGTACAACAGTATCCTGTAAGTCGTTCTTAATGAAACTTGTATAAAAAATGAGTTGCTACCCAAATACATAACAAGTAAATTGTATGACCCGGCAGCTAACAAGGAAAGTAACACTGCATTAACCGCACTACCTTTTCAGTCGTTTACAATGAAATTTGTATAAAAGAGGTATTGCTGACCAAACATACAATTATTGCACTAAATTACCCAGTAGCCAACAAGGAAAGCAACACTAAAACAACTAAAATAAATTGTCAACCTTTTTTACTGAGCTTGTATAAGATTAGACATTGCTACCTAAATATGCACTTATTAAATTCCATGAACCAGCAACCAACAAGGAAAGTAATACGAAAACAAACGCAATAGTATCTCAGTTGTTTTTTAATCAAAATTATATAAAAGAGGTATTGCTGCCGAAAAATAAAATTATTAAATAGAATGACCCGGCAGCAAACAAGGAAACAACCGTAGTATATTGTCAGCCGTTTTCAATGAAACTTGTATAAAAAAAAGTAGTTGTTGTCAAAATACACAATTATTAAATTACATGAACCGGCAGCCAAAAAGGAAAGTAACACTACAACAACAGTAGCTTGTCACCTGTTGTTAATTTAACGTGTATGAAACAGGGACTGCTGCCCATGTATAAAATTATTAAATTTCATGACCCGCAGTCAACAAGGAAAGTAACATTGCAACAACCGCAGTAACTGATCAGTCGTTTTCAATAAAACTTCTATTAAAGAGGAATTGCTACCCAAATACACGATTATAAAATTGCATAGCCCAGCAGCAAACAAGGAAAGTCACACCACAGTAGCTACAGTACCTTGTCAGCAGTTTTTAATCAGTCTTCTTTAAAAGAGGATTTTCAGCGCAAATATTAAAATTTCATGAACCGGCAGCTAACAAGAGAAATAAAACTACAATAAACGCTGTACCTTGTCAGTCGTTTATAATGAAACTTGTATAAAAGAGGGTTTATTGTCTCAATACAAAATTATTGCATGACCAGGCAGACAAGTTAAGTATCTCTACAACCAAAGTAGTACCTTATCAGCCTCTTTTAATGAAAGTGTATGAAAAAAGAGATGTTACCCAAATTCAGAATTATTAAATTGCACCACCTGGCAGCCAACAAAGAAATTAACACTACTAGTTCCTTGTCCGCCGTTTTTAATGACACTTGTATAAAAGAGGGATTGCAGTCGAAATACAAAATTATAAAACTGCATGACCTAGCAGCCATCAAGGTATCAAGCTACAACAACCGCTGTAACTTTTCAGCCTTTTTTAATTAAAATTGCATAAAAGACGATTTACTGCCTAAATACACACACACACACACACACGCACAGATACACGCGCGCGCGCACACACACACATACATATATATATATATATATTGGAGTCACGGTGGAGTAATGGATAGCGGCTCGGATTACGTGCTAACATCCTAGGGAAAGGTATGAATCCTCTTCTTCCCCCACCCAGCTAGGCATAATAGCAGGACAAACTGGTTTATATAGCCTTGGATGGAAACCGGTCTAGGAGAAGTTAACTCTGAATAAAAAAAAACGTCCTGGAGAGTGTTAGGATATGTCAGGCTATCTTGTCCAGGAAACACCACTTCTATTTCGCCTGCAGTACATGTTGTGCCCCTACGACCCTGTTGGGTCACAAGATTCGCGATCGATCAATATATAAAAATCTATTAAGTTTTTTCTTTTCTGTCTACATTTACTTCCGCATTATCGGTCGCTCGCAGAGGCCATATCTTATTTTCGCTTTTTACATCTGTTATTTTTTTACTTTTTCTTTGTTGAGAAAATTTCTATCAGTGAGATACTCATATTAAAATGTTCATCTTGACGCCTTCTTGCCTGGAATCAATTTTCATGTGATAAATTATCTAAGTATCAATTAAAATTTTTGCCGATGACTATTAAAATCGACACTACATCTTCAGTTATTCTGTTCCTTTTTTTTCTAGTTCTTTTGGTTTTTAATTAATGAGTCCATGTATCGACGCCAAAAATCGAAGTCTCTAATAGCGTGAACTAAATGTGAGAGACAGGCTTTTCATTTCGTTCAGATGACATCATGCTCACTATATATTTTTTCTTTTAGAGCCAGCTACAAATACGTTATTATATTTTAATTGTATAGATTAATTATGTTTAGCCTTTTGAATAATTCATATTTAAAAATATCTCTGTTAGAGAACTAAGATGCATGCAAGATCAAACCAATACATTGTGTATTACTTTCAAGTCGATGAATTGTGTCCGTAATTAAAAGCAATTCCTACTTTTTTATATTTAACGCAATATATACGCAGGATAAGACGTTAATAAGTCCAGCCTATCCAGCTCAAATCTAATCAAATTTTGTTTCATTAAAAAGAAAAAAAATGAGCGAGACATTGATAATACTGACATATCAGATTTTAATATTATTTGTTCATCATATACTTATGTTCTACAGTGATATATTATGCTCTTCTCTACCCGGCACTTCCTGATAGACCCTGGTTCGATGAAAAGAAACCGGAGTAATAGCCAAATTATCCGGGGACAGACACACCATGCGATCTTTTCTCACTTGGAGATATCCAATTACATATGATTCTGTGTTTTCCTGTGTCACACGCAGACACGCACAAATAACCTGGCCGTGTCTATATTATCAAAAATGCTATCGAGTACACCACAGTCTTGAGAGGAAGGGGAACGGTAGAGAAAGAAGAGATAGCTAACTGAATTGAGGAGAGATAGACGGAAACATATATATGGATGATCGGGAGATGCAAGAGAGAGTTCTCTATCCAGTGGGAGATGGTCTCGGGCCTAAACTCCTAGGCCATTAGAGTTCTTTCTAAAGAGAGGGAGGTAACCAGAAATCGAGAAGTCAGAGGAGGGGATTGATGAGTTAAGGTTGGTCTCGCAGAGTGCTAGTATATCAGGAGACTTTTCAAAGTGGAACGATTCAACACTGCAGAATTTGGATCGAATGCCATGGATGTTGGAAAAGAAAATGTTGAAATGTTTAGGAGATTTTTAGAACTGGTTTAGGTTTATATTTATGATGGTCTAAGGTCATTTTGAGTCATCTTGGTAGTTAAAAGGCCTAAAGTAATAGTAGCAGAAGGTCGTCATATGTGACATGAACAGAAAGTAGCTGGCGCAGACCTCAACATAACGTGGCTTCAGGGTTGCCCACTGGAGGTACATGCTGGGACACCCTTCTATGCGTGACATGCCACTACAAGCTCCCCGATATGATGCATCTGTTGATCAGAGCAGCCGCTCAAGACGCTACGTAAGAGTCAGGGCTCCTAACTATCAGTTGGGAACAGCAACCAGAGAACTGTCAACCTGGTACCTTCAGTATAAAGAGACATTGCTACAGACCGCACACGTCGCAAGTGATTGAGGACAGTACTATTATGGAGGTCAGAAAATAAGTAAAGATCCGGGGACCCCTTCCTAAACAGGAAACAAGGGATGAGCCTCTATACCTTTTCAAGAGAATCGGAAGGAGTACTGACCGGGATATAGGCAAAGCCTAACTACTCCTATTACACATGCGCACACGCACACATACACACACATACACAAAACAATCAACCAATCAAACAAACAAAAAGATAAACAGAGACAAATAAGTAGAATACGAGAAGTTCATGAACAACGTGTGTGGCACACAGAGTTGAAACCTAAATATAAAGTTTCAACTTAGTTTAAGTGCCAGCATGCACTTGTTGAATAAGAACACTCCACATCTGTGACCTGGAATTCCTATGACGTTCATTTTTCATGAGCTAGCCGAAAAAGAAAAACAATTAAAGAACTAATTTTCAAAGTTTTCGAAAAAGGGGAAAACTAAATTCGCATCCATTAATAAAAAAACAAATTAAAAAACGAAAGAAAAAATGGTGGAATGAATGTCATTTCATCAAGAAATGGTACCAACAATTAGAAAAATGAAGAGAGTAGGTGAATAAGATTAGGGGTGGAATTCAAAGATATACACACAATGAAGACCGGCAACGACATGATTTTCGAACGAGATTAGTGGACATGGAATAAATATACTTTCCTGTTTATACATTATTTTAATAGATACAATTTATTTAAGTAAATGATATGTTTTTAATATAAACAGTATTAGTTACATTTACCGGCCTGAATGTTCGAGAAATTTTGTAGAAAATATGCACTTCTTTTTCTGCACTTCAGGAATCGAAAATTTAACCTCAATGGGAACCATTATTTGATATGATGTGCTGATAACCATTGAGACTCGTATTTTTAACAATCTGTAATTTTCCATATCAATCCTTGTTCTTATGCCCCTGACTTTGCATTTTCATGGTACTGTGTCGAGATCACCGAAAGAGAACGCCAGTTCTGTGGAAGCGGGAAACGATGTCACTATCTTCAGTCCATACTTGCTTTTCAGAAGAACAGTTGTTGTTAGTCATCAAACGTACACGTGTTTTAAATTATTTATCTGTTTGTTTTTTCTTTTAAATATTGAATCAGTTTATAAAAAAGGATTTGTAACTCACTTCAAATGAAATTACAAAAATAGATCAAAATAGTTTTCTTTTCCGAAAGATAAAACATTATCTAATATTTGGATGCATTAAATCAAACGAATGGATTTTACACCTAATACATTTAGCAGGCTGAATGCTTCTTTGTGTTAAAAAGCAATTAAATTAAATTGAAATTTTATTGAATTGTTTTAATTGTAATTCGCAATACATTAAGACAAAGTTATAAAAGTTTTTAAACTATAAAAACCTAATTTTTTCTAAATAAATTTTAAATAAATAAACTCTAAGTAAATAATCTCTAAATAAAAACATATTAAATAAATAAACTTTAAATAAAAAGAACATTAAATAAACTGTAAATAAACTGTTGATATATATTCATAAAGGAAGATTTCTATTACCATTAAAATAATTATAACTATTTTTTAGAATTGTATTCTTAACAAAGTTTTCTATTTTAATTTAAAAAATGTGTAACCGTTAAAACTTATGTTGATTTTTATATAGCTTTGTCATTTTATTCATTTTAAGGTTGCCGCTAATATTCTTTTTATTGAATTGCTATATTAAACTATCTTCCTTAAAAATTTCAGAAGACTTATTCATTTTAACTTAAAATGGATAAGTGTTCTGGCATTCTGTTTGAAATTATAAAATATTTTGAAATAGCTTCCTCACTAATAATATTTTATTGACTTAATAAATTAAATTATGTTCTTTAAAATGTCAGAAAACTTCATTAATATAGATTTTGCTTACTATCTTAGATTTTTACAAGAATTTAAAATAGGTTTGGTTTTAAAAATCTTTTTTTGGTATGTGAACTATATTTTCGACCTGAAAATATAAGGAGAGCATCGTCAGACGTTGACGATAAAGCAGGAGCCGCAATTGCAGATAAACCTCAGGAAACATATCTTCATGATGGTGCTATCCCTAGAATTATACCAGCCTGTCCTTCATAATTATTTTTAATGACCACCTCTAGAGAGTTACCAGATTCTAAGAGAATTCAACCGGAGAATTCTGCCCTTAAATATATTACTAATAACTTAGCATACAAACAGCAGAATGAATTCAATAATATATATGATCTAGAAGGGAAATTAAAGTTTCTTGATAGAAATTACTGGAGTGTTGTTAGGCAACAAGAGACACTTATTATATGCAGCATCATCAAATCACCATATCCAAAAATCAATGTGTCTCGTGTAATTGAATTTGAATTTGAAGTAAGCGTGTTTTGAAGAGATGTGGAAATGAATACAATAGGTTACTATAAGATTCCTAAACATAAACAGATCAAAATACTCTTGAAATTCTGATGGAAAACATGACGAAAATGTACACAGAAGAACAGCAAACCAAGCCTCAAAATGTGATTTCTACATTAAAATTGATAATGTCGTTTATCGTATTGATGCAAGAAAAATCAAATATTTTGATTCAATATCATTTATTCATGAACAGCTAAACTTAACGACGCAATATAAGTATGATTATTCAAAAAAGATGATGCTATTTTCTTCATTACTCTATAAATGTTCCACTAAAATATACAGGTTGTTAAGAGAAGCATAAATATAAATTTACCTAGCTATTCAACCATTAAAAGACTAAAATTATCAATATATATATGAATCCCTTGATTAAGCAATATGATAACAATTTTCTTATGCATATTAAAAATAAATTTAAGTTATTACTACAGAAAGACACTACAGTATCTTTATTCGTTGATGAAATTCACTAAAACCTTATTTTGATTATAAGGGTGGTAATAATGTTGGCTTATCTGACAACAGCAATGAGTCTGCAACAAGTGCTTTTGCATTTATTCTTAGCAGTGTATTCACACAATATAGAGATGTTGTGCATGTTATGCCGACAAAATATCTTCAAGTTGAGAATGTATTTGACATAGTTAAACGTATAATAACTGATTTAGAGGAGACAGGTTTTCAAGTATTATCAATCATAACAGATAATAATGCTATAAATAAAAAAGCTATATCTTTCTTTTGAAGTCCACCAAAGATTTCGATTGTATATTCACACCCAATCCCAACCTTTGTTCTATCTATTAGATTTATTTCATATATTAAAATGCATTAGAAACAACTGATTTGATCAAAAACATGCAAGTAAATGAATGATGTTCCCTACATTTTGTCATGATTTATAATCATAAAGAAAGTAGCATCCAAAGCGTCCCATTTTGTACCTTACAGAAATTTCATGTCCAGGAATCTCAGTCAATTTTGAAATATTGTTATAAATTCACCTCAAAGACACTTTCTCTTACTAATCTAGAAAGGCAAATTATTAATTTACTTCTGCAGATTACCAATGAGGGATTATTAACCATAGAAAAACAGAAAAGTTTGCATAATGTTGCTGAAGTTGCAGAAAATATGAACATTTTATGTTTGATGGGCAACACTGAATGTAAAAACACCATATGAAGTTTGTCAACTTAGAAATGAATATTGTTGTCCATAAAGACTAAATGAAGGAAATTTTATATTTCTCTCTGTGTTCTGTAACTGGTTAGAAACTTGGAACAGTATTCCTGGAAGAAATATTAAATTAACAAAGGAAACCTTCAATGCTTTGCATCATACAACCTATGCATTTCTAGAACTGACCATGTATTGCATAGAAGAATTGAAAATGTCATACATATTAGCTGGCAAATTTCAAACTGATCATCTCGAGGCAAGGTTTGCTCAGTGCCGGCGACTTAATGGGGGTCAATATACTATGGCAAGTGTTTGAGTATGAAAAAATCAGAATGATATCAGTTTTAAAATTGATCTTACCATTTAATCAACAATATATTGGAATTGATTTGAAGAATTTACAAGAACGAAACTGGGATGAAGTGACAAAGGATTAAAATTTAGATACTTATAAATTTAGAACTGATGTTAAGAGGATGATGTTAACAAATGCAGAGTTCTTCCTGTTATACTATACTTTGCAGCATATTGCTCTTATGCAGTTCTTAAGAAAATTAAATGCAATAATTGCATAAATTTAATATCTGTTATATATATATATATATATATATATATATATATATATGTGTGTGTGTATGTGTGTGTGTGTATGTATGTATGTATTGTGTTCATTACATTATATATATATATATATATATATATGTATGTGTGTGTGTGTGTGTGTGTGTGTGTGTATGTGTGTACGGACAAAAACGTGCGCGTTCATCTTACTTATGCCGATATTTATGTATTCACATTGATGTGCAGGCTATATAAGTACTATCCTGACACTATTCCTAAAATAATAAATCACTTAACATGCTTAGACACGCACACACACACACGCACACACACATATATATATATAAACAAAATTGCCTTATGTATATATATATATACGTATATATACATATATACACACACACACACACACATATATATATATATATATATATATATATATATATATATATATATATATATATATACGTATATATATATATTATGTTTATTATGGCAATTATGTTTATATATATATATATATATATATATATATATATATATGAGAGAAAGAACAGATGGAGGGAAATTCGAATTCCGTAATATTTTTTTTTAAATGTGCAAAAAATAAAAAAAAACACTAATTTTCAAATGCATGTGAAAGTCATAAGTGCAAAGAAGATTTTGGATAATTTTTATTTAAACACAGTAGGAAAAAACATAAAAATGATAGGAAAAAGTAAATAAAACAATTCTTAATTACAAAAACATTCGTTGTTATTCAAATTAGCATAATTACAAAGAATACTGATAAATAGATCAATATCTATCTATCTATCTATTTACGCAGTAAGATCGAATTAGAATCTACGTTTAGAAGATAATGAAAAGTTCTTTCTTTTCCTTTTTTATTCAATTGGAAGTGATCTTTTGTAAGAATGAATTGCATTTCCTTATTTGTGTTCTACGTATTTTTTTATCTTGTGTTTAAAAAGATTTTCCAATTCCTTCCTGTTTAATATCACTTTCGTTACATTCGGTCTATGCGCTATTGCTATTATAACGACGACAGACATTTTTAGTTTTAGAAAATTGGCAACCAATTTAAAAAACCCAGCAAAAACACATGCGAATACAAATTCTTTATATTGTTTTTTTTTAAATTTACATTTCCTTTCCTTTGCTCTTAATATTACACAGGATTTTTGTACATAAATATCTTATGTAGCATAGCTGGTATCAACCCAAAAAGATTAGAACATCAATGCAAAACAATATATTTGATATTTTTTACCGTTTCTCTCTTGGAGCTCAACTAAATTTCATTTGCCTGGATATTGTACGTGTTTTTACGTACAGTTAACATCTGACTTCCCTATCTCTCTTGCTCTCAATATGCGATATGAGTATTAAGTTTCCCAATGTCTTTTTTCTCATTACGTGTCCAAGAGATTTCAGCTGTCTCTGAATATATGTGTTTTTTTTGCTGCCATTTTCTTTACGACGATAGTATTTATTGGCTGTCCGATATTTTTGATCGACTTATTAAATAACATTAAAGTGAATTGTTCCATAGTTGACATTAATTAAATCAACCAATACATATTATTTTTGTTACACTGTCTTCTGCCATATTTTGGGTAACTTCCATAATCTGTTATCTTTTATAGTCTCCAGAGAAATTTAATTTTTTTTATTGGCATCAATTTGTCTTATTGACACAAATACATGTTTGAGTTAATTGTTTGCTTGTCAAGGAACAATTCATTGTAAAGGATTATTGTCAAAATCCAACATAAATGCAGCATATTTTTGTTTGGATGGAGACTGTAGCTCGGTACAGTTAACAGTGTTTCACTTTGATTGTCAAGAGTCTCTTGCGTTTTAAACTGTTGCCAATTTTCCATATTTCATCGACCGTTCCAATTTATTTCGAACATTTCCATTGTCTTTAAGAGGTGAACTGCAGACATAAATTTTTTCGGGGGGGGGGGGGGCTTGTTTTGACTTTGCTTAGGAAGCCACGAATTCAATCAACTAACATACCTAAGCTAGTACAAATGATTGATCATCGCTTATTTACATATGTTGAGCCTTTTGGCTATAATTGGTGTCGTATAACTTTAATTATTTTCAAGTAATATCTTAATCGCTATAAATCAAATTGGACAACTCGAGAAAAGAACACTCTTCTGAGATAAATATCAAGCGAGAAACTAACGTCTATTGACACGTTAAATTATTTTCATTAACTTATTCATGATCTGCAACTTTAAAAATTTTCATAAAAGCAGAAAATATTGCTTACTTTCATATAACATATATATATATATATATATATATATATATATATATATATATATATGTAAATAAATTTAATCAACATTTTAACATATTTGCTATGATAGATGTCTCGATACAATCAAAACCGACAGTTTTAAAGTTCTTAAACACTTATCCAAAATACGAAAAAAACAACAAAACAAAAAAACAAAACAAAAAAAATGACGAAAGCGAATAAATATATTTGACCAGTTCACAGATAATCTTATATTAGAACGACATGTCTGTTTCGCATACGTAAAAGGTTACAGGGTCGATTCTTTTTAAATTTAGATGCGTTCATTCAACTGCTGCTATCAGTTTACGGTACAAAACGTTGTTAACGTGGAAACCGAATGCAATATAAAGATGGCTGTGAATCGTGAAAGTCGTGAATCAACTTAGTCCTGTCAACATGAATGAACTGGTTGGAATAAATATATTTATAATATCAAATGGAAAAGACAAGTTGATGGGAATATGTGCTCGCAATTAAAAATCGATTCCTTTCCTCTTTTTTTTATATTGCGGCCACGCTTTCCCTTGTATCCACATTTTCTTGATATCATTTATAAATAAATAAATAGTTTATTTCACGTATTAACTTGTCCAAAGCTTTTGCATGCCTGTTGCTTCGAGTAACGTTATGATGTATGCTTCATTGAAGATGCATCAACACTGAATACATTTAGGTAAATCTATATGTGTTGATATTTCTGCGGGTTTCTCTAACAACTTAGGCAACACTATCCATAAAGAAATGCTTGTACGTATAGTGTTTGTGCCGACACATACAGCAGTATTTTTAAAAATAAAAATTATTGCTAAGCAAACAAATGCGGTAAACATACTCTGATGTTTGTAAAACTATTTGCTATATAATGCATATATGTATATCAAGAAGGCGTAGATTGAAAGATAATTTGCATGTACACAGACACACACACACATATATATATACACAAATATGTATATATATATACGCATTATGAAAAGAATGTATAAACATAAAAATGTCTTAAAATATATATATATATATATATATGTATATATATATATTTAGAGAAAAAGATGTAGATATGTATAAACATACACATATATAAACATATATACATATATAGAGAAAGTGAAGGATGATATGCGTATACACACACATATATCTGTAGTGATAATATGCATATACATAAATGTATATGCGATTATACTTACATATATATATATACATATATATATATATACATATGTGTATATATACATATGTGTGTATATATATATATATATATATATATATATATATATATATATATATATATATATCGCCTGACGATTGCACTAGCATGAAACAGACTGTCGCCTCTAAGTGCTGACTTCCATGTTCACTTTTATATTTACACACGCTCTATCTCTGATATTGAGCACTTTATCCCATAAATATAGCACACTTTAAGACTATATTTCTTCATATATATTATATATATATATATATACAGAGATAGATAAAATGTATTCACATACACAGAGATAAATGGACCTATATACTTATATCTATATACATAGATAATAAATATATATATATATATATGTACATATATATATATATATATATATATATATATATATATATATAGAGAGAGAGAGAGAGAGAGAGAGAGAGGGTGAGAGAGGGTGAGAGAGAGAATAAATTAATAAATGTTCACGCAAATTATGTGTGTTTCTGTCTATATTTGAGTGTGTCTATGAGATCAATAATGTGCGTGAAATATACATTAAAATGAGTAAAAAAAATCTAAAATCCAAATGAAAAAAAAAACCCAGATACTGAATATTTTTATTTAAAGGGTTGATGTTTAAGTGAGAAGCAATAATATTAAAATATACATTTGTCAAACATTTTATAAGAATTTAAATTAAATGATTTTTTTCTAAACACTAAATAATTCACATTCATAAATTGCATTTTTAATTATAAACATTCAATATTCTTTCAGCTATAAGCGCTTTCTTTTTCGAAGCAAATTTTTGTTAATTCATTTTTTATATTTAAATGTTTCCTCTCCATTTTTAAATTGTATTTTTAAGTATTTCCTACGGAAAAATCTCATTGATTTGTTTTAGGTTATATAATTTTAAATTTCCAATCAACTATTAGAATATTTTTCGACTGATCACAGCTTTTTGCATTGTCATGGTAATGAACTTTCCGTAAACTTTCCACTTGTGTTTGAAGATGCACACTAAAATTTTTAAAAAGTCATCACATACTTTACTTAAAATGCTACTGTCTTTCACATAATCCACATATGTGTGCATGAACACAGACACACACATACACATATACATGGTAAATGTTTAAGGCAATTTTGAAAGTGTCTACGTTGATATCAATCTAGTTTCCACAGAAAAAAATAATACTGAATATTTTACATTTGCAAGACAAAATATGATTCATATATATAAGTGGCTGAACGTATCGTGTTTACTTTATTGAAATTAGATTTTTAAATCAAATTTATTATTATTATTATTATTATTATTATTGTTTTTATTTTCTTTGATATCTGGCGTTTACACATTTCTTTCTGGGTCTCGCCCAGGGACCTAAGGTTAGAAATGGTATCATGACACTTTCCACTGAAAAAAAAATGACATAGATAAAGTCCTTCGTAAAGTGTGGGCTGTACTTGTCAGAATAATTTTTTGTATCTCTTTGAGGCATGGACTTCCAGGGATCCCTTCAATTAGTCTACTGGAATCTTTCCCAACCAATCCTAAGGCTCCAACTACAACAGGGATTGTTGATGTTCCCATATGCCACATTTTTGAGATTTCTATTTCAAGGTCCTTGTATTTTGACAGCTTTTCGAATATCTTCAAACATACATTGCAGTCTGCAGGGACTGCCATATCCATAAGGAAGCATTTTTTTGTTTGTGATCTTTAATAACAATATCTGGGCGGTTGGCTTTGATTGTTCTGTCAGTGTGTATTGTGTAGTCCCATAGAATTGTAACAGGTCCTATCTCCGTAACCGGGTCTGGGTGGTGTTCGTACCAGTTTCTTTCAGTTTCCTTCCCATAGGAGTTGCAAATTTTTCAGTGCAGATATTTGCCCACTCTATCATTCCGGTTTTTATATTCAGTGGGTGACAATAACGTGCAACCTGATACAAGATGATCAATGGTTTCTGGATATTTATCACAGAATGTGGGGCTAACAGAGTATTTTAGTATATGTGCTTGATAATTCCTAGTTAACAAGCATTGGTCCTGTGCAGCAAGGATAAAACCTTCAGTTTCAGCTTCAACCCTACACTACGTAGCCACTTATGGGTACGGTTTTTGTCTACGTCAGCTTGTTTGGTACGGGCAGAGTATTGGCCATGGAGCGGTTTATCTTGCCATTGTTTCTGTATCTTATCTGTTGCATCTGTCTTTGCTTTCTTTTTTAAGTATTTTGCAGCTTCAGCCGGTTTACCGTGTTGCACTTGTATTTCTGCGCCCATTATTATTTTACTTGATTTCAGTTGTATATACGTTTCATTTCAGCTCCAACCAGAAACCTAAGGTCAGAAATCCCTTCGTGATATTTTCATTGATCATTTAAAAAGGAAACCCGCAAAACCTAAGCTCACACACATTCTACATAGAAAAATGTCTTCGTTATATGTGAGCTATACTTGTGAGTACAATTTTTTGTATTTCTTTGAGGCTTAGGCTACCAGGAATGTGATGTCCGGCAAAACC
>OZ038478.1:50839643-50902143 GCA_964036315.1 Acanthosepion esculentum
TATATATATATTCCAATTTCCCTATTAAGTCGAGAAAGTCAAGCTATGAAATTACTTCAGATTTTAAAAAAACATATATATTGTTTACAATTGTATTGTTTGGAAGTGACTTGTTAGAAGTATGTTTTATATTAAGAAAAATGCATTCGTATTGGATTTAATAATTGAGATTTTATCTGAATTTTCACTATTTCGATCTTAGGATGTTAAAATATTTTACTGAATTAATTGCATTAACAAGGAAGGAGATAATGTCGATAGTGTTTGTGTAAAATGGCGGACACATCCGTGTGCATGCCAGTTTAAAGTAATGAAATTATATATCTACGAGTTATTGAAATATGTAAATATAAGATATCGCACAGTGAGTTCCGGCGGTAATAAAACAGTGCTCGGTATGAAGTAAATGAGGTAAAATTTAAATTAATTGTAAATATCCGTTTGTTTCTCATCCTCAAAACGGTGAGGTTAAAATGCATATTTATTATTAGTGTTAATCAAAATATGTAGATTTCCGGAAGGTTTATATCAATATTGTAGTCCTTTCTTTGAAATATTTACAAAACCTTTTTATTCAGTTTCATGCCATTTCTTATTTTTTAAGTTTAGTGATTCTATTTAGAGAACAGAAACGTTTTCAGCGTCACTTTTGTATAATACATATATATCAGAAAAGTGTGATCAGTCCACTTAGATAGTTTTATCTGCCAAGAATCACAGGGAAACAGACCTCAGCCAGTGTTTAAAGTCTTTTTTCGCTTCCCATTTTGCACAGATAAAAGTAATTTATACCAAACGAATCACCATCAATATAAAAAATAATTTATTCTGGGATTTCAAAACAAAGTAGTTGATACGAGATGCAGTATATGGTAACATTCAACATTTCCATCTCCACGAAGTCTCGGGAGAGAAAAGAAATTGTCATTTGTTTTGTGTAGTAGAATTCAACGGCAAAATATTTGCTGAAATTGCAATAAACACTTGTCCCGTTCGACTGGCAATTTGGAGTAACAGAGGACGTTTTTCTCGCCGAGGATATCGAATAATGATTTTTCTTCATGGAAATGTGTGTTACCTATAAAAAAAATCTAACGCTAAAAATAGAATTGGGTTTCGAAGTTCTTATATTTGTCGCCTATTCACAAGACAAACTTTTAAAGGGCCACGTGTTTTTGCTCCACGAAACACAGCCGTGGAAGTAATTTACAGATATCGAAACATTGATGAAATTATTCAATGTATTGGAAGTGAAAATGTTCTCATACGATGGGTGACATAATTTCTTCAATATTTGGTAAATGACATAGACAGAAAGTGAAACCATTATCATAATAACTAAAATAAAGATGCTTGAGATGTATGGTTAGAATATTTGGACTATAACAAGGGAAACATTTGATTGAATCAAATACATGTGCGCACAAGCGGACATTAAGGTAATGAATGTGAAAAAAATGAAATATATTTATGTGCAATTTATTTTCGATTAATATATAATAATCGTAATTTGTTAATATATATATTTGTATATATATATATATATATATATATATATATATATATATATATATATATATATATATATATACAGGAATTAATATCAAATCAAATATTGATCAAAATCCAACAGTGAACATAATGAATGTAAAATCTGTACAAATGTTCTATATATTCGTATGCTTTTATATTTATATTTTATATTTATATTTTATATTTATATTTATATTTTATATTTATATTTTATATATATATTTTATATTTATATTTTATATTTATATTTTATATATATATTTTATATTTATATTTTATATTTATATTTTATATTTATATTTTATATATATATTTTATATTTATATTTTATATATATATTTTATATTTATATTTTATATTTATATTTTATATATATATTTTATATTTATATTTTATATTTATATGTTATATATATATTTTATATTTATATTTTATATATATATTTTATATTTATATTTTATATATATATTTTATATTTATATTTTATATTTATATTTTATATTTATATTTTATATATATATTTTATATTTATATTTTATATTTATATTTTATATTTATATTTTATATTTATATTTTATATTTATATTTTATATATATATTTTATATATATATTTTATATTTATATTTTATATATATATTTTATATTTATATTTTATATTTATATTTTATATTTATATTTTATATTTATATTTTATATATATATTTTATATATATATTTTATATTTATATTTTATATATATATTTTATATTTATATTTTATATTTATATTTTATATTTATATTTTATATATATATTTTATATATATATTTTATATTTATATTTTATATTTATATTTTATATATATATTTTATATATATATTTTATATTTATATTTTATATTTATATTTTATATTTAATATTTATATTTTATATTTTATATATATATTTTATATCCAGGCAAGAAAATATACAAATGCAAGAAAAACTGAATAAAAAAATTAGTTGTAGTATCTTATCAGTTGTCTTTAACAAAACTTGCTGCCAAAATACACAATTATATATATATATATATATATATATATATATATATATATATATATATATATATATATATACACAAATGTAATAAGGACAAAAATAATGTAAAGTTCATAGCATTAATTCAAAAGAGGGCTCAATACCAAAATACCTCAATACCTCAATACCAAAAGTAGAGCAATAATTATTTATTATCGATTTTTACATGTGGATCAAAACAATTACTCACTACAGGGATGCATTCTTGTTTCGATGCCTTATGTGCATCTCGACTTGTGGGAACCCCAAAAAAGACAATATGTATAAAGGTAAAACGACAATAGGAAAACTGTAGTTTTAGCCGACTCGTTTCTTCCAATTTGGACTTTTTCAAGGCAAAAAATGAAATGAATTTATTAAACAAATATCTATAAACATCAAACAAAATGTCGTTAGCAATTAGAAGAATTTAGAAACGCTAATATATGATCAACTGTAAAATTACGTCAATTACTTTATGTTTGAAGAGAATATTTTCACGTGTAGAAATAATCTATTAATGGTAATATCCAGTTGGATTCCACGTATCAATTTGTTCTACATTTTTTTTACAACGTGTGTTAGCACGTGCGATACCCTGTCTTCATCAGCCGCCGACCAGTGGTGATCTCACGGTTTAAGTGGCTATGGCGGGACCGCCACCAGCAGCGTTTGCCACCAGGCAGGGTATGAAGAAAAGCTAATTGATCGTTCCTCTTTGTAAATTCTCGTAATGAAATAAATAAAACGATTGTTCCTCTTTGCAGCTTCTGTCCGTAATGAAAGTTTCCTGAACGCGTTTGCCGTTATTGACGCGCTCGTAAAAATCATTATAGACGACTACGCAAATATTCCACTTGCGCATGTTAGGTCGTGATGTTGCGCGCATAATATTTCAGTAATCTTTGTTCTGATCGTAACTTTCCTTTCTGGATTTGTCGTCGATTTGGTCGTTTTTCCTCTTTTTTATCTTTCATTTCCATTACTGGTCCAAACCACTCAAAGCAAACGTCGTATATTATTGTACAAAAGGAACTGTCTGCTGCCCTATGTGACCCTTAAGATTGTTATTAAGGATAAAAGAAAACTCTTTGTAAAGATTTGTCCAAATAGTCTTCTTGTTACTTTTGGGCCACTGGATTCTTGGTTTACTTGGGATTTCTTCAGGGTGCTGTCGCTCAACTATGGAATCCTGAACGCTGTGTGTGTATTCCAGATTCATAATCCCACCATTCGATTTACATTTTCCGATAGGATAATTACGTTGTTTGCACCAGCGTGCCTTATGGATACGTAAACCGCGTAAACCGTTAAATCTTCTGCCGCAATCATACGTTGTAGCCGGGTCCATATCCAGGTCGTTTCCATTAAAATCAGTCTGATGGGTGATATATTCTCCCTCCCCGCTACAGTCACCCAGAGGGCATTCTGCGTCTCTTGTAACGCTAATATTTTCACGTGTAGAAATAATCTATTAATGGTCATATCCAGTTGGATTCCACGTATCAATTTGTTCTACAACTACTGAAACAAGTTGATTACGTGACACATAAAACACACGTCAAACAATTTAGAAATCGCGATAATTACTTAACAAATAAAAATTCCAAGAAATCAATCGGAACGCGTTTTAGGCTCTATCCCGTTTCCAAGAATTTAATTTATTCTTCACTGATCGCTTCAATTATGACGATGAAAGGAAATCAGAGTAGGATGCGATCTGTGGTAATTATCATCCACATGATCCACAGTTTGGGGTTGGTCGCGCTTTGTATGGGTCCTCATATTCGACCTTGTCGCCGATTGTTGCCCTACCGAGAGTTTAGAACTTCCGACGGCATCGCTGTCAGATTCATTGCACCACAGCAGGAAGCGACCATCAGACTAAAATATATGATATGCGTTTATATGTGTATGTTTCTACCGGAATGCGTAGAACATCGAAAACTGACGCAATAAAAAGCCGATGGTTAAGACGGCTAACATACAGAGGCGAAATGTAAAGCAGAGTTTTGCGATTAGTTCCTTCCCCGAAGTTGATTCCAGACAGGATTGAAAGCCTTGGAGAAATTAATAAAGTTCCGAAAAAATCATCTCATATATGGAGTAAATATCTGCAATATTATGAGAGGGCCGCATATATACAGAAATATCAATATCCTCCACGACACGCATATATATATATATATATATATATATATATATATATATATATATATATATATATATATATATATGTAATTTGGCAGCAACTTTTTTTAACGTTTATTTAGTTTGTAAAAAAGTAGCAACATGATTAGGCGTTGCTCTCTGGGTCGGCAAAAAGCTCTGCGCAGCGGGTTTGGCGATTTCAGCCGAATGTGTTCGCTGTGGTGACCAGGAGGAGTCAATTGAACATGCCTTCTTCCACTGCGGCGTTGTGCAACCTCTGTGCAGGCTGATTGAAGGCTACATGGTTCGCGTCTTGGACGGAAAGTTTTTTGTCCTGGAAGCCAGTTCCGTTTGTTCCAATGTGGTACCGTCAATGTCCAGGGATCAGCACTATGTGCTCCTGTGTCTGCTCAGCATTATGCGAATGGTGGTGTGGACGACCTAGACAGAAGGAGTTCCACGCAGGTGAGAAATTTTCCTCTCTGCAACTGGTCTCATTCTTTAGGCATCAGCTTAAGGTTAAGATCAGGGCGGAGAGGGCGCGTCTCTCCTCGTGGAATTTCGGCAAAAGGTGGGTGAAAATTTCGCGCTTGGTGCGAGTGAGAGGTGCTGACCTAGAGTGGTTGTTGGACGCAACTTAAGCAAGAGGATTTGGGGCCTCGAACCGAAACATTAGTCATCCCAGCCTTTTAAGGTAAGATAGGACATTTTCATGTTCAGTTTTGGCCACCTCAGGGCTAAATATTTTCCTTTCAACGTAGCTAGAGCATGCAAGTACATAAGTCCTGTTTTTTTTTGTCTTCCTTTTTAGTTTCTTGTCTCCACCCCTCCCCACGTTTTAGGTGACAGATGTCTCTGTTCTCTGGAATTGTTCATCCCAGTTAATAGAGATTTCTGCCACATTTTTGGAAGGGTCCTACTACTAATATTGTTTTGTTTAGTTTCTTGTACATACATATTTTACATTGTATATAAACATTGGGCTTTTGATTTTTTCCCCATCTCTCGATGATTTTGTAAATAAAAATTCATGTTAGGGCTTTTTATCGAGAAAATGTGGTATTTTGGTGATTGTGTTGTGAAAGTAAATGTGTTGTTATGGTGAAAAGAAAATTGTAAGTACGAATGGGTCAACGAATGAGACTAGATAGTTTTCAGGTAGGACTAGAGAAGACCAGTCTTTTCCCCCCTCCCCATTTTAGCCCTTGTGGCACATTTTGTATTTTAAAATGCAAATAAATAATAACATGATTAGGCTTACAAGATAATTGGCAAATGTTTGTTAAAAACATTTTGACTAAAAATATTGACCCTGAAGATGAACAATGATGATCGAAAGCGCTAGGTCATCGTACGGACAATACTTATTTCGAAATCATTTTCAAATAAAAAGTCTCATTAGAGATTATGAGAAAATTCAAAAGAAAATATGCAAGACTATGTTGTCTTTAACATTCAATACTACATGTTTAAAATATATATATATATATATATATATATATATATATATATATATATATATATATATATAAACAGCGGAGGCATGAAGAGGCAAATGTTAGAATATCAGGAGGCATTAAGACGCGATATTCTAAAAAAAATAATATACAATATTTTTGATAATGGCATATGAAAGCCGGAAGTAATGACATTGACAATTTATGTTCAATTTTCTTTTAGTCGGGAATGTCGAAAAATTAAGATAATCCGTAACAAAGATACTTCGCCGCCCGTTAACAAAACTTACAAATACAAGAAGAACACCCTGGTTCCCATACGATCACCAAAGTTAAGAATCGTCGAGCTTGGTCAGTACCACCTAGATGGGAATACTACGTGCTGTAAGCTTGGATATGCGAGTGATGTAATGGATAATGGCTCTGGATTGCATATCGGAGAGTCGAGTTCTAATTCCCGTTTGATTATTTATATTCACATTCGCGAACATGCCATACAAATCTTCGCCCTGCACGTGATAACATCATCGCGTCTTTTGAATTTAAAAGGATTTTAAAGTTTATTTAGTTTGTAAAAAAAGTAGCAACAGGATTACGCTACAAGATAATTGGTAAATGTTTGTTTAAAAAAATTTGACTAAAAATATTGACCCTGAAGATGAACAATGATGTTCGAAAGCGCTAGGTCATCGTATGGACAACACTTATTTCGAAATCATTTTCAAATAAAAAGACTCATTAGAGAATATGAGAAAATTCAAAAGAAAATATGCAAGACTATGTTGTCATTAACATTCAATACTACATGTTTAAAAAATATATATATATATATATATATATATATATATATATATATATATATATATATTGAATTGGACATAGTTATGTCCATAACTAATTTACTATATAAATACTTGTATCTATAAAAAGAACGTTAAACATATCAAAAATGCCTTTAATAAATTGTCGGACTATGCCCAATTCAAAATGTATGACGTCATTTGTTTACATTTGATACACTACGAGCAGATATGAATAGAAGAGATTCATGGAAGATTTAAGTTTAAATTTAATTTTAAAGATAGTAAAATCGACCTTGCTAAGCAGACACTTCTCTGTGGCCGAAAGATCAAGGCACGTCACACGAAATGACGGTTCCGTATAGGATACAGGTTCGATTCCTGTCGGAGAACGAAAATTTTCTATGAAAATATCTCGGACATTCAGGCCGGTAAATGTTATTTAATACTGTTTATTATAAACAGAGCATTTACTTAAATACTTGTATCTATAAAAAGAATGTTAAACATATCAAAAATGTCTTTATATATATATATGCCCACACAAGCCTGTACAAAAATTCCGACTTTATCATTTTCTCGTCATGCATCCATTTGGTCAAATGCCTTCCAATATACAATGAATATTATTACTTTTACTATCAATATTATTATATGTATTGTTTTTATCACTCGAATTTCATTCATCGGCATATGTGGAAAAATCTTCCGTTACTCTCCTGTATATTGGATCCCATCTCGACACAACTCAACTCTACATAATAAGACAACACGAAACAACTTGTCAGAAACTTCCATGAACAAGATAGGTTATTCTCTTTATATATATATATAATAGTTACTGGGTGGGCTCAAACGGTAATGCTTAAAACTATTCTATTCTAGGGGCTATTCAGTGGAAATAATTTTGGGTCCGAATGCAATTTTGAGGCTATTTTATAACATTTTTTTGTTAGATTTATTATTGACTGCTATGTTATATGCTGTTAATTGTTATTATTACGTTTACCGGTGGTTTAAGTGTACGTTCGTAGTTTTTAATTTGTTCATAATTTATTTAAATTATTTACTTATTTATTGATTTGGAATAATTTATTATACTTATTTATTTATTATTTTATTTTTTAATAGAATATTACAACAGACCTAGCCACAATACACCACTGACCAGAATATATAAATTGTCGAGCCAGAAAAACGCACATGACCTGACGATTGCGTTTAAACATAAAATAAACTGCCGTTGCTGGATGTTGATCTTTTATATTTACATGCGTTCTATGCTTGATATCCCTGAGCATTCTAACTCATAAATATAGTGCCCCCCTCTCTCTCTCTCTCTCTCTCTCTCTCTATATATATATATATATATATATATATATATATATATATATATATATATATATATATATATAGGTGTGTGTGTGTGTATGCATATTTGTATGTGTGTGCGTTTATTCGTATATATTATCATATATACACATATAGGAATTTATAGATTTATAGTTTATAAATGTGCATGAACATCCAATACGTAATTGGGTACAGATTAAAACAATACTTCACTATTGGAAATTACTCTTAATATTGTTAGGTGTAAAAGTAATCAACCTGATGCCGTGTATTTGCTCTTAGGCAATCATTATATTTGATTGGTCGGTAAGAAATAATAGTAGCTCATCCAATGTTTCTTCATATCATCAACCTTAACAACATTTTCCTCTTTGTAAATAAGAAAAAGTTTTTTTTCTTTTTCGTCCCAATCAAAGGAATGAAATTAAAGCAGTAATTTGAAAAGTTTTATAGAACGGGATTTGCAGTAGAAAAAAGTCGTGAGTCTATTTTGCATTCGTTTCCTCTTAAAAGTTTGCGGGAAGACATTTGTTAGATTCCCCTATTTTTTTCTTTTGTTTTATCGTTATCCTTCTGGCAATTTCCACAATAAATGACAAACTGATCTGATTGTAAAAATGAAGAAATAAACAAAGTGAAAGACAGTTTCTCTTCCTCTTTTGCTTTTTTTTAAAACACTTGCCCCCCTCCACTTCATTCGTACAAACAGATAAAATTATCTCGCCTATATTTTTACACTGCACACTAAGTTACATTCCCATGTCTACTCAGAGATTCTTATCTGAAATCGTATATTGCATAGAATGACCTAACTGTTAAGTGTGCTTCACGATCGTCTTTCTGGACGATGTTGGTGCGTACTTTAACAAACAAAACAGGCAACATATGGGTAGAATGTTTCGTTTCAAAATTCAAGTATGTGAGGACCTCTTCAACGCCTATGGCGCACGATTTTTGCTTCACCGTCTATATTTCCTAGTATTACTACCTATTTCTTGTTGTTTTCGGACTTCATTCATTTTAACACATTTAGAGAACAAAATATCATTTCTCGTGTTGATTGCTATGAATATGATATTTTTATAAGACTTACAAGAACGATTTTTCGTTTGATTCAACAAACGTAATATGAAATAAGATTCGGTAGATGTAGGAGTCAGGAAGGTTTTGCAACTGAAAAATATATCGACACAAATATCCAGAAGTAAGGGAATAGAATAAGAAGAGGGTGGAGGCATGATGCCGACGACAGTTTAAAGATTTTTATCACAAAATATTGCGTATTTTAGAATTGAACGAACAAAGTACTAAAAACTAAAACATATTTCGTGACTAAAATGTTTGTGCTAAATTCCCACGGTACGGTGCTTATTTAGTACCACACGGCATCATTTTTTACAATTATTGAGCGATTTTTTATGCAAGGAAACAAAACGCCTAAGGTTAGTGCAATGCAGTTTTTACTATTATAAGTGTCTTGGAGAAACAAAGCTTCATTTGATTCAACTTGAATCTTTCTTGAGCCTACGTAATTCTTTCCACACAGTGTAAAGGTCATCATCTGATTAATTCATCCTAAGATAATAACAATACATTTGGATTGTGTCCTTATTTTCTCTTCGAGTTACATCTGATAGCCGTTTTAATTGTTAATGCTGGTGAAAGTCCTCAAGTGATATGCCTTTTGTTAATTCTTTGATTGTGATTCTGTAGCGCCATTCCACAAGATTCGAAGAAGGATCGTCTTCACTAAGAGTTACATGGCTACATTCGCTTGGAGCTATTTTAATAAGTGATTTGAGAAACAGTTACAGATAGTTGTTTTTAGATATGTTTGAAGGTGTTTGGCACGATGAATGACTTCCATATGTAAGTCTCAATTGGACGAGTCCATTTAAGAACATGACTCGAGGTTTTAGATTAATGTTTTGTTTTTTTAGCATTTTGCGGCGTTGAGCGAAACTACGACTAGCGAATCCTAAAATCTCCAAAATAATAATAATAATAAATAATAATAATAATAAAGCCATACCTTCACTTGATGTTGAAAGTTTATTTACCAATGTCCCAGTTAGAGAGACGATTAATATAATTATAAATAATATTTAAAACAATCCATCCCTGTCTCCAATAAAAATTAAACCTAACATATACGCAAACTACTTTTGAATTGTACCACCAAGGTTCCCTTCTATGACCATCAAAATAATATCTACGTACAATGTGATGGGGTTTCCATGGGTTCAGTTCTGGGACCAACGTATAGTAACTTCTATATGACTAACCTTGAAAATAAGGCATTATATACCACTAAAACCCTTCATCTACCTAAGATATATAGATGATATTCTCATCTTAGTTAAAAACATAGAGGAAATACATGAACTAAAAAGACTTCACCACCAAAAAAACGTTTTTAAATGTACATATGAAATTTACAATAGCAAAGAAGCCATTTCTTGATGTATTGAGAGATACCAGTAATAATACATTTACTACCTTCACATATAAAAAAAAAACTAACTAGCATAAACACGTGCACTCTCAACTAAAATAGTGAATGCCCTATTACAAAACAGCCATTATACAAAGTTTGATAAACCGTGCAAATTGATTTACACTTCCCCTCTATTATTATATTATCATTGATGTATTATAATATTATTATTATATTTTTTTCTGTGACATTGTCTCTCTCCTTAGTTCCAAAAATATTAATTATTATAAATATTAATTTTCCCTCCTTGTAATATTTTATATTGTTTATTAATATAATTTGTTAATACGAATTTATTTATTTATTAATAATTTTCCTCCCCCTTCCTTGTATTTCTACTACTCTTGCTTAACATCCACTGCCGAAGGAACCTGACTAGTGGAAATTGTAATAGAATGAATGGTTAGTATTATTTGACTTTGATGTTTAATAGCTCTGCCCATTCGGTTTTTCTTTTTTACATTGTGTATTGCGCACTCTTTTATATAACCGTTTTCCGGACAAATCTAAATTTGACTAAATATATATATATATATATATATATATATATATATGTTTGTGTGTGTGTATGTGTGTATGTGTGTGCACGCGCGCGTGTGTGTGTTGTTAGGCGAAAGCATATACACATAAATGTAGAGAATGAGAGAGAGAGAGAGAGAGAGAGAGAGATCGAAAGAAATAGATAAAGGCAGAATCTACAGGGACAGAGGAGAGTAAGGATTAAATTATCGTCTTCAGACTGATAAAGGAGAGCAGTTAAAGGCAACGCAACCAAAGTAAATGTGGCAGAACTTTTATGCAATATCGGTTCTCCTGTATGACAGTGACTACTGGACAATCTCTTGGCAAATGAATATCCGAATTGAAGCAACAGGAATGTGGTTCTGAAGGCGGATGCTGAGAATCCTGTACACGTGAGCATCGAGGGAGGTTTAGAGAAAAATCGAAATTTGAAACTCACTGGATAGATTCAAGGCAAGAGTGATAGAGTAAAGCAAGATACAACCTGATGTGCCTGTTAGGAGAGATAGAAGAATTACTAAAAGCTACAGACGACATTCAGCTGCGGAGGGCCATGGTCGCCCATGTCCTTGAGAGACACGGTCCATAGAAGCAGAAGTAATGAATGCGATGAGAGACTTGCTGATGATATTTTATTCCAATTATACTTGCAAAACATAAATCGCTGTTTTTATTTAATCAAACTGAACTTGGAATACACACACAGATATATATATATATATATATATATATATATATCAAGTTCAATTATCCTATCTATCTATTTATCTATCTTTCAATATATGTGTGTGTATGTTTGTGCATTTACAATTACGCCCGCGTAGAACGATACTTATATGTACCCCTTTATCTATCTATCTATCTATCTATCTATCTATACTCATATTACATATGTTCACGTGCAAGTTTGTTAATATGTCTGTGCATGTCTGGAAGTACGTGTTGTCTCTTTCTCATGCATGGACTATCATACTTTTATATGCATTGTCCGTATTGTGTCACAAAAATGACTGTACGAAGAAATAGAAAGTTTCATGTGTGTGCTTATGGCTATATACTATGTGCGTGTATCTACTTCTATGTCCGACGCTACTTGCAGCTTCTATCCACCTCAGCCATTACATTAATGTTCTTATAACATCAACAACATGCCCACATCAGCCATTACATCGAATCGATAATGCTTCGACAGCCGAGGGATAACATTAACCATGCTGCTCTCGTAATTCCATATCTATCGATTATACGGAACTGATATGACAGTCAAGATAGAAAACCTTCGAAATGGACTACTACGTTTATTCGGCTTGGAAAAAAAGTGAACACACTTCAAAAACATGCACAAATCTTGTCATAAAATTGACTATTTTATTATAAATTATTTAGCCTTATGTTTATGGCTTATAGTAAATAATACAACACAGGCCTACCTTTTTTTGATTGAGAGTTACGGCCTTGTTTGAATGTGCAGTGTGAATCTAATGGGAATTCTATTAAGTGAGGCTTGTCTTCATATAGCCTAAACTGAATGGAATAACAAGAGAAAAACTTTCCGGATCACCACTCATAAGCGCCATACTCGGAATAGTCTTTCTTATTTCATAACATCTGACTACCTGTAATATTGTGTCGCCTGGTTCCACTCGAATTTAATCGCTGGCCCTTGAAAGGCAGATGCAAGCGACACGTGCTAAACGTAGATAATATACTTCCCATTTGCTACGCTAAAGATGGTTATTCCCCTTATAAATGAAATTCATGGACAAATCCATATTTTTCTTAAATTATTTAACCCTATATAGAGCAATAAAAACCATTAAGATACAAGGGTTACTGAGGTTGAAAGAAACCGAAAGAACAACAAATAAACTGGATTCAAGGAGACAGAAGATGATGACATTGCATTTAGATTTTTGGAGAAAGTAGTTAACAGGCAAGCAGGAAACCGGAAGTGAATTCCATAAGCGAGAATTTCAAAAGAAGAAATTATTAACATACAACTTATGCTTATAACTAGTAATTTCAGCAATAAAATTATGATTCACAGCTTGTATTTCGTTTAAATTCATTAAGTCAAGATAAAAACGCCGAAAGCTTATGACAACAATTATCGTGAAAATGTTCATAGAAAAGGGAAATTAAATTACAGCAGCGTGAAAATGACTGGATCCGTGACGCCAGGTCAGTGCTAATAACTTTGCAGAATCTTGTCCTTTGATCATACATCATTATTCATTTCTGATAGATTTAAATTTACAATTACAATCCAAAAATTATTGATTCATTAAAACCCAAATTAAATGTTGTAGTCATTGCAAATCTGGTAAAATATTAATATGAAATATCATTTGTTGTCATGTTCAGTCCATGTCATTCTCAACATACTTCTGTAGCAACACATGACACATAATGAGGAAAGACGGCTTAGTAAATTTGGCACTCTTATTACATATTGAAGGAAACAGGGACCGAAAAAAGCAACGCATAAACTATCTAACCCGCTTGTGTAAATTGTTGACTAAACAGAGACTAGAAGAGCTAGCAAAAGTCAAATTCCAATAACTAAAAAGGAGAGGTTGATGTGGAGACCATGATTGCGTACGTCTTGTACATAGAAGAAGAATTCGCGAAAGTCCTATGAAAAAATCGATTGCTTTTTACTTGCACATGTGATCCAAAGAAGTTGCGAAGATGTGCACGAAAACGAAAGAACAAAACTCAAAGAATAGATGGGAATGTGGGTTGAGAGGAAAGTGTGAACATGTTTAGAGGACAATGTATCGAATGCATCATAAAGGAAAAAAGTTCGTCTGGGATAAAAAAAAGTACAGGACGCCGTGGGTGATTCATATGTGGGATATACGGAAAGAAAAACAGATAGAACGTGAGAAATGTGCCTGTAGTTTTATACGCGTGTATAATCTTAATACAAGTATACAATACTTTTTTTTATATTTGTCTATATCAGTTATTGTACTTCCCCGATTACATCTGTCTGTAATAGCAGTGTGTATACGTTGGGAAAGGCATCTAGATTAAACCAAACCCTCTTTCTGCAGGTTGTGATTTATGATGTTTTTGCTTTATTTTTTTACTAATTGTTCATACAATAGAAAGCCAATGAGATAATCTATGTACTTGGAGGTTATCTAATGGAGGTTATTGTCTGTAAAATTAGGAGGTAAGAAGTGATGTTTAAGAGGATATTTCGGGAAGACATCTGTTAAGAATAGATTTCATAAGGTTACGGTTGTTGTGTTTAGAGAAGCATCCTATCGGTAGCCTGTTACCACGCGGTAACGGTCCTTGGGGGAAAATGCTATCTGAAATAAATTTCCTCTTTACTAATGGTTAAGAACGGAATGGCGGTGTACATGGTATGGCGGTACTTAACTGTGAAGTTCATGGCTGGTGGAGCTAAGGAATGTAGTTTGTCGGACAATTTGCATGGAAATAGCGAGTAGCGAGATATTTGAGACGTGCATGATTTTTATTTTTAGATTGCTTACAATAGCAAAACTATTCAGTCTGCCTTTTATTTACGGCGTATTGTTATTTGCATTCTGTGTTTTCTGTCATATATCCTGGCTACTGCTCAAGACGACGCTGGTATTTAATTCGTGCCTACAATAAGATGGATGGATGCAATATGAATATAGTAGACTTGGTGAGAACGTGAATGCGGCACGAAGATCCCGCATCTTGCCTTTATAATCGATACATTGCCCACACATGTAATAATATAAAATAACATACAAGTAACAACATACACATATAATAACATACAAATACAATATATTAACATGCAATTAACATATATTTATAATAAAATACAAATAATAGTGAAATAGAATAGAAATAATATAATACGTGTGAATAATAATAATAAATGTCATTTTTTAAGCATTTCACACCAAACAAGGACGCACGGTGGAGTAATGGATAAAGGCTTGGATCGCGGAATCGGAGAGCCGAATTCGAATACCAGTCGAATCCATTACATTCACTTACGTGCTAATAATGTGAATCCTCTTCTTCTCCCTCCAACCTTGGATGGCAACTGGTCTAGGAGAAGGACAACTCTGAATTCAAAACCTGCGGAGGGTCGTTTGGGGACCTTGTGGCATTCGTTGCACCAAAAAGTGTGGATGGCCCTGCACAAAGCCTTCACCACTATAATCAAATCCTGTGTCGGGCTTTCAGTTTCTGGGAACTGATCTCTCTGGCCCTCATACGTAAAAAAAAAACACACCAAACAAGGCATGAGTGCCACTAGTACGCAAGGGCTATAGAGAGTGAAAGTAAGACTGGTTATAGGGAGGTGAGGAAAGGGTGAAAAAAAGGGAATAATTCCATGCACTTGGGGCACCAGTAAAAATGGTTCATCAGAATTGGTGCCATGAAAATATTTGTAAAACAGACGTTGGTGATAAATTGACTGGAGTCGAGACCCCTAGTCAGTACCGATCACATTGCAAATCCATCTTTGGATTTTTTCGAGGACCTCGAATACTTAGTTAAGTTCCATACTTGATACACACTTGGGCGATCATTTTGTTTTCGATTAGTCACTAGCTAGGCAGATAGTTTTCCCACAGTATGTTGCTGTTTCTTTTTGTGATAGACAGGTTTCCAAAGAAGGTAAGGACCTAGTCTGCCCTGCTATTCAACCCATAGATAGCGGGAGAAGAAATAGATTCATACTATTTCCAAGTGTATTTAGAGTAGTTAGAAAAAAAACAAAGGTAAAAATAAACAGAAACAACAGTATATGGTTTAATCCGCCTTTTAATCGTCATGTTCAAACGAATATCGGCAGAATTTTCCTAAATTAAATTCGTAAGCACTTTAATCATTCACCAACACTAAAAAGGATGTTTAACAAAAATAATGTTAAGATCGGCTATAGCTGCGTTCGTAACATCAATAAATCTACATCTCATAATAATATTATGTTAAACAAATACATGTCCTACGTAGTCAAAAGAGTTGTTATTTTAAAAAATAAATGCAAATGTCGAAAAAAATATGATCTGTCTGAAAATATACTGAGCTAGCATACATTTCGGTAACAAGGTCAAATTTTATTTAGTTTTGGTTCCACTAAAAATTCTTGGATATTTCCTTTCTACCATCATCCAACATCGAATGGATTTATGCAATATAAAATACATAATCAGCACTACACTCTCCAAACATTTCTGGCAAATAGAGAATCGGTGATAATACACATTATTAGGTGGGATATTGTAACAAGAGCCAAATATTACAATGGGAAAGACAATATATATAATTTATGTCTTGTTGAAAAATTAGTTATCTTAAAACACTTAAATAATCCTAGCTTATTAAACAAGACAAATAAATTAGTAGTTACGTGTAGGTACAAAAAATGAATATCTGCTCAAATACGTTGATCCATCCAAATTAATTTTTAATGTAAATTATAGTTCGTTTATCTTAAAAGAACCAGTAATATTCACAACTCTAAAATATTTTTCTTATATATATATATATATGTATATATTTTTAAATGAAAAGGATTAAGTCCGACAATAACGTTATTATATTTTCTGTTTATACGTTATATTTGTAGATACAGATATCTAATAAACAATATTAAATACATTTTTCGGCCTGAATGTTGGAGGAATTTCATAGTAAATATGTCCTCTGACCGGAATCGAAACTGTACCTTACACGTAACCGTCACATAGCTATACCATTTAGCTACAGAGGAAGCGTCTGGTTACCAAATGATGTCGTTTGTTTACGTTAAGATACGCTTCGAGTAGATTTGAGAGTTACAGAAAAATCATAGGAAATTTTGTGGTTTAAAAACAGTAATTTGACTTTGCTAACCAGACTTAAATATTTGTGTTAAGGGGTTTCCCCTTTTCACACAAATGGACTCAACCGAGGTATACATATACTACCACCAGTGAATACCCGGGAGTACGTTAAGACAGTCGGGAAGTCTGTATCAAAGTAGTATTAGAGGAGTGTAGCACAGGAGTCATCGTCACGAGCACCTAGACTCAGTAAGGAGTCATACCGCGATACTTCAATACCAAGACTGTATATATATTATTGCTACTAAACCGCATTCCTGGATCTACTAACCCGTATTACCAGTTTGTATTATTACGTTAATACATTTATTTTCCTTATAAATTCCAGTCGTTTGTTATTTATTGATATCGGATTTCATCTCGGAATCCACAACAATTTGTATCTATACAACTAACTTACAAACAGAAAATATATAAGTAATAATATGTATATAAGTAATTTATATATATATATATATATATATATATATATATATATATATATATATATATATATATATATATATATATATATATATATATTTCAATATATATTTAAATACCAAATATATTATTTAAAATAAAAGAAAAACTATAATCGCAGTATAATATATAATTGCGCTAATATTGCGCTAACCAGATATTTAAAAAAAAATGTAAATTATGTAACTACCGGTGAGGGATAATATGTCTATTTATATATATATATATATATATATATATATATATATATATATATATATATGTGTGTGTGTGTGTGTGTGTGTGTGTGTGTGTCAAAAACCGTAGCTCTATTTTATTGTTATCCACACCTAGAAGTTTCAGTTTGGCGTGTATTGAAAGAAGCAATGCCATACTCATATGAGCTTCAAATTGCTTCTTTCACCGCCTCATGTTTGTGTGGCAGTAACATTGCTATGCTGAGTCTGTAACAGTGTAATGGTACATCTAGATGAAACTACTAGTTCTGGATAACCGTAAAATATAAATAGTGTTTTTTTTACTTGAATATTTTTTAATTTGCTCTCTCTTTGCTCATATTTAATATACCTAACATTGGGAACTTTGTTTATAGGCCCTACGAAATTTGGAGTTTTATATATATATATATATATATATATATATATATATATATATATATATATATATTACTGATTTCACCCGAAGCAAAGCGGGAATGTCAACAGTACGCAAAAGGTTGCAGAGAGTGAATGTAACACAAGGCAGATTTGAGCGCAGATGGAAGAAATGACAAAATATGAACGAGATTCAAGAAGATAGATGACGATTGACGTTGCATTGAATTTTTGGAAGATTGTATTTATCATAAAAGTAAGTAAACGGTAAGGAGTTACACTGTTGCGTGGTACGAGAAAGGAAACTGTTAGAGTAGAAGTGATGGTTGCATTTCAACATTAAAAGGGTGTGTTCTAGATGGCAATCTAGTAGCACGCTTAAATTCATGTAGACGGTGCACCGGGGGCAAAATCCTGTCAAAGCAGTTGCTGTGAAAATATATTTAAAAAATCCAAGCCACATTAGTGAGAAAGTGACTGAAGTCGAGATATTAAGTCGGGATCAATTGCATTGCAGAACCATCTTTGGATTCAAGAAACCGGGGCTGAATAACAGGAGTACCAGACCAGATATGGCAGCAGTATTCAATGTACGGATTAATGGTAGATTTGTAAATGTAAAAGATGTATTATGACGAGAAAAACCTCCTGGCACAACATAGTGACCCAACTGTCCTTGTATTAGATGCAGCTACTGATATGTACTCGCTCCAATTCAACTCAGTGGAAAACGTAAGACCAAGAAAGTCTTACTCTCAAGGGGTTTACCGTCAACCATGTTGATAGTAGACAGAAAAGTTTCTCTATGGTGGTTAAATGGGAGCACATTTGTTTTGGATGCGTTAAAATTTACCAGACATTTATTGCCACAATTTACCACTAATTGGAGGTCCTTTTTAAGCGCATCAGCTAGGTTTACTTTGTAAGTTCTGGCGGATTTGATAATAAAGACAGAAGTTAATAAAGACAGAAGTGCCATCAACATAAATACCAACTTGTGAACTGATGACATCGAGGAGATAATTGATGAATATCACAAACAGCGTAGGAGATTTGGGGACACTCCCGTTCGTGTGAAAGGACCTGGAAACAAACTCTTTCAAAACGACCTTTATTTTTCGATTTGATAGGAACGATTGGATTAAATCAAACATTCGTCCTTTAATACCGCAGTCTAGAAGACGAGCGTGCAATACATTGTCAAATGCCTTCGAAATATATAGAGTAACAGCTTGAGCTTCGCCGTTATTATTATGAGCTTGATATACGTATTCAGTGATGGCCGTTAACACATCAGCAGTGGACCTGGCGAAACGAAAGTCATATTTTTTGTTCGAGAGTAGATCGTAAGAGGTAAGATGATTAACCACTTCAGTATTGATTAAAGCCGTGAATACTTTGCTGGAAAGCGGTAAGGGACTAATAGCGAGATATTATTGCTGGCAATTTTATTTTCAAAAATGTATTTCTGGTAATATTTTTTCCCAAAAATGTAATGCTGGAAATATCTTATTTTTTTCGACAAAGTATTTCTGGTATTAAAATCTATTTTTACACTTTCAAAGTCTCCTGATCAGAGGCCTAGCTGTCGAATGTAATTTATGGTCATACCCAGGGCGGAATTATATCGACATTGTATTTACATATGTATGTGTATGCATGAAAGAAGAAGTGTAATTTGGGAAGTGATACATGAATTAAATAATCAAATAAGATTTTGATATGAACGCCATAAGAAGTTTTGTCTTTTCGTGGTACGAGTGTGCAGTGAAAATGACACGGTTCAATTCAGTAGCTATACTAGCAATTTCTGTCATAATAGTAAGATCGGTAGTTCCGATAAAGTAAAACAGGCAGCAAGTCCAGAGAATGAACTTCGATACGGAGCAATCATACACTATAAATTTAACAAATATCAGATATCAAACAGTTTTCTCTCTCTCTCTCTCTTTTTCACACACACACACATACACACACACATATATATTATATATATATATATATATATATATATATATATATATATATATATATATATACACACACACGAGGGTCATTCAATAAATAAGGTGAATTTTTCGGAATAAGGACTTCTAATACAGATAGAAGCTTACATTTTTTCTTTTTTTTTTTCAATGTAGTTTCCCAGCACTGTCACACACTTTTCCCATCTGTGCACAAGCTTCCGTATGCCCTCAGCGTAAAAATCTTTGGACTGATGTCTCAGCCAGTCTCTCACAACACTTTCGACTTCATCATCACATTTAAACTTCGTGCCTCTCGTGAACGCTTTCAAGGGACCAAACAGGTGAAATTCTGAAGGGGCAAGGTCTAGGCTGTAAGGAGGATGAGGGAGCAGTTCCCAGCCCAGCTCGTTGATGGTCTGCACCGTTTGGGCTGCTGTGTGAGGCCTTGCGTTGTCATGATGCAAGATGACTCCTTCTGACTAATGACCCATGCGTTTGTCCCAACAGATAAGTCCTTGCAATGTCATCCACTGTCACCCTTCTGTCAGAATGAATGAGGTCATTGTCTGATTCGATCACCTCAGGAGACCTCACTTCTGTAGGCCTCCCAGGCCTGTCTTCATCTTCAACACTGCTCCGTCCTTCTTTAAATAATTTAGCCCACTTGTAGACATTTTTTGGCTGAAACATGTGGCACCATACACATTTGACATTCTCCTATGAATATATATATATATATATATATATATATATATATATATATAGAGAGAGAGAGAGAGAGAGATAGATAGATAGATATACATATGCGCGTGTGTGTGTATATATATATATATTAGAGTTAAAATATAGATTAATTTCGGCAGAATGATTAAATAAGGAAAAAGAAAGAGTTTTATCAGATTTCTCTATTAATTTATGTTCAACAGAAAATCTAGAAGACGAAGAATCCTGTGTTCCATTGGTCACGCAGAAATTTCCCTAATAGCTTGTTCTGTTGAACAGACTCCCGATAGAAGTGCAACAGTTATATAACCAACATACCCTCAAAAGTTCACTTCTTCCGTCCGAACAACAACCTTGGTCCTTAGCTGTGTTCCCTGAGGGGTTCTCGTGCTTGGTTTTGTGTGAATAAAAGTAAGAAAAAACATTTAAAAATAAAAATAACTACAATATTGCTGACATCTAAAATTTAACGTATTTGCGCATATATATTGCTGGCCGTTTACCAAGGTGAGAACACATGCCAGTGGTTTCAATACGATGCAGGGCACCATCTCACTCGCCATGCAAACCCGGAGGTATTAAATTCACTCATACGTTAGTGCGACACAATTTAGAGAAATGAGAGGAGTGGAGGTTGTTTACCGCCTATCGTGGAAGTAGAGATAAAGAGCTTGGTTATTGCAAAAATCCTGGCACGGATTGGTAAAAGGTAACTACATCGTCAGCGAGGCAGGTCACGTCACTCTGAATGTATGTAGATCTAGAAACATCATTTTCTCTATGTCTCCCTTGGTTGATAGCTAGACGCCGTAAGTAGATTGCGAGACAGTTATGGAGGAACGAAAAGAATACTGAACCATAAAAAGATAGAATTAAAGAATAATGCCTGCGTGCGTGCACGCAGAGACAACGCAGAGACACGTATACACAGATACACACACACAAACACACATCCAAACATATATATATATATATATATATATATATATATATATATATATATATATATATATATATATATGGTTACAGTCCCTATGTATGCATGGATACGTTTGTTTTCGTATCCGCCTTTACTTTATTCGATAGATACAACGCAAGACATATTACAAAGAAACATCTTTCGAGACTAGCGCGTGCGTACCCTCTTTGTCTCTCTCTCAAACACACACAGACATACACACAGGTGTTCGTGCAAACTATCAAACACACTCATACTGTCAAATATGTAAATCGAGATTTATGGATAACAATGACTCAGTGTGTATGCTAGTTTCCGAGACTTTCTGAATAATTGCGAAACTGCTTTGAATGCATACGTTATCACCCGAGCTTACACGGTATATATATGCTGTCGTCCTTTCAAGTCGTCGAGACATCCAAATTCCCACTTGTACAGCGTTTGTTTTGAAGAAATTCCCCATACGGCGTAAGCGTCCGTAAATTTGTATCAAATCATGATTTTTTTTTCTTTCAGGTAGGGTTTCTCATATGACAGTAAATCGATATTATAATATTATATATTTTGTCATATTTAGTCATGTCACACACACACACACAAATACCCACACAAGCACGCACACTCACAGACATATCTATATATCTATATATATATATATATATATATATATATATATATATATATATATACTCCTGAAAAATTTATTTCGGTTGAGCTCTCTGGGGAGGATGTGTGGGTTTGTAAACAGTGACTATTACGGCTAATAATGCAAGACTCTTCGGTAAATCGAATCGAGTTCTCTCAGTCACTGTGTGTTTATCTAAAAATAAATACGCTTAAATTCACCTTCTTCTGTCGTGCGCCAATGGCTTCAGGGTAAAATTTCCGACTGACGCCAATTCAGCCGGTTTTCGATTCTAGCCAGAGGCAACCGGACGTCTAGCCACACTGATGAGCTGTGATACAGCGAAACAGTCTCTCTGTGGATGACTATATATATATATATATATATATATTTCAATATATATCGGTTTTATATATGTTTTCTCGTGCTCCAGATATGAAATATCACGAAAGAATGCGTGCTATTGTCTATGTGGAAGTTCCGAAAAAAATGTACATATCATCGAGTTGACATCTTACGAGCGGTAGAGATTTGATCTTTGTCGCGCTTCTCGAAAGAAGAAAAATACAGATACACCTTCTGAAAGTAACCATGCAAATTTTTGTTTGATTTGAAAATATATGTTAACGAAACAAAATAGGTTATTTTATTTACAAAGACAAAAAATAGGGAAAATACAGATAAGCAGACGCGAAATCAATAAGGCTAAACAGGATAAGTCAAAATAAAAAATTGTTGTAATATGATACGTAAAATGTCATTCTAAATTATCATATATAGGCTTCCATATATGCTCACTTTCTGCAATTCTATTTGGATAACGTCGTAGTGATACATAATACATGTATATAATAATACAATCATTGAATATATATATATATATATATATATATATATATATATATATATATGTGTGTATGTATGTATGTATGTATATATAGGGTGATCCAAAAAAAACGGGAACTTTTTAACAATCCAATAAAACCAAGAGTGATGGAAGAAAAATATTTAATTCATAGTATTGAAACCTTAAAACATGCCATTTAAGAAACAATGATGGAATTTTCATTTTTTAAAAATTATGTCCTGTAGATGGAGTCCTCCTGTACGAATGCATTCTTGAAATCTGCTGTTGAGACCCCTATTTACTGATGAAACATCTCAGCTGCGATACTGGGAATTTCGTTCTCGTTACTAAAATGGCGAAATGTTTACTTGCTCAAGGTCATTGTCTCGCAGTGTTGCCACTTGCTCATGTCTGGCAATACGCACTTCAAAAATTCTCTTTTTTTTGGTTCACCCTATATATATATATATATATATATATATATATATATATATATATATATATATAGATATGTATGTACTTGTGTGTGTGTATTTCAACAAACGAAAATGTATTTTTAAGTGTCTATGATATATTTAAAAAACGCATGTATATATATATATATATATATATATATATATATATATATATATATATATATATATATATATATAAATATGTATATGTGTATTTATATGTAAGCATCTTTCTGTTGTGATCTCCTTTCTATTAAGTAACAAGCATGACGTCATCGTGGTCTCTTTTAAAATTTCAGGTTTACAATAATACCAGGATGTTGACAGCGTGATTTTGCCTACCACACAGAGAACACATTTGGACCTTGAGACGGTCTAAAGTACTTGAACAAAACAAACATCTCATTCGAAAATTGTAAAAATGCAATGGAAATAAAACAGACCTTGTCTGGTTTATTTAATGAAACTTGTTCTTACATATATATATATATATATATATATATATATATATATATATATATATATATATATGTGTGTGTCTGTGTGTGTATGAGTCTGTCAGTCTGTGTGTATGTTTGTATATATATATATATATATATATATATATATATATATATCTCAAGTATGTGGTGCAGTTCAATTTACATGACATGAATCATTCATACAAAAAACAGATATTGAAGTTAATGATATAAATGGCGAGAATACATCTCCGCAAACAAATTTAATAATTGACATTAACCCGCGAGAGAAATCATTAACCCATAACATTCATTTACAGGTTCGGGGTTAATGTCAATTATTAAATTTGTTTGCGAAGATGTATTCTCGCCATTTATATCATTAACTTCAATATCTGTTTTTTATATGAATGATTCATGTCATGTATATATATATATATATATATATATATATATATATATATATATATATATATATATATATATATAAAAATAAGTAAAACAAAAATAAGCTAATTAAATTCATCATTTACTGCAAAATATGAAAAAATTCATCATGTTCATTATTAATGACACAACTAAAATATCAAAATTTTAACAATCTAATATTGTTACTGAATTCAAATGAATTCCCTTGTCTGCTTAGAGAATAATTAAGATAAGGCATACATTGATTTCACAATAATTCAATTATCGCACCGTCTTACGTGATATTTGGCCGATAAACGCCCAGTTACATAATATATCACCAACCAAAAAATCCGATAAAACATCCCCAATAGCATATAACATGCAAAAGACAAGGCATTGAACATGGCTAAGGATAACAGAAAAGACGCAGGTGTTGGAACATTTATATTTAAATATGAACCGGAAATAAAGGAAATTATCTAATTATCTTTTTTATCTAATTTGGCCTTTATTAAAACGGATATATATATATATATATATATATATATATATATATATATATATATATATATATATATATATATCTATCAAATATCTCGTACAGGTTAATTTAAATTACAATGAATCATTGATACAAAAATACAAGTTTGTATTCGTTATGAATAACACATTTAAACAAAAGCATATTTGGATTTGCATTACATTTTTTCGTCTCGGATGCTACCTGAATTTTACCAAAGACAAAATAGTTTCCATGCCTGATTGCCTGATGATGACTAGAGGGACCACCGAAAGTACTTGCATATTTAAAGAAGACCTAATACAGTTTATAATTAAAAAAAATATCAAGAATCATAACATTCATCGAGTGATTAGTGGGTTAATGAATCTTTAAAAGTTATTTTGCTAAGGGATTTCGCCATTAGCTTTACTAATTTTTGGGGAATGAATGATTCACTGTAATATATATATATATATATATATATATATATATATATATATATATATATATATATATATATATATATAAATATATATAATATATATAAATATGAACGTGCCAGATGATCTAATATATTAAACAAGAAAAATATCCCAAACAAGTAAAACAAAGAAAAAAAAGCCCAAAACAGATTTAACTACGTACTAAATTAAAGTGCTCATCACCTAAACTAACTAGACGAAGCAAAAATGGTTCACAACGCGAGAACTTAACGAAGGACAGCTTTAGTTTCCCGTTTTCGTGATCTTCAGGCGATTAGAACACACACACACACACACACACACACACACACATATATATATATATATATATATATATATATATATATATATATATATATATATATATACAGGGTGACCCAAAAAAAACGGGAATTTTTGAAGTGCGTATTGTCAGATATGACCAAGTGGCAACACTGCGAGACAGTGACCTTGAGCAAGTAAACATTTCGCCATTTTAGTAACGAGAATGAAATTCCCAGTATCGCAGCTGAGATGTTGCAGCAGTCAATGAGGAATCTCAACAGCAGATTTCAAGAATACATTCGTACAGGAAGACGGCATCTACAGGACGTAATTTTTACAAAATGAAAATTCCATCATTGTTTCTTAAATGGCATGTTTTAAGGTTTCAATTACTATGAATTAAATATATTTCTTCCATCACTCTTGGTTTTATTGGATTGTTAAAAAGTACCCGTTTTTTGGGGGGTCACCTTGTATATATATATATATATAATTAATAGATGATCGCGAGATCTCTAAAATTGCATTTACAGAATTGAGTGGTATCCTCACGACGTTCCATATAGTGTTTATTTTACTAGATCAAGCTAACTTAGATTAACAATTATATTAAAGCATCCTACGTGGTGTAGTTGTTAATAAGATGGTCTGGTATATTATTTCTAGTATAGATAAATCGATAACTCACTTTGTGTGTGGCAAGTATATTCGCCGATATATTCGTTTTAATACCTAGCCAAAACGTTTCTCTTGTTAGCAAAACAAAATGATGGAACGGTTTCAACCGCTGTTTCGCATTTATTATATCTGAGAACTAATTAAAGTACAACATCTATCTCACTTTAGTTGAATACTTAACAGACATAGCCGTCTGATTACATTGGTGTTTTATGGCACGTTTTAGCTGGCCATTTCCACAATTTGTATATCGGATGGTATTAAATTTGCACTAGGTACAAGTGAATTAGGTCTCCCTACCCTTGGTGAAAGTTAATTTTTTTCTACCCTTGTTGATACCAGCTTATTATTTGAAGTAAACTAGATTCAAGTTTACCTAAATTTTTATTCTATTTCTAGTGCTTTGTGCTGCTCCTAGCAAGTTCGTGTGATGATGGATGATAACGCGAACACTGAACATGTTCCATGAGATTCTTTCTCCAATGCAGGTCAGTCGTGATAACTTTAGTTTTAATATTCAATGCAGTCATTTTTTATTCATGCACCTAATTAATACTTTCTTACAAAGTCTCTTTTCTATGATGACATGTGTTGATTGATTTTAGCGGAGAGCAATGTGACAGGAATTAAATATTAATCATATCTTCACTAAAAAAATATGAATATATTCTATTTTGATAGCTTATATATATATATATATATATATATATATATATATATATATATATATACACAGATTAGTCAGTATACATAATATCTTCACTAAAAATATAATATATTCTATTTTGAAAGCTTATATTATTCTATATATATATATATATATATATATATGCTAGCAGCATGACCCGGCGTTGCCCGTGCATGATTCAAAAATCGTACGACTCATACAGAAATCGCTATCACTTGACTTAAAATAACAATGTTAATATTTAGTATAGAGCTTAGAAAGAATTCGCAGTGTGAGATAGGCAAGAAGTTTGGGTTACACGTGAAATAGGCAGTGAAGTACTGAGGTGTACTGGGCCGCGTAGTAAAGGTAGTTCACTTCAACTTACAGTGAAAACTGTAACGTGGAGGTAAAATAGGTTGAGCAAACGATTGAGTAAATAAGTAAATTGCGACAGCAGTTAACTGTCTAATTGCAAAACTGAACTACGAAAAGGTAGAAATTGGTATGGAACGCTAAGATGGACTGGGCTACGCAATAGATGCAGCACGCGGAGAACAAATGGGTAATGCAAACGTTTAAGCAAATAGGTCACTTGCGGTAGCATGAAGCTGTCAATTAATCCAAGGACAGATGCGTTAATGGCGATGAAATCAAGACCTGAGTGCGGATGCAGCCGCGGTGAAGGTATTTAAAGGGACCATGACTTGTCATTGATTGGTGTAGCCTGGACAATGTCCACGACTTAGAGCAATGAATGAGCTCACGCAAAATGGAAGATGCTAGTGCGCATTAACGCACGCGCGCATGATTTGGCAAGAGCAAGCCTTGGCCGTAAACGGGTTCAAGCTGCCTGCTGCATATGTAGCTTAGCTCTAACGCACGTGATGCCGGCGATGAGAATGCAAGGAGCTGCAATGAAGCGTTTGCTCCATTGGTTTGTGCGACAACGAAAAGCCGCTAACTATTTGCCGGCCAAGCTTTGAAATGGATTGGGAGGAAGCCCTGCTGTTCTAGCGCAAAAACTCCTCGTCAGGTCTGGGATGCGGCCTGGGCTAGGGGAAAAGCTTTAAAGAATTGGAAAATGGACTGCTGAGGGCGGAACCATTTTCACTCACCACGTATGCGGGTTTTTTTTCGGTAAAGACGCGAATAAAGGAAGTGCTTATTTTGGTAAGATGCGACGATGAAAGCAAAAGTGTTGACAAAGTCGAATATCTCATTTGTGGCTCAAAGTCAGACCTGGTAGCAGGGATAAAAAATCCGAATTTCAATGGCCCTGCACCCGTTCCAGAATTTGAGGTCAAATGTTTTCTTCTACTCCACTGCACGCGCTGACCTGTTTCTTCTCGCGCATAGCGTGACCTTAAATTAATCTGCATTTAGGAAATACCCAACTGGAAAAACATTTTTATGGGTTGTCCAATTGTCTATGTGCACTCTGTTTGGGGGGGTGCACTCAGAGTTGAAAATTCACATGGTGACTCCAAATGGCCTCCTCATAAATCCGGTCGGTTTTCGCTAAAAACCGACATGCGGTTCAGCTGCAATCTGGGCGTATAGGTTTTTGGTTTTTATCGATTTTCCGCGCTAATGGTAGACTCAAAGAGGGTCAAATTTGGTTGAAATGCGATCATTCCTTCTGTAAGCTGATTTTTTTGATTATCGATTTTTTCGATTATCGATTTTTTCGATTATCGATTTTTTCGGAACGTTAGTCCGAACTAAAAAATTGGGCTCCATCATGTCCTTACGGCAGCCATTTTCAAACTTGTGGTGAAAACCGCATCGAAATCGTTTGAGAAATGCGGCCTGGGCGAGGTAACAACACCCACGACAGACACACAGACAGACAACATGAGAAATATAGATAGTAGATACACACACACACACACACACACAGATATATATATATATATATATATATATATATATATACATATATATCTCTCTATATATATACATATATATACATAGAAATATACATATATATATATATACATATATATATATATACATATATATATACATCTATATATATATACATCTATATATATATACATCTATATATATATACATCTATATATATATACATCTATATATATATACATCTATATATATATATATATATATATATATATATATATATATGGGGAGGGTTCCTCACACCAAACAAGGACAAAAGTTCCTATAAACATACGTCCGCAAATGCTTCTTTTTTGAGTTATTAATTTTAAAGAAAGTTTACGCTATCTTCAACGTTTAACGTATGTAGTAGTGAGCTAACTGATAATTTTTCCGTTTAATAATGGCAGGATATTCCTACCATGATCAGGCAGATATGATTTTTAAATACGGCCACGGCTGTATCAAATTTCATTTCCAGACCGAAGATAGGCGAGTTAAGCAACCTTTGCTGATGACCATGAAGAACCCATTAAACAGCCTGTCAGAGATGATCCAGTTATCAGCACACGTCAAGTGGACGTAATATGTCGTACATCTCATAGTACCGAATGTAGGGTACTTCAAGATCAGCACCTGTATCCGTATCATTCGTAACGTATATAAGTTTTTTCGCCCAATGATCACTGACCACGGAAAAACTTTTGTCGTTGGTTTATTGCACAAACTACCGATCCGTATTTGGTCTCTTCAGTCTTGTTTACGGATGAGACAAAATTTGGAAGGGATGGAATTACACATTTACACCACCAACATTTGTAGTCGGATCGGAATCCCCATGGTACAATAAAGCTAGACAGCAGCATCATTTTACGGTTAATGTGTGGGCTGAAATTGTGAGTGACTATCTAGAAGGCGCTTATGTTCTCCCAGCCTATCATACAAGAGCTGCCTACAGGAACCTTTTTCGAACACACTTCCAAACCTGCTAGAGGAGGTGCCCCTGCTAATACGAAGACACATGTGGTTCATGCATGATTGCCCTCCAGTACATTTTAGACACATTTTTCGCGATGCACTGGCTGACATCTACCTTGAAAGATAGATCGGTAGGGGAGGAACGGTTCTATGTCTGGCACGTTCCCCCGAGCTCAATCATTTGGATTTTTATCTGTGGGGCCACCTAAAACAATTGGTTCTTGTAGCAGACATTAATAATGCAGAAACACCTCATCAACGTGACATTGGGGCCTGCGAAACCATTCGACACAAATATTTATATAAAAATGTACAAAATATTTGAAAGGGTCGCCACTCAATGATCCGACAGACGCCTGTGTCTGTAGAAGCAGGCGGGGGTCATATGTTATGAGTCGTTGTTTTGAGGTACAACGGTGACATTTTGGACGAATGCTTATATGGATATTTTATCTTCTTTTGGAATGAAGAATCCTCACCCACATTTAGAAAAAATATTTTGGGGAAGACACATAATTATTAACTACAGGGCATTATTCTCTCTAAATAACGATAACTATGTTGTAGTTTATTCCTATCTATATGTTCTAGAAGTCTTTTAGGGGATAATTATCTTTCATTTTTGGCTATCTGTACCAGTAATGCGTAGCTTAAATTGTAGTAACAATCACATTTTTAATACCTTCCTACCACTTCTGCTTTCTCTCATTTTCCCCCAAGTCAATTGCATGGGGTTTTAGATGGATGTGTGTTCAACAGCGACCGCGGTCTGAATTCAACTATTTAACTATCTAGAACATGATAACTATCATGAACATGACATTAAATACAGAAATGTATCTAAGAAAACGGAAGAAAATACCCCAGTTGATCGTCAACAAGGATAAACTTATGAAGTATGCATTTATCTGTATGTGTGTGCATGTTTGAGCTATGGAAACTGTTCGCTTTATTATATGAGCGTGTTTTTCGATCTCGACAAACACAGATACATCACACACACACACACACATATGCGTGTGAGTGTTTGTGTGTGTGTGAGATATAAGATTATTTCTTTTAAAAGAACTGCCTCCGACGATAATCATACTTCTTGTTTCTGATTAGCAAAGAAACTTGGCACACAGAGGCACGGAGCATGAGTGCAATTTCCTATTCTAATATATTTATGGGGTTACCATACTTAGGGTAGTGGTGAAAAAATAGTTTTCACCAGGATTACTATAGTACTCTCTACTATATATATATATATATATATATATATATATATATATATATATATATATATATATAATGGACTCTCCCGTCGGTTGCGACGTATGAGGATCTGACAACTTAATTGATTCAGTTATGAAATTTTGTGCGATAATATTAAGGGGCACTTAAAAGCCGCTAGTGATATACAAAGGAGGCCGCATATGGAGCAAGAGAAAGTATTGTGATGATGAGATCACTGTTAGATTTGCTGACCTTTTAGATTTTGCTCTCGCTTCTTTAAGACGATTCAGGCAAGCTGACTGAAAACTGCTGAGTTCACTAAAACACGTTGATCTCCATTCTACCCGCTCTAAGGCTAAGAGCTCGAGCGTGTTATGAGGTACATTGACAGCTGAAAATTTGCTCTTCAGCTTATCTTTGTATCTTAACCATGGATGTCCTACATTCCTGTAGCACTGATCTAACTGGCTGTACATTAGGATCTTGTGTATCCGGTCATCAGACATTCTCATAACATGACCAGTCCACCGTAACTGAGACTGTATGAGAAAAGTCTCGATTCCTCGAATATTACACCTATTAAACAGGTCTACGTTAGATTCCTGTCCTGAAGGTTAACTCCACAGATGGCACGCAAACAGCTTTTATGGAAAACATCGAGCTGGTGTATATAATACCTGTATGGATTCAACGACTTTGAGCCGTAAAAAAAGGATGGCAAGGACAATAGCTCCGTAAACCTGAATTTTCGTATCCAGTCGAATACCCCGCTCATTCCGCAAGCGATGGCGAAGTTTGCCGAAAGAACTGGTAGCTTTAGCAATCCCATGCATGATTTCATCATCTAAAGTTCCACTGTAGTTGACTTTGCTACTAAGATAGGTGAAATACTTTACATAGTTCAGGGATTTGTTTTCTACTTTCAATGGTCTCTCTGGAAATTTGTAGACTGGTGGTTTTTGTTTCTCATCACAGAATTGCTTCGGAGTAGGACACGTTTGATGCACTACTTTTCTTTATGCTAAGTGTAAGACCAAAGGCTTTACATGCAGCAGAAAAACGATTTATTAGATGTTGGGCCACCTCAAAGTATGTCGCAACAAGAGCAGCGACATCTGCAAACAACAAAACACGAATAATTTGTGTACGAAGGTGGGTCTTGTCTTTGAGGCGCTGATGATTGAAGAGACCACCGGTTTTTCGAAACTGAAACTTGACGACACTCCCTGTGTCTGCGAATGCATATATCAGCAATATATATCAACATAGACAAACAGAAAAGCACTGGACGGCAGTTTTGATCTTTTTGGGACTCATCAGCATTGCGAACTCTCTACGGTCATTGAATGATATTTTTACTCTCACCATTGAGAAGACATAATTGGACTGACACAAAATGATTTTAAACTGTTCTCTTTCTAGCTGAATAACTCCAGGGGTTTTTCAGTGATTATTACGACAAATTGTGCTAAATTGGCGAAACGTCTTATCTGAAAACCTCAATTATTTTAGTGTCGTTTTTTAGATATTAAACATTTTGTGAGATGGATAATTATCCCATGATGTTACACGATATCGACAATTTTGCTGTCACACCCTGATTGCTTTTGGATTTGATGCTTTGATGAATTGGAGCCTTTTAAAGTCTCTAACGAAATAAATATAACCTCATGAAATTTTAAGTGTTCGTGCCTTTTATAATTATAATTATTGGTCTGTCTCTGACATAGAGCTCCCCCTGGATTTATATTCTCTTGGAAATATCCATACTGATGACTAATATATATATATATATATATATATATATATATATATATATATATATATATATATTAAAGAAAAACAAACCACTTTAAGGCCCCATGTAATAATTTATTTCACCATAGCCCTTTTTAAAGGACGCTGGATCATCAGACTTCCAAAAGGTGAAAAGAAAAATGAAATGAACATTTACACTTGTGACGGGTAGTATTAAGTTTATGTAATTTAACAAATAGGTCAGTGAGGAGTGGTGTGACAGACATGATCGAGTTTAGAGAGGGTTTATTTTAATATTTCTATCTATCATACTTAGTATTAGGGGAGGAGGAACCAGACATTGACCTATTTAATCGGTTAACATAACGGAAGTGATATATTGCTAGGGAAGAGCGGTGAGAGAAAAAAGAAAAATAAATAAGAAAGAAAGAAGGGGAAAAGTAAAGAGAAAGAAGCTGTAATTAGGCTTTACAATGAGAGGAGGAGTGGTAATTTTTAGCAATTTATGTAAAAAAAAGAGATTTTAATGTTTGATAGTAATTAAATTTTTTAAAATCACCGAAGAAATTAATTTGAAGTTTGCTAGCACTTTAAATATTCAACTCTTTTACAAATAATTTAGGGATTTAATATGAATTAAATAGTATATTTAAAAACACATTCATAGAAAGTACATTAAAAGAAATTTATTTAAAATATAACAGTTTACTGATAGTAATCTTTTAATATTGTAAATGATTGTTAAGGTAACATCTCTATCAGTTTGAATCTAATTCATGAATGTAATGTGTGACTATTTTTAGATGGGTAATCTTTTTTACTTAAAGTTTAGGTTTTAAATTAAGATGAAGTAATATTTGAAGGCAACATTAAAGATTTTATTTTATCATATACATGTATATATACCACACATACACTTATGTAAATCTCACATATACATACGTTCATTTACATGTGTAATTACACACATAGGCACATACACATGTATCGATATACACAGGTATCTATGTATATTCATATATCAATACTTACACATATATTTTCAAATCTTTACATATATTTATATCTATGTAAATTTTTCCTTAAATTTCACAGTTAATGTTTAACGTTAGGTGATGACTTAAGTGTTTAAATATCAAAACAAATATTTTTAATTTTAATATTTTACTATCAATATTGATAGTTAAAGAGTAATATATTTAAATTTGAATTAATTTATCAATTTAAACTGAAATTACCTCCCGATGACTATAAAATAAACATAAAAATTCCAATCTCACAATTCTAATTAGAGAATATTAAGAGAAAATAAGATAAAACATTAATAAAAGAACTTTAAATCCTTCCCTTAGAATACTTTCCATATATATATATATATATATATATATATATATATACAAAAAAGATTTATAACCATAAATACACCTGCATACGTATTTATATTACTATATTTTACATATATTCACACATATTACATATATGAACTCACATATATTTACATTTATATATACACATATCTACATACACAGACCACATGCAATCCTGTATACATGACACGATATATATACACACACATATACATATATATACACTTATATATATATACAAACATACCTACCCAAACTTACTAATACATCTATACGCACACACACACACACACACATATATATATACATATATATATATATATATATATACATATATATACATACATACATATATATCTTACATATGCTCCTACAATACATATATACATATATATGCACACATACAACTCTATACAAATGCATATACATATACACACGAAACCAATGTTCAAATTCATCTACATATTTGTATACACACAATTATGTGTCCGCATCCATGTGTGCATATAATCATTTCCAAAAACAAAATACCATAATATTTTCCCTTTCTATATAGTTATTTCTAAATATATCTAGTTAGATTGAGGTTGCTTTTATGTCTACATTTAAAAATTAATTCTTTATGTTGGTTCAGTAATATATCCGGATCTTTATGTTTTATCATTAGGATCTTCTTTTTTATACACAAGTCGCATCTATCGCTGGAATTTATTGGAGTTCTGGCTCACGAGATGATTTTCCATTTTACATGTGAGGTTAAGCCGCTCTCCAACAAATCCCAATAATGTTTTGACAGTGCTGTTTGGTGTTTTTTAGATCCATTTGTGAAGGACTGGCGATGGTTATAAAACCATTGCTTCCAATTTCCCGTCGATATTCCTATATACATCTTTCTCTGTTCAATATTCTCCTTGGGGAAAATTGTAGCTTCATATATCACGTTTTCTGCCATGCATATTCCTTCAACTGGACAATCGGATCCTGTCCTGCAATTACAGGTAGATGTTTTCATTTGGTTTGCATTACGATCCTTTTGTAGTTGATTATTATGAAATCCTCTCATAATTTTGCTATTGTGAGAGCTAATAATTTTTTCTACATTGCTCATGCAAGAATAACTAATTTTTAAATTCATTTTGTTGAACATCTTTTTCAATAGTTCATTTTTACTAAAATGTCTGTCTATTAGTTTTAGGAAGTATTTCACTATATTAATACTAGAAAGTTTACAAAAAGGCGGGTTGAACCATATAATCTTCCTTTTCATATTTTTGGACTTAGTGGATGTGTTATTAATTGATTTATCTATATAATTTAGTGTTTGTTTAAATTTACTTTTTAATAGGGCTTGATTATATGTCGATTTATTTTGATTAAAAATGGTTTTACTAGAAGGCAGTTTGTTTATTCTTGTATTTACAGTATTTGGAATTTGGTTTATAATTGCTTTCGGGTGGTTTGAGTTGATATTTATGTATACGGGCGAGTGGTTTTCCTTTTGGAAGGGTTTATAAGTGTTATTGTCGAGATTAAATGTAACGTCTAGAAAATTTACTATTTTTAGGTTGGAAGAAATTTCAATTTTAAATCCTAGAAATTTGAAGGCCTTAATTATTTCTTCTGATGTTAAAGGACCATTGGTATTAGGTATAACAATAAGTCCATCATCCCTGTATAGCCCTACAGTTTGGGGGTTAAGGAATCTGCTCAAGATATCTAAAGTATATATACCTATTAAGTCTGCTATTTGAGCCAATTGTCTCTGTTTATTTTAATCCAAGTAGTGTCATTAAGTCTTAGTATAGACTGTCTAGAGTTCATTATGATTTTTATTTCTTCGTCAGTAATTCAAGTATAATTTGTAGCAAAACTTAAGCTATTTTCTAATAAATCTTTAGAAATGGAGGGGTAGAAATCGATAATATCTAATTGGATAAAAGTGGCTTTATTTTTAGATTTTATATATTGGAACCAGTTAATGGCGTCAGACCAATCTTTCCAAAGGTTTAAGGGGTATTTTTCTAATATAGAGGTGTTTATTCTTTTAGGATGTTTTTAGAAATTATTCCTAATTCTGATTTGGAGGGATTTATTAGTCTGGAATATAGATTATTCTGAAAGTTAGCTTTATGGTCTTTAAAAAGTAGGTAGGCGTCTTTTAAATGAGTTGTACCCATTCTATCAGCAATATTATATTTAAATGCGAATGGAGGATAGGTTTCTCTGCGTATGGAGGATAGGGGTCTGGAGTTATTTTCTTTTTTATAAGAATTAGAGACTTTATTCTGAATCAGATGTTGTATTCAGAAGGATTAATCTTGTAGATATTTTTGGATTTATCAGCTCTGATCCATAGTTTTTTTGAGCTTTTGATACTTGTAATGTCTTTTTTAAGTTTAGATTGGAATGGGTTGTATTTGTTAATAAAAGATATTTTATTGATTAAATTAATTAAGTCGTGTTCAAAGGGTTTCAATAATTTATTGCTGGGTGGAGTATTTTGAGATTTGAGGTAAAAAGCGTCCTTAAGGTTTGTAGGTTTGTTTTGGGAATTAAAATGGAAGTAAATTTTCCACCTCATTCTTTTGATGAGGTCAATATTTTTTTCCGTCAACGAAATGGTGAAAGATTCAACAGAAGGGTAAGGAATGTTTTTGAGTGAGTAATCCGGTGTAAATTTATCCATTTTATGTTGGAAGTGTGAATCCTTGTGGTAATACGATGGGAGGTAATCCAATATATATATATATATATATATATATATATATATATATGTATATATATATATATATATATCAATTACTCCTTTATATAATTGTATAATTTTCGGTAAAATCCTGCAAGTTGATTTCTCCTTGTATTTCAGACCATTATCTTGGGTTTCAAATAGAATATTAATGTGCATTTTTTAATGTCTCCTAACTTACATAACTCAATATTTATCATAACTTTAAAAAATATATTTGACACGTGTACATATATATATATATATATATATATATATATATATATATATATATATATATATATATATATATATAAAAACAAAACATCTTAATATACAAATTAACTACATAATAAACAAATTAACACAAATCCACGCCTAAACATATGTAATATTAATAATCATGATAATAATGATGAAATGAAAACGTTGTAGATACTATCGACTACATATTAGACGATATGAAAAGTATTGTATGTTCTATCGACAAAATTATATATTCCAAACAGAACCCAAGAAAATTTTAAGGAAATTGTAGACGAGTTATAGAAGTAAAAAAGACAACATCTATTGAAAAAGTGCAATGATTTTGGGAGAATATTTGGAGCAACCCAAAGGAATATAATTCCAATGCAGAGTGAAAAAAGCAAGGAAGAATGAAGGATATAACAGTGCAAGAATGGAAAAATATAACCAAGAATAATGTTAGGCAAGCCCTAACAAAATCTCCAAAATGGAAATCACTAGGAAATGACAACTCTCATCTGACATCAAGAGTACTGCCACTTACATATGCGACAACAAATCTGTCAATGAAACGCCCTGTCGGCCCTTCTCTTCTTTCTGTCCTTAATCCCTCTTTCGCATGAAGTAAACAGTAATAACTATGGAGACAAAGTAAAAAAAAATGTGCTTACTCACCTATTCTACATGGATGATATCAAACTCTTTGCTAAAAAAGGCAATGAGTTGAAGGATATCCTCCATACTGTCAAATGATAACATTGGTATTGATTTCGGATTAGAAAAGTGTGCAAAGGCAATATTCAATAAAGGTGGACTTACAGAAACATACACAATCGATCTAGATCTTGTCACTAAGATTAGAAAAAAAGAAGCCTATAAATACTTAGGAGTTAGTGAAGGAGATTGAATACAGCATACCCAAATGAAAGAAAATGTAAGAAAAGAATATTACAGGCGTGTGCGTTTGGTGTTAAATACTGAACTGATTTCACAGAAGAGAACATCAGATATATACACTTTGCTGGTCACTGTGGCGCATTACAATTTCAAAATCCTTAACAAGACCATAGCTGACATTACGCAAACAAAGCTTTTCACTTGCCACCGTATGCATCACCCTATAGCTGATGTTGGTCGTCTGATGTGCCACGATCCGGAGGAGGCAGAGGATTGGTTCAACTAGAACTGTCTTACAAAAACTCAATGATCGGTCTTCAGAGATCATTGGAAGCTACAGAAGGCAGCATAATAATCTGTGTCAAAGAACATGAAAGAAATAAACTTGTTCAATAATAAAGTAAGCCAACAAATTCAAAAGGGAATTTCAAGTAGGTGAAGAAGTGTAAGTAAACCATAATGCACCTACTACAGCGGCAAAGAAAGCAACATCAAATGCAATGTACCAAATGCATTAACGAGGGTAAGATAAACCTCTCTATGGTCAATACTCTTCCAGTACCAAACAAGCTGATGTAGACAAAACCCCGTACTCATCGGTGATTACGTAGTGCAGTTTCTAAAGTTTAAACGGAAGTTTTTATTCTTGCTAAACAGGATCAGTTCTTGCTATCTGGAAATTACAAAGCATACATACTTAAGGAAATTCAAATACTTGTACTCATAATTACAGCTCACACTAATGTGTGAGCTTTATCTATGCAAAATGTGTGTGATCTTAGTTTTTTTACCAAGATATGATCAGTTGAAGATGACATGAGGCCATTTTTTTAAATCAATGCCGAAGTAGTTAAGCACCTTACATCCCATGATCTACTCCATGACAAGCAATATGTTTTTTGCTCTGCCCAATCTACAGCTGATGTGGTCACGGCCATAACTCAATTTGTTTACCAAGCATTTCACAATAAAGGAAAAGCTCGTGCCGTGACTCTAGATATCTCTAAAGCGTTTGATAGGGTTTGGCATGCCGACCTCCTTCGTAAGCATCAGGGATACTGTATTTGAGGACGATTATTTGACTTATACAATAATTCCTATCAAACCGTGTAATGAAGGTCGTCTTTAAATGATTCTGTTCCAGTTCATTTCTCTCAAGCGCACCTGTTCTTCAATGCTCTATCCTGGGCCCTACACGGTTCCTTATTTTCATTAACGATCTTCCATATGTCATCAGTTTCCAATTCGGCATCCATGCAGAAGACACTACTATTTACTCCTGCCTAAATAGGAAATCTGGTATCGCTGACAAAACTAACCTGGCCGTTGGGCTCGAAAAGTCCCTCTAATCGGTTGTTGACTTGAGCAAGAAATGGCTAGTAATCTTTAATGCCTCAAAAACAAAACTGCTCTCTTTTACCCGCCACATAGAGCCCTCCCTACCGCCCATTAGAATGTCTGATGCTCAACTCTACAAGAGCACTTCTCTGCGACTTTTTCGTCTCACACTGTCTTCTAACGGAACAATTAAGTTGAATCAATAGGTTCATCTACCGCAAGGAAAGTTGGTTCTCTATGTCTCGCCAGAATGTTTTTCTCGCCCGAGTCAATCCTTCAAATCTATAAATCAACCATTCACCCTTGCATGGAATATTCCTGTCATATATGGTCTGGTGCCCGCGCTGTTCATCTTAGGGTTCTCGACAAAATACAGAGACGGATATGCAATGTTAGCTCTGATGTGGCATCTCGTTTACAGTCGCTCTCTCACAGACGTGCCGTCGCCTCCCCCTGTATTTTCTAAAAAATACTTTCACTGTAACTTCTCCGAGGAGCTATTTTCGCTAGTTCCCAAACTGCATGAATTTAAACGTGCCACTAGGTCGGCATCTCAATCCCACCCTTTCACTATTGAAACGGTTAAATGTCGCCGTCTCTTCTACACCAATAGCTTCATTCTCGCTCTTCCTGTCTGTAGAACTCCCTTCCTCTTACTTGCTACCCTGATAGCTATAATCTCCAACTATTCAAATGCAATGTCAATCGACATCTCCAGATGCCTTGATCTATTCCCCGTCCTTCTCTTCATCCTTTCCTCTTTCACGGGTCTTTAATCTTGCTCCCACACTCTGTAACTCCTTGCGTGCTAGTGGTACTCCCGCCTTGCTTGGGGTGAAAATCTTAAACAAATACATTGAGATAATTGAAGTTTTGCAAGAGAAGCTTAACAATAACTATGCGACCTTAGATATATTGATCATAGCATAAAAACCCTTATAGAGGAAAATTAGTGTCGTAAGAGTGTCAGCCCAATTGATATGGTCTCTTAGAATATTCCTAGATAATTTTCAAGTTTAGCTTATATAATATAATAATAGCATAATAACATTTTGTAGTACAAAAGAGGAAAAAAAACAAGAAATAGGTTGCGAGATAAACACGTCAGTTATCTCTCTCAGAGTGATATATATGGTGTGTTTGTAAGGACATTTACTTTAGTCTGTTACAAGTCTATGAAAATTATGGTGGATGTAGTTAACACTTAACCGAGAATATTTTCAAAACCTTTTCGTGTTTGATATTAACTTTATGGTCAGTAAGTGGGCTTTTATAACTCGGTGGAATTTCCCCCAAATTAGTATTATAATGAAGACAATAGGGAATATTACAAACCATCGAGTAAATTATTTAACGTTTTTGTATAAATGGATAGCAGACCGAGATGCCGAAGAGTGTCAAGGAGATAAACATTGTATAAGGCTGCAAGAAAGAAGATGAGGAAAAGCCATGATTTTTCATGCACTGAAGGTACAGTCACATGAAAGAATCTAGAGCGCAGATTTAAAGGGTTATTAAGAAAATAAAGATCGCAAGAGTTGCAAGGGAAAATAGTTCGCGAAGAGACATGATCACCGATATCCTGAAATAATACAGCACATAAAAGAAGGGGTAGTGACCAAACAAACGATGCTTAGAGAACCTAAGGATGAGAAACTGAGGACAACTATGATCGCTCACATCCTGAACGGACACAACACATAAAAAACAGGGCTAGGGCTGCGCGGTATCTTAAGAGATCAATCTATGCTAAAAGACGGAAATATATTAAGTCCTAGTTTAGGAAAGACGTTATGGTTTCATCACTTTTCTGTGAACATAGCAGCCTCGGCTGGAATTTGAAATCGACATGCCTAACCTATTTATTCGCCGACAATTATTATGCAAAGCACACATCCTCAAATACAAATATATCTACTAATATTTACCTGTACGTGAAGAGACGAAAGACATTGGGAACAGTACTCAAAACATACCGGTGGGAAGGACTTACTAATCTTGAAATGGGTCTTTCCGGATTACGTGTGTTAGCAGGGAAAGACAAATTGGCGATCCGATTTCGAAACTTGGCCGAGTTCGTTACGTTGTCTTTCGCACAAATAACTGTGGGTCAAATATGAATCGATCTTTTCTCGCATCAACTATGAGAAATATATCAAGACAGGTGGGTTTCTCCAGCCTCGGTTGGCAACCAGTCTAGGTGAACAACTCTGAATTCAAAATTGGTTCGCGAGCTACAGCCTGGGTTGGGAATATATCTAGTGGTAGATATGAAATAAGAAAATCCGTCCCTCAAAAGCCTGGGCCGCTCGTGAGGATGTGTACCGAATGACTGAAATTATTAAGTCAGGTTTGTTGCAATGTCGGCGGAGTTAATACGTACTTTTTAAAAACTTTTTTTATCGTCTATATTCTAGCAACTGTTTCATATAAGGTAATTCATCCTGAGGTGTTCGGCCTAGTAAGATCAGTACAAGGTTATTTTCATTCAGATGGAAATTAACAGACGCAATACACATAATCATGTGTTATCTAGTACGATCGAACTGGTGTGCGGGACGAGTTAGCCACGCGTCGCACACACAGAGAGACCGTAAGAAGCATCTGTGTGAAAGCGTAAAAGTGTAGGCAGCCGTATGTTTTTAAGATTTTTCAGGAAAATTATTAAGTGGTGTTTAAGCAAGTGTAAAAAGGAAACAGATGAAAGTGTTAATCTTGAAGTGGAACAGGTGCACTTCTAATAAATCAAATCTCTTAGGACAAACATAGATTGTTAACCCCCCTCTTACTGAACGTTTCTTTTTATATTATTTAAAACCATCTACTTTTCAAACAGAAAGAGGACAGCGGAATTTCTTGGGATGACAAATTATTTTTAAAAGACATGCTGAGAAAAAATATCTCGAGGGAATAAATAAAGAATAAGTTTGGATTTAAAAAATGCAATCCAAGCGTAGCTTAGATGTGGCACAAGGCCGAAAGTATGGGGCACCCAGTGAGGATCCAACTCACTACTCAGTCGTAACTGTTCTAGCGAAACAAGTTTTACTAACCATTACACCGCCTCGAGGTGCCCAAGAGGAAATGATATAGTCGCACGTGTATATAAGAATTTATTTAAAACCTCTCCATGTAAACGAGAATATGCTACAAAATTATTTGCGTATTCCGCTTCCTAATATCAGTATTTCTGTAGCCAAACATTAGAAGACTAATTCTAGGAAGTGTGCCAAACCGGACACTTTTCAGCACTCTTATGAAATATTATTAGAAATTAACTTGACGTGTTATTCCAGTAACCCGGCATAATCAAAAGAAAAAAATGATTTGAAACGAAACGTATTCTGTCCAACGTCTAAAACGATTAAAAAACAAAACCACCTTAAACTATATTGTTATAGAAATTTGTTTTCAACTAATTTCTTTCAGGTTTGTAAATTATTGAAAAAACTAAATAAAATTTTGGCAATATATATTTTGTCTTGTTTTCAGTATACTTATCCATGTATGCAAGATTAAATCAATTCCATTTAAATATTTCCAATGCTTTAGAAACTATAAGACAAGCCCAAAATAAGTGATTTACGTTGAAAAGGATTATGCCTAGTCTATTTTCAAACTGGGTAGAACTCATTGGTTTTGAAACCTGCATTCTGTATTCTATATCTTACTTACTCCAGAAACCGAACTTTGAAGTCAGTGACAAGGAAGCGACTCGCTCGACCGCCATAAAGGATGCAGCAATACATTGTTTATTGCATATTGATAAACGTACTTGTTCTCAATATGAATCAATAAATATAGCATATGAACATTAAAACGCTATTTTAATATCTAGCAATTTTCATTGCGCTTACTCGCTTATGAACATATATACTCCTGTATGATAGCGATTCAGTTCCAAATATGTCAAGTTAACTTTTTAAAAAATTCTCTCGTATGTTGTACGAGAGATTAGAGGAATATGTTGGATGTGTCAAAGTCTCGTATCCCAAGTCGGTGATATGCTGTATGATACTGACGACGTATGGTCGAGCATTGTCATGAAGCATAATTGAATATCGTTGATTAACTAGTGCAAGTCGCATTTTGATTAACTGAATTCGCAGTTCATCCGGTTGCTGGCAGTAAACTTCGTCAGGGATGTTCTGGTTAGATTACAGAAAGCCGTAATGGATAACCCCAATGGCGGATCACCAAAGAGTCAACATTAATTTCTGTTGGCTTAATTTCGGTTTTGGAATGTGTTTCAGTCCTTTGCCATGATCAACTCATTGTGCCGATCATGTATGAATGTCATAAATGATATATTTCACATCACAATTCACTACTCAATCAGAAAACAGATCATTCTAATTTAACAAATGCAGTATCGAACAGACTTTTCCGTAAAAACCCATGTAAAATCCATTTATCGAGGTTCTTCACCTTACCAAATTTCATGATATGGTTCGATATTGTTGAGATTCTGATATACATTATCTGAGATTTTTCTCTGACACTTTAATGTGGTTTTTCAATTAATATTTTCAGACGCCAATTTTCAATTGCACATGGACAGCCTCTTCCACCTTCACCTTCACGACACGTATCCTCAATGCAGAACTTCAGATACCAGCGCCGTACTCTCCGATTACAACTGGAGCCTTTACTCCATGCTCTGTAAATGTTGGTAGCAGTTTGATCAAGCTTGAACTTATGCAAAGAAATGAAAACGCATCTCTTCCTTTTTTATGTTGAAGAGGGCGGGGTTATAATGTTTTAAGGTAAATTCGGAAAGAGATTGCTTGAAACATTGACAATGAAGACACATTATCATTAAAAATGTGTAATATATGTTTGCGCCACTATTATAATAATAATATTTACCCGGGTGTCAAACCCGATAGTTTTCCGTTTTCTGCTTTTCTTTTTTTTTCTTGAATTTATTTTATAGCAGATCGGATCTCCCCATCGCTCGATCCATACTCCTCCTTTTTTTTCTCTTGAACAGGAGTAGACACATCCCTGTTTAGGAAGGAGTTCCCGGTTCCTTTCCTTTTCTCAGGCCTCAGTAGTGGTGCTGTCATGAATCTTTTGTGATATGAATGGATCATGGGAATGTCTCTTCATTCTGAGGGTACCAGATTGGCATTTTTCTGGTTGCTGCATCCGACTGGTAGTTAGGAGCCCGAAATCTTATGTTGCGAAAACACTTCGTACCAATCTTCTGCAGCGTGTAATTGTTCCTCTTCAAAAATCCCCGGACATCCAAGCTCTCTGCGAAACTAACCTTAACTCTTCAATCTCTTCCTCTGATTTCTCGATTCCTGGTTACATTCTGCTCCTTAGAAAGGACGCAAAAGTTACCATGCATGATCTGAGAGTGTATGTCCGCAAACATCTCCTGCTGGTTAGGAAACTCTCTCTTGAATCTCCAGATCATTCTTACGTGTGTCTCCATTTCTCTCTACTTAACTGAGGCCGTTATCACGTCTTTCTATACCGTTCCCCTTCTTCCCAAGGCTGTTGCGTGCTACATATTATTTCCGATAAAATAGACAAAGCATTCTCCCTACACACGTTTGCAAACATATTCGTGTTCGGTGACTTTAATGCCTACTATACCAGGTGGCTTACATACTATATCACTGACATCGCTAACACTCAATCTCTTAACTTCTCAATCATCAATCTCTCACGTAAGTGATTGATTTCCTCACGATTTTCTCCAGTAACCCTGACAGAAACACCTATCTTCTCGATCTCTTTTTTATCTCTATATCTGACTATTGTCGTACTACGCAACTCTGCCCTCTTGGCAACTCTGATCATGCGACAGTGTCTGTAAACATCACCTTCTGTTCCCTTACTAGCAAAGTACCACATAACAACTGAATATCTTTTTGTTATCAATGAGCAAATTGTAATTCGTTCTGTAATTTCTTTCGTGACGTCCCTTGGAATGAAGTTTTTAATTATCCTGTTCAAAAATGCGCGCCTGAGGTCCTGGGCGAATGCCGGCATCGATGCTTTCATTCCAGCAAGGAAATACCAAGTTAAACCGTGTTAATCTCCTTAGATTTCATTTGAATACTCGGCTACTATAGCCCACAAGAGTTACTTCTTCAGGGTGTATCAGAGAAACACGTCTGATTGCAACAGGCGTCTCTTTGTCTTTGCTCGTAATGAGTGCAAGCGTGTCCTCAATGAAGCGAAGTTACTGCTTGTTGATAGAGTGAAAAAGCGTAAAGCATCTCGCAATTTCGGTTCTAGATATTATTGGTGTCTCTGCAAGAGTGTGCTGAACAGCAGAAAATCTTCAATCCCTCCTCTATTCAATCAGTTCAAAGTTTTGACATACACAACAGATAAGATTGTAAGCTTTGCTCTGAAATTCTCTTTCGACTCAACACTCGACTCATCTGGAGTACCCATACCTGATTTACCCCCAAGAACTGAGGCTCTACTGTGTAATATGCGCATTACCCCCTCACTGGTCTTGGATATTATTTCTAAATTAGACTCCCATAAGGCAAGTGAAGGTGAAGGCATACCAGCCGTCGTCCTAAAGTAATGTGTTCTCTCCAAACTCTATAACTATTATGTCACTGATACCTAATTTCCAGCTTGTTAGAAATTCTCCTCTGCAGTCCCTTGTTTTTAAGAACCTAGCTGACGTGCTTACGTCCATCACTGAATATGTATATCAAGCTCTTGATATAAAGGCGAAGCTCGTGATTTGGCTTTAGATATCTCAAAGGCATTTAACTGGCTTTGGCATGCTGGTCTTCTATGTAAGCTTCATGGCTACGGTATTACAGGGCGATTGTTTAATTTAATCCAATCGTTACTATCATATTGTGAAATGGAGGTTTGTTCTGAACGGGATCGCTTTCAGATACTTTCACGCGAACGCAGGTGTCACCCATGGATCTATTCTGTCCTACGCTGTTTCTGATTTTCATCAATAATATACCTGATGTCATCAGTTCCCAAGTAGGCATTTATGCAGTTGACACTACAATTTACTCTTATCTCAATAACAAATCCGTCAGAATTGACAAGGTTAACTTGGCCGCTGGTCTTGAAAAGAACCTCCAATCAGTGGGTAATTGGGGCAGGAAATGACTTGCAAATTTGAATATCTCCAAAACTGAACTGTTCTCATTTAACTACCACAGAAAAACTTCCTTGTCCGTCATCAGCATGGCTGGTGCTCAGCTCCAGGGGAGTTTCTCACTGCGCCTTATTGGCCTCCCATTTTCAACTGACTTGAAGTGGAACAACTACATTGAATCAATAGCTGCATCTGCTGCAAGGAATGTTGGTTCATTGTGGCATGCCAGAAGGTTTTTTCCTCATCACAGTCCATCTTGCATATCTACAAAAAGCTACCATTCGATCTTGAATTGAATACTATTGCCATATCTGGTCTGGTGCCCCTGCTGTTCATTTCGAGGTTCTTAAATAAAATTCAAAGAAGGATCTGCAACGTAATCGCTCCTGACTTGGCATCTCGAATTCAGTCACTTTTTCACAGGTAGGGTGTGGCTCCCGTCTGTATTTTCTATAAATATTTTCATGACTGCGACTCTGATGAGCTTTTCCTGGTGCTCCGACTACATGAATTTAAGCGTGCTACTAGATTGGCATCTAGGTCCTACCCGTTTACTTTTGAAATAGTTAAATATAACCGCCACTTCTACTTCAGCAGTTTCTTTTCTCGCACTCTCCGAAAGTGGAACTCCATTCCTCTTATCCTTCCATGATAACTACAATCTTTAAAAACTTAAATGCAACGTCAATCGCCATCTTCTGTCATCTTGAATTCCGTTCATCTTTTATACTTTCCCTATACGCAAACTTTTCTCTCACTTTCACTCGTACTAGTTGCACTCCCATCTAACTTGGGGTGAAAATATTGAAAAAAAATAACAGAATTAAAAGGTTTATTCTAAAGTTGGAGGTTATTTTCAGAACAATCTCATATTTAAGAGTTCATTCAGATTGAAAAAGGAGTCTGACTTATAAAGTGATTGCTAGCTAGGGTGTCAATCAAGAAATATACTTGTGTTCAGATTCTCCTTAGATTCTCTTCATACATAAGCATAGTAAATATCTAAATTGTTTACACAATTTTTTTTTCAGTCGGAATTTATTCCATCAAGATCGCTCTCTTGGTCCATTCCATTGGGTAATTTTCGAATTGATTCAAAATACATGTTCTTGGGTGCTGGCTTTAAAGACAGGATTTTCGAAAATTGATGCCTAGAGAAACGCAAACTTCATACTCCGGTATCTTCTGACTTGACTTTAAAACACATATGAAGTTATTTCTAACCAGGAATTCTCAGGCATGAAAACGAGTTAGATGGTTAAATTGTTTATTCTGTTACCAAAATTTAATTCAATGACAACATCATCAGAACAACTGAATAATTAAGAAAAATATAGTTAACGTGATCACCTTGTTACTTATAAATGCAGAAATTAATTTGCATCTTTTAAAAATATATCAGTTAATTACATTATAATCAATAATTTGTGAATATAATAAATATCTGTGAACTTCCAATGAGATTTATAAATAGGAAGATGTTAAAATAAAAGTAAACAATATTGATGTAGGAAACGATAAAGAGTTATGGTAAAAAAATAAACCGATTATAGATAAAAAAATATTGAATACAATATATCTTATATATGAAGGAAGAAAGAGAAAGGCACAGGTTAGTAGACTAAACATTTCCCTGTTGAGGTTGGCAACATGATAACGCACTTAAGGAGATGGTTTCGATTCAATGGAATGAAGCAGAAAAATATGTGCAAACTGAAAACCTATACAAGCAGCGAGGCACTGAAAGTGGCTGAAAAAGAAATGACGAAAGTTGCCGAGAAAATGATCCCAAAAAAGGACGCATAGAAGTTAACGGACTCTACACAAGTCTGACAAAGTGATGGGGAATCACATCTGTGAGATGGTATTGGTGGTAGTTCTGTTGGGTGGTTCTGTTGCTGCTGGGTGACCAGTGGAATCCGCCGTGAGGCAGGACCCAAAATGGAGCCTATATTCTCATGATGAAACTGAGGATATTTTGTCACCTGGTATACGGAATATTCTAGAGGTAGTATTTACAGTAGGAAGCTCTTTTTACATGCACACACAGACACACACACACACACACACGCGTGCGCACGTGTGTGTGTGTGTGTAATTATTCTCCTGAAGATATCTGTAGAAGAGACAAAATGGATAAAAATACAAGAAAAAATGCCGATGACGGAAAGAAAAAAAAAGAAAAAAATACAAACATTACCTATTTTGCAGTAAATTAAAGTGTTCAAAGCCTACACTATCATGACAGTGCAAAACAATCTTCACAGCTTCAACCGACAACAGTCGCTACTCAAGTTTTACGTTCTTTCGAACTTCAGGCAATTATATATATATATATATATATATATATATATATATATATCGAGAGAGAGAGAGAGAGAGAGAGAGAAACAGATATACAGAGAGAGATATGCCGTAATGGTTACTCTTACACTTTTCTTTCGCACTGATATTGTCATTGATGAATTTTTGCAACCTCTAAATCTCCAGACATCTTGAACGAAAGTAAAAATGATTCCCCTTTTTTCAAGGGGTATTTGAAAGAACTGACATCACAATCAAATCTCAAAATTTTAAGACATACTGTTTACCCCGCTAGAATTTTCTCAGTGTTTCAGTAAAGCGACTTAACATCAGATGCTCGAGCTAGAGATTGAATGAAAAGTCCTGAAATGATCCTCGTAATACATGAGTTTGTCTAATAAAAATCACCTATTTTCCAATAGCTTGTTGAAACTATTGAGATCAAAAATAAATCTCAGAAACCAAAATTCTTTAGTATTCGTCTGTGTTCACATCAGCCATTTACTTAAGATAATTAACTTCCAAGTCTCAATCTAGAGATGTTTCTCAACCCTTTTACTTTTGGGTGAACTTGGAGCATAACTAAAAAAATTATCGGGCACTTTAAATTTAAATGGAGAAAAATTAGTCATTAAATTCGAAAATATGAAATTTTGATTTAGCATTACAAAGAAGATTTGTGGTATTTTTTATTTAATGGAATTTATGAAGAATCTGCTTTTTTTTTATAGAGGCTGATAATGACTAATTTAAATCCCCTGAGGAAGATAAATGTAAAATGATTATGAAATCCTTGATAAAGAATAAGGTATTTAGCAACCAGTTTAAAATGTCAAATGACAAAAAACTTGATTTAGACATGAAGGCCCTGTGTTTTGTATCTCTAGCATTTTAAAAATAAAGAATTTTTAATTGTAAAAATAGTTAATACATTAATTTTCAGTTAAATTGGGTCGCACCTGCCTACTTTTCAGAGTGCATTGGTGCGCCCAACCTTACCGCATAAAGGAAAAGTTATCTAGCGGCACTTGAAATATACTAAAATATGTTTTGTAATACAGTTGCGTGCATTAATTACACACGTCTTATAAGGTTACCAAAAAGGCTACATTTCTTGTCGTTCAGCCTTTGCGTCTGATAGATTTTATTTAGATTTCCTTATGATGTGGATTAGGAGTGACGTTAATCATTTCCTGAGAAAAATCTTAACCGAACAAAAATCCTCATCGAAAGTGAAATACAATGTAATGTAATGTTACAAACCGTCTTAATCAAAGAATACCCTATACACTCGCATTTCCTTGCATGTAGAATCTTGTTTGCGTGATGTTCTTCTACACTATGAGGCTTATATTTAATACATGTGAAGGCCTGTTATCTTTGCTTTAGGACAGTCGTCACTTGCAGAAATTTTTATTCTGGTAAGAAATAGCTATATATATATATATATATATATATATATATATATATATATATATACTAGTGGCATGGTCCGGCGTTGCTCGTGCTTGATTAAAAAATCGTACGACTCATACAGAAATCGCTATCACTTGACTTAAAATATTTTTGCCCTTCCTTGCCTTTAAAGGAGTGCCCTTTGCCGGGCTGATGTTGCTACATGCCTGACTTCTTGCCTATCTCACACTGCAAACTTTTTCTAAGCTTTATACTAAATATTAAATCTGTTACGAAAAAAGAACTAAACAAAATGAACACAAAACTATCAGCTTTAAAAAAGGACTCGTAACTGGAAAAACCGAATGAAAAAAGAATGTTAAAAACAAATACTTTTTCACACCCAACTCAGTTCTGCGGAATCAGAATCAATGTTGAATTTAAGCAAGCGTATGAGCCAATTGGAGTAAATTGCCATGTAGATTTAAATTTTTACCACTTGTGACGAATGCAGCTATCGATTTTTTTTTGCATGCTAGCATGCTAGTTAACATTCGTGTCAGTCAGCTGTTGGCTCTCACGCTGGCCAATAGAATCTTCCTGCCTATTTGTGGCAGCCAGCTATAGGCTCTTACTCTGGCCAGTAGAAAATGGCCGCAAACTACATGAAAACTGCCGTAGAAGAATGAAAAAATCGATTATTTCCACTATCGATGAGAGTTGGGAAATGCAAAGTCGGTCTTGGCCTTCCGCTACCTTGGAGCATGTGCATGTAAATTTTGGTGCAAATCCGTCGAAAATTGCGGCTGTGCATTCGTTACATACACACATCCTGCCTTTTATAGATAGAAGTATATATATATATATATATATATATATATATATATATATATATATATATAGTAACAGATTTTTCCCTAGCGTGTCTTCTGTATCCATGAGCATATGCGTTCATTGTTTTCATTTTGTACGTAATTGACTGAAGGAATTACGCACTGTATTTGTACGTGAGATGTAAAACTTATGTGAGAGTGAAGAATTTTGAAAATGCGAGCACTTGTGTTTCATATATGAATGGGTGGGAATTGACAAATCTGCTTAAGAAGCGAGAATTAAAAATATGCAAGAAGTATTTCCAGTAAACAACTTAAATTTCATTTAAACCAAAGCTGACACTGATAAGCATTTGCGTAGAGCGTTATTATTTTTAAGTCATCCATGGAGACGATCATGTCTCTCCACAGTTTCCGTGTCGAAAAATGTGAAATCGCAAGTTGGAAATGTTGCTGAAGTGGATTTCCGTTACATTTTCCAAAGTTTGAAATTAGAGTTTTCCTCATCTTAAATTGGTTGCTGTTCAACATTAGAGAGACCAGTGTATCCTGTTATTTAACCCAGGCTGAAAAGATGGGTCCGTGTTTTACCAAGGGCATTTATGCGAAGGACTAACCTGGAATCTGAACCCACTTTCCACGTTAATATCCTTTACACGACCTGCACAGACACGGTTCAATTTTAGATTTTAAAGAATTCGAAAACTTGGCAGGCAATGCAATGTTTATTCACGTAACTGATATCCAGAACGTGGGTCATTTCAGATTTAATGATTACATTTTCGTTTTTACTATCAATTCGAACGAGAAGGACGGCCAAATGATTGAGTCTTTGTCATTTGTTAGCATGGCAAATCCTTAGCTATTTTATACCTTACGATTCGGACCTTCATGTGCATTCTGGTTGTTTTACTCACAACGTTTCGGTCGTTATCCCTATGAGTCTTCTTCAGGTGGCGCATTGTTCTCGGTAATCACAAACTGTTTAACCGAAGAATTTATTCACTAAACGTACATTGTTCCGATTTCCCTTTCCTAACACTTCGTACGAACCAGTCTCAACATCTTTTATTTCTAGTCTGTTAATTCCACCGAACCAACTATATTATTTTACAGCATAAGTAGACATAGGCACGAAACTCACAGCTGACAGAGATTCAGATATATTTTATATGACGCGTGAGTAATCTAATGGTGATATTCTATACCTAATAACTGTAACAGAAAAAGAAACGGATAAGTGATATAAATTTGATCTGATGAATATTAACTGATATAAAATAGCCAATAAACACAGAAAACTTAAAGAAAACCATTAACCCTACCTCTAGATTGAAAAATATTATAGGCTGAATATTCTGAAATGTTTACCAAGTAAGTAGACAAATTGTCGAAGAAGTCCCGTGAGTATAACAACCGAGATTAACAAGCTGATCCCTATAGCAAGACATATAATAATGACTATTCCTCATCTCTGAAATTACAACACAAACATCCATAAACTGAGTGAGGTCCATCCTCACAAGTACCACTCTTTTGTTCCGCACTAATCGAAGCCTAAACAATTGTGGTGAAATACCGGGAAAGAATTTTATTTAACAGAGGACAGAAAATGTGATACCAAAATCTGAAGACCCATTTGAACAGCAAAGCCAAGTATTAGAAAACGGAAAACTTTCATTAGATACAAAGAAAATAGTATTGAAATGGTGTGTAATATCAATCCTCTAATATAGCAGTGAATACAGACAATCTCCTCACAGGTGAAGAAGAGACTTGAGGCAAGATAACTGTGGTTCTACAGAAGGATGATGAGAGCACCATAAATGCAGTGAGAGTAACGAAAACGTTTTAAGGAAAATGGAAACAAAAAGGACGCTTACAGACAGAAAGATACTAGAAATTTCTAAGTCACATAATGAGAAAAGAGGCTTTCGTTAATTTGATACTGACAGGAAATATTTAAAGCAAAAGTGACAGACGGAAATAGCGAGTAACCTGGGAGTAAAAAAAGATGGTGCAAACACCAATTTTACTGAGAGCTACAAAAGATATGAAAGTATGGAGAGCCATGATCTCCTACGTCTTAAAGAGACACAGTACATAGAAGAGACAGCAGCATCTAAGCCATTAAAACAGGGTGTCATTATGTATGTTGTTATATACCCTAGATGAGCATATTTCACCACAGCTTCACAGCTGGAAACTTTTCGTTCATATAATTGTTTCTCTAAAAGATGATGGAAAATATGACTCAGTAAACCGGAAACGCATAGGGATATCAGAAGTTGCATTCCATCATCTAAGTAAGTTATTAAGGTGATTCAAAAGTTATTTTGAGCAATATAAGAGAGGACAGCATGGAGAGCCATGATGGGACTAATCAAATGAAAGAAGAATGGAGAGTCTTCGGTTTTCTATTCGAACCCATCACTGGTGGATATTTTTCAACCAATGATATGTCCTGAGAGGTCCCTACTATTTAACCCATAGTTGATGATCGGAAAAGATGATGAATTTCTGCTATTATCAAGAGAATAATTCCATGGAGCAAAGACTACCCCAGCCGGAAACCGAACTCGATTTGTCGATTATATATTCTTCTTCTCACACTATGCGTATACACTCCAAACACAGAAATCTCGCATGTTTGATCGATAACAAAAAGTAACACAAAAAAAGAAGAAACAATATATCAAGTTTGTCTCTAAAGAGTTGCATACACATTTATTACAGAAATTGTAGTTGTTATTATAAGACAGATGCAAACTAACTAAGTGAAAACAGTAAATAAAATTAACTTTCATTATTTACATTTTTCGAACTGTTATTCTCATATTCATTGCCATATTCATAATGTTTTAGCATTTGTACTCTCCGGCCATCTTCAGATAATTGTAATTTCGAATCGAACCCTTCATTTCGTCCACCAGGGTAGATTGTAATAGGTCCACATGCCATACTTGTTCTGGATGTTTCAGTCATTTCCCTTTGACTCAACTCTCCAAATTTTGGTTCCCCACTGCTGTAACCAGGTATTGAACTCACAATTCTGGAAATAACCAAAGCCTTTATTCACTGATCCATGTGTAGGTTCGAAATTACAATCACATGAAAATTTGTTTTGAATCTATCTCATGTTGTGTTGGAGGAAATGAAGGAAATAAAATTTCCTTAAACTATTTTTTCAAATCTGGTTTATACTATCATCTGAACATCAAAAAACTAGCATCGTTGAGACATATATAGGTTTCCAAAAGACAACGGCAGAAAAGGAAAGGATTTTGCATCATATCGTGACCGGCGATGAAAGATGGATACACTACGATTATCCTAAGTATAGAAGATCGTGGGCTAATCCAGACCAACATCGGCGGAAAAGCCGAATATCCAAATATTCGAAGCTTCTGCTCTGCATTTGATGGGTACACCTGGGTGTCGGTCATTATGAGCTGCTCAAACCGACAGAAACCATCACGGGTGATCTCTATCGACTACAATTGATGCGTTTGAGCCGGGCATTGGTGAAAAAAACGGCCGCTATGCGAGCAAAGACACGACAAAGTGATTTTGCAACATGACAACGCTAGGCCACATGTTGCAAAACGAGTGAAAACCTACTTGGAAACGCTTAAATGGGAAGTCATACCCCACCCGCCATATTCACCAGACATTGCCCTGTCCGATTATCATTTGTTCTGATCGATGGATGGTCAGCACTTTAATTTTTGTGAAGATGTAAAAAAATAAGTCGACTCGTAGTTAGCCTCAAAAGATGTGTTGTTTTCTGCCCACGTGGAATTCAAATGCCGCAAGCAAAATGGGAAAAGTAGTGACTAGCGACGGACGATACTTTCAGTGGCATGTTTCTTGCTATTCTTTGTAAATAAAACATTACTTTTCATGAAAACAGCAGCGAGAACTTATTCAAGGCCCTAATATATAGGGCGAGTGTTTTCAAATCACTAGAAAGTCTTTCGAATTATTGAAAAAAATGTCTGATTATATTCATTAATTTCGTTGTCATTTTAAATCTCGCTTACAAATACCGCCAGACACATATATATATTTTGGAATAATACCGCGTAAATTAATATGTGTAATTGCCTGTAGTCAATAATAATGTAAGAAATACAACAGAAAACACAAAGATCTAAAAAACAGGAGAAACAAATAATAATTCTAATAATTGAACACAGACACATACGCGCACACAAACATACTTAATTGATCAAATAAGTCTGTGTCATTTATGTGTATGTATTTTGTTTAAGCTTTTCACCCCAGGCAAGGCTGGAAGCCACTAGCACGCAACGGGTTACAGAGCATTTGGAGCGAGACCAAATAGGAGTGTTAGAGGAAAGGATGTGGAGGAGGATAGAGGATAGATCAAGGCAACTGGAGATGTCGATTGACGTTACATTTGAATAGTTGGAGATCATAGTCATCAGGGAAAGAGGAATGAGGAAGGGAGTTCCATAGGCGTGAGGTGCGAGATATGAAGCTATTGGAGTAGACGAGACGTCTACATTTAACAGTTACAACAGTGAAAGGGTGGGAACGGGATGCCAGCCTCGTAGGACGCTTGAATTCATGGAGCCTGGGAACCAGCGATAGCAGCTCATCGGAGCAATTACCATGGAAAAATTTATAAAAGAGACAGAGAGAGGCGACGGTGCGTCTGTGTGAGAGAGAGAGAGAGAGAGAGAGAGAGAGAGAGAGAGAGAGAGAGAGAGACTGCAGACGAGAAGCCAGATCAGGGCCAATTGTATTGAATACCCGTCTCTGGATCTTATCAAGAACCTTTAGGCAAACAGAAGGGGCTCCAGACGATATATGACAGCAATACTCCATGCAAGGGCGGATGGTAAGGGTTAATATATGTGTGTGTGTGTGTATATATGTGTGTGTTTCTGTGTGTGTCTAGTTTGTAAATTATTTTCAGATAGTGTGTATTTGTAAAGGAACAAAATGAATAAAAAGACAAGAGGAAAAACTATTCAAGGCAAATGTAGGATTTATTTTTTGCACGTGTTCATATACATGAGCAAGAGTGTCATTGATTTATCAAGGCTTTTAAATTTGAGAACGCTCATGAATATTCCTCTGGTGGTTGATAACCTTTCAATGTCTGCAACAGAACAAATCTTGCATTTGCCTTGATAAAGTCTCTCAGAGGACGAAACGCGTCGGCTAAAAATAGTTTTCCCGGTTGTATTTTATTCATATATATATATATATATATATATATATATATATATATATATATATATATATATATATATATAAACGGTGTTGTTAAATGCTTTTTCCCCGGTCTAGTCAATCTACGCTTCGAGAAGTTTACTATTCTGAGTAGTTAATTTTGTCATTAGGCCTTTAGGCCATAGTTTGGTATTGTCGTTTTTTTTCGAGACTTTATCGGGATAAAAGTTTTAGGTTTTGGCAAATTGTCGTTTGGTTCCATCAACTATCTTTTTGTTTTTTGTTAATATATATATATATATATATATATATATATATATATATTGGTGTATGTACTTGTATGCCGTTATCACTAAATCAATAGGTGTATATTTACAGTTATGTATCTGTTTACAGTTGTTGCAACATATAGTATCCAATAATGTATTTTCAAGTTAATACGCGTAGATATATTTTCCATCACTTTTGACGAGACTTTTGTACGTCATGGGGGCTACATTACCGATGAGTAGAAAAGGGACTTGTTAATATGTACCTTGTAGGATACCATACATAATAATAACCGAAATTAAATTAGATTTAACGCTCTACAGTGCAGAGGATCTATTGTTAAGGTGAAAAGAGGGATTCATTTACACTTTCAACTTGGGCGATATATAAAATATGTTTCGAGACTTCACCTCGGCATTGTATAGCATACGTAGGATTTGATATTCCAACGTTTTCTTTCTGTTGACATGAAGTGTAAAGATTGTATGCAATCATCTGCTATGCCTGTTCTGTGTTGTGATAAACACTTTTTCTTGCTATAATTTACCTTGCATGTTTATAAGTCAACCTTTCATCCTTGCTATGAATATTGCTGCTGCATCTGGTCAGGTGATAAAGTAACGAGAAGCACCAGCAATGATATTGCGCCTGATCTGACATCTAGGCTTCAGACATTTTCCTACCGCCGTAATGTAGCATCTTTGTGCCTTTTCTATATATACTTTCATGGTAATTGTTCTGATCGACTCTCCTCTATGGTACATCGACCTTATAAATTTAGGCGCAGTATTAGATTGGCGGCAATGTCTCATTCTACTGTTGAAATTGGATAGATATAACCGTAAGTTCTATACTAACAGTTTCTTTTATCGCGGTTTTCACTTCTGGAATTCTCTTTCGACATCTTGCTTAACAGACAACTTTGATCTTCAAATATTTATATGCAATTTCAATTGTGACCATCTGTCTTCTTAATTCTTTTATTGTTTTCTCCTCGTGATAGTGTTTTTTATCATATTCTCTAACAAATAACCTCTTGCATTTTAGTGGTTTTATCGCCTTGTTTGGAATGAAATTATTAAAATAATTTGGAAAAAACACGTAAGTAATCTTTACACGCTTTAACCTGCAGTAAGAGGGGAAGTTTTAATCTTTAGTGTCCAACTAGTTTCTCTTCGGTCGTTGGCATCGACTTTCAGTGTGTCGGTATATTCGGTAATTGCCCTCATTAAATGGGCGAGGGACAAAAAATAGGCCATGGTAACTTGGACGAGTGTTGGAATTAATCGAAAATTGTTGGAATACATCGAGAATGAACATTTGGCTTAAGCAAGGGAGACGTTGCTCAATGAATATTTTATTACTTTTTAATTTTAATTTTTTTGGTCTCGGATATAGATGCGTAGATCCAGCGTAAAGTTTAAACCGATTGTGTCATTTGAAGGAAATATCTTTTCAGATTGGAACTTATCTATCTAACTATCTATGTAAGTGGTTTTCAGCATCTAAGGCCATATTGCTCCTGTTGCAATCACAATTTTCTTCAATTCTTCCTCATTTTGAATTTACAGCTAATAACACTTCTCATCATTTTACTAGTAATTTATATACATATGTACATATAGAAAACTCCATTTCGGTAACTCTCACTCTATTAAACATTACACTTTATCTGTTAACGCAAACTTCCGAATAATTTTAAAGCTTAAAACTCCCCAAAATTCCAGGTTTATATAAAATGACTGCCGTTTTTTTTACATCTGTGCAGATGGAATCAGCTTTCCTTATAATTGCACAAATAGATACAACCAGCATTCATCAAAATAAAAACTTGGATTCAAATTAATAATTATTTTATATATTTATGAAACAGAAAGGGATTAATAATGTGGGAATATATATATATATATATATATATATATATATATATGAAGAAATATAGTGTTAAAGTGTGCTATATTCAGAGGTAGAGCGTGTGTAAATATAAAAGTGGACATGGAAGTCAGCACTTAGAGGCGACAGTCTGTTTCATGCTAGTGCAATCGTCAGGCGACTATTTATTTATATATATATATATATATATATATATATATATATATATATATATATATATATTCAAACATCTTTCATTGAATAATATAGACATTTTGGATTTATTTGTCTTATGCTGATCCTTTCCGTTGTCGGGGCAGTTTCTTGATCTTCAGATAAAAATCATGAAGGAAGGCGCCATATTTTTTTTTAGCTTAAATACTTTCAATTTTTGTAGGATCATCTTTAGAGGTAAATTACTGTTGAAACTTGGCGTATGGTTCGTTCTACTTCGTCGCCATTGTTGAGTCTTGACTCATTGTTGAATCTTGACTAATGCATGGAATAATAATGCAACACAAAATGTACTTAGAACAAGAATGTATTATAACAAGAAAGTGTACACAATATTTACATCTAGTAATTCTGTATATTTCTGGGAAGACGTTCCTGGAGAATGTGTTGACTAAGTCGCAGTCGGGCAGAGTCTCTAGCTGGATCTCTGTATTCGCTCCTTTGTCTTCCGGTACCAACCATTATTTATATAGTCGGTAGTCACCTATGCAGATTAGGTGGATCCTACCACAACAATTACAAAGACAAACTTGCTGCTATTGTAACTGCGATAAAAATACGCGCGAATGCACTCTACTAACCATTTCAGAATTTTACAATTTATCCGTTGTAGTTATGGATCTTTTTACGAAACAAGCGTTTCAATGTAAGGGAACCGAACGAGAATTGTAGAAATGTAAAATGGTATTAGGATATACATGTTATACGCACTTTAATATATGTGGCTATATTCATATTAAATTTTGTTGAGTGTTGGTTGTGTGATTTTGATATATGAGGTCCTCGAGAATTCGAAGAGTTTGTCTGTTATTTTCGTGGTGTAGTATATTGATTTTGTTAAGTATCTTCCTGTATTGTGAAGATGGACACGTTGACAGGTGGACAGGAATGTGTTTTAGATGTTGTGCAATAGAACTTGTATCTGACAAAATTAGAAAGTACTTGACCAACGTGTTTATCTAAAAATAAATACGTCTAAATTCACCTTCATCCCTGCGTTGCGCCAAAGGCTTAGGGGTAGAGTTTTCGACTAATACAAAATCAGTCTTGTTTCGTTCCCGCCTTGAGGCAATCGGATGGCAAGCCACACGAGGCAATCGGTTGTCTAGACACACGAATGTGCTATGAAACAGCGAAACGGTCGGTCTGTGGATGATAATTTATAATAAATTATATAAACAGGTTTGATTAATAAGAACGGACAAAGTCTGTCTTTTGAATTTTTTATTGTATTTTTCCGATGTTCGAAGTTGTGGATAATCTTTACCAAGTTCATATTTTTTTCTTTTTTTTTTCAAGTATTTTCGTCTTTCATAGTGATTACCAAAAACCGATGTTGTGTGTGAATTGTAGTTAGAATTTCTTTGTCGGTATTGTGAACGAGGCTGAACAAATATATATATATATATATATATATATGAATGTATGTATATATGTGTATGTCTTTTTGTATGTATGTATGCATGTATGTGTGTGAGTGTGTACGTTCATTATAAATAGGTGAAATTATTACAGTGCTTCTATCAGTCGGTCTGAATGAGACCCGCTTCTCGTTTTACACCTGTTCTTGATCATCTTTCTTATTTTTTCCAAGCAAAGGCAAAGGTTTTATTGATCATCTAAATGTGATATTCAGCCATATAAAAAGTTAACGTTTGCACAACCCGATTGCATCATTTCCTATAATTTTCTAATTTCTTTTTATAAATCTCTCTAACTCTTCTTATTATTTACGTCACTATTTTGTTTACTCTGTTTTTCACTATCAGATTTTACTAAACAGAGTTCAGTATAACACAAGTTTACCTCACGTGTTGATCCTGCATGCCTTGAACTATTAAGCAGGGCTCGAGCCCAGCGCTTTGACAGCGGCGGGAAATTCTTAAAACTTTCAGTATAAAATCAGCTTATATTAGTGTTCATAATCTTTCCGCCACTAGGTTACATTTAGTGAGGATGAAAATTGCTATACATGAGTCAGACGATATTTCAAAGTGTGGCTTGACGCCAATCACTTTCTGCTTTGCGCTATCACTCATATTCTCCAATTATTTTGTTTATGTCACTTTCTCTTTTTCGATAATTTTCAAAATCCCCTGAGAAGATACAATTATTTCATTGAAAAACAAAAAGCAACAATATATATATATATATATATATATATATATATATATATATATATATATATATATATATATATATATATACTCCCAAAAATACGAAGTTTGCATTTCGTTTTCATAAAAAGTAGAGCTTATATTACTCATAAATTATTTGCTCTGTTTCCATAACTTGCTTTCTCGAACTTTAATTATCCGCGTATGAAATGAGAACATGTGAAATCATCTCTACATTCTAAAATTTCATCTCCGGCAAGAAAAATATAGAAGCGGAAGTTGGTGATGATATTGCCTATGTTTAAGTTAAACAGCTCCAATATTTAATTTCAAACGTTGAAGCAAAGTTTCCTAAATGTCAGAACTGTGGCGCACCCTGTGAGAATCAAACTCACTACTCAGTTATAACTGATGTAGCGAAGAAATCGCTAACCATTACAGCACGTCGAGGTTCCGTAAATAATTTTTTAAGAGTAGCTTATATGTGGCACAAAGCCGAAAGTCTGGAACACACAGTGAGGATCTAACTCACTACTCAGTCGTAGTTGATCTAGCTTAAGCTTTCAAATCATTACACCAGGCCGAAGTGTTCATTTTTTTATTGAAAAATGTACCTGAAATACCAACCTAAAATGTAAAATTAAATTAATATACGGTACTTAATACGAGTAAAATAAATTTAAAAAAATCCTTAACAATACCTTTTGTTTGTCTTTCACTAAACTTTTATAAGTGACAGGTTGCTGCTCAAACAAACCCACTCAAATTCGAAAGTATATGGTTTACTCCCGAAAGACTCATCAAAGAGAAGATAATGTTTAGTAAAAACTGGATAACATCAGGGAAACCGTGTATCTTGGAATGTATTTTTTGTTACGTTTGTAATAGTTCAATGGAATTAGGGTTATTGAGTTGTGAATGTTAAGTTTAGATCGCATCTTGTAATTTGTACTTTTAAATTTGCTTAGATTCTAAGCAAATTTAAAGTCCGATATAAACCAGTGCTTACACTCTACATAATGACGATGATCTAAGCCTTAGATCATCCTCATTATGTAGAGTGCAAGCACTGGTTTATATCGGACTTTTTCTGATGAGGCTAGAGTTTTTCATTATTTGGAAATCTCTGACAAAATCTGCATAACGAGGAAAGAAATCGCACCAAATTTTCAAGTAAATGATGCCTTGAAAAAAAAAAACGATCAATTACACGTAAGGTTAATAACGGAACACTTTTTGAGATACGACTTTTTGAGGAAAAAACTATCGCAACAATCTTATAATTATACTATGTGCAGCCTCTGCAAAAAAATTGTTTATCGTCGTTTCTTAGTATCGATCCAGTTACAAATCTATTTTTATTAGTAAAATCCTCGCTGACATGGCGCCTACCGTACGTATATGGAAGTTTCATTTGCCAATGTAGTGATCATTGAATTAAAAT
>OZ038478.1:50907143-50912143 GCA_964036315.1 Acanthosepion esculentum
TTATTTTTCCCGCTTTCAATTTCTTCTCTACATTATTGAATAATTTTTATCTTCTTAAGTTAAGCTAAGTTCTTCAATGTCTTGGTTTTTCTTTTCTCCTCTGGCAGTTTATACGTAGGTTTGTATTGATTTTTCATTATTTTATCCTTGTTCCGTTGATATCTATATCTATATCTATCTATCTATCTCTCACTATATATATAACTTATATATATATATATATATATATATATATATATATATAATTTAATCGTATCACCCCGAGCAAGGCCGGAGGCCACTATCACGCAAGGGGTTAAAGAAGGGTTGGAGGAAGAGCAGATAGGAGTGGCAAGGGAGGGAATGTGGTGAAAGAGAAAGACAGTGGGTCGATCAAGGTAAGGGAGCCACAGAAAATCCGGAGCGAGAGCAGATAGGAATGAAAAATGAAAGGATGTGGAGAAGGGAAATGGATAGATCAAGGCAACTGGAGATGTCGATTGACGCTACACTTAAACCGTTGGAGATTGTATTTGTCAGGGAAACAGTAATAGGGAAGGCAGTTCCATAGGCGAGATGTGCGAGACTATATATATATATATATATATATATATATATATATATATATATATATATATATATATGACTTTAAAATTTATTTGAGTGGATACTCCTATTTAAGTAGACGCTGTTAGATTCGATGAGCTTATAACGACTTCAACATGAAGAAGTTTTTTTCAGATCAAGCCAGACTAAATAAACCTTTTAAACGAAATCTCTCCCGTCACAGACTCTCGAAATTTCTTATCAGTTGAGTTTCGTGTCCAAACAAACAAAGCAATTTCTAAAGAATTAGCGGAATTTGTATTTATTAATCTGACAGATTTTGTCACTTTAAACGTTACTCCAGTGGATACTCCGTGTATTTATTAAGCAGTATATATATATAAATTGATAAAATCTGTCGTATTAATAAATTAAAAAATTAAAAAATTCATAACTACTTTACAAATATATATATATATATATATATATATATATATATATATAAATTCACTTGACGAGGATATGAAACTAATGTCTTTAATTTAATAACAAAATTAAATATAAAGGCTTTAGCTTTTTGATTTAATAACAAAATTAAATATAAAGGCTTTAGCTTTTTGAAACATGGCTATCACTGTGTAGCGAATAAAACATTTTAAATCAATTAATTTATAATATTAATGCTCTGTAAATTTACATTGAGCACTATTGTGCAAAAATAAAAATATCTATAAGAACACCGGATTTTATATCTTACTGTTCTTTCTTTTTATTTATATATATATATATATATATATATATATATATATATATATATATATATATATATATATATATATGTATATATACTACTCGACTCTCCCGTCGAATTCGACGTATGAATGTCAAGCAGATCAGTTCCCAGGAAACCGACAGCCCGACAACAGCACATGAGATTTGATTATAGTGGTGAAGGTTTCGTGCAAGACCATCCACACTATTTGAAGGGCCGAATACAGAGACCTGGTGCACTAAGTGCCACAATGTCCCCAAACGACCTTCCGCAGGTTTTCAATTCAGAGTTGTCCTTCTCCTAGACCAGTTGCGGCTTGGATTGAGGAATCGGAGAACCAGGTTGGAATTCCAGTCGAATCCATTACATTCACTTACGTGCTAATACCCTTGGGAAAGGTGTGAATCCTCTTCTTCTCCCTTCAGCTATGGGTAAATAGCAGGAGAGACTGGGTTCTATAGCCTTGGATATATATATATATATATATATATATATATATATATATATATATATATATATAATTTAAAATCCATTGCATTCACTTACGTGCCATTACCCTTGGGAAAGGTATGAATACTCGTCTCCTCCAGTTAATTTACGATATGTAAGGTTTAAAATGAACTTTCCTAAGAGAAAAACTTTATAGAAGCTTTTATTTTAGATTTAATTAAAAAACTAAAGGATTAAATTTTACTATTTTTACTAAACAAAATACTTTGTGATGTTCTTTCAAAGAGAAATTACATTGATCGGAATCGTTTTTTTTTAGAAAAATCGATAAAAACAAAACTTAATATTCGGTTTTAAAAATCTTGCAAAAATAAAAACTATATTTCTGAAATGTTTTTTGAAAAAAATTTAGCAAATTTAAAGTTAAATTAATCTGATTTGAAACAAATATTAATTATTTGTTTCATAAAATGTTGTATACACACATTTCTTAATCACGGGGTCTTATTTTTCTTATGTATTGGTTTATGTATTGACACCCTAACATATTAACAGTTAAGTATTGTGGAGTAGAATTGCTAACAACCGATAAAGTTTATGTGAGCTTTATTTTTCCGTAAGTGGCGACAACGCTTAAAACATGTGACCTTTTAATTATAATGTCAGGTTGGAACAACCGCAAGTCAGGGTTTCTAAGAAACTTTACAATATATGATTAGTAAATATAGTTTTACTTAATAACAATTTCCTAAGAGTTGCACCATTGAAATTGGATTTTAAAAGATTTAATAAATTTAAGATTGATTTAATTTAAAATTGTAAAAAATGAAAACAAATTTTGTAAAAATTCATTTTCATCGAAAATTTATTTCATTTATAACCGAAAAAAAAAAAATTCTTCTTTTGTCTTTAATGGCTATTATTCATAAGCGTCTCTAATTAAATAATGGCTTAGATTTATTGCGTATTTTATTTTCCGATTCACAACAGATTATCGGATAGACGGTGTCCGATTTTGCAAAAAAAAAAAAAAAAAAAAAAAAAAAAATCATGTGATTTTTAATTCACCTAATTTTTCAAAGAATTCTGCTTTTAAATAATGTTGTCACCAAACAATTATCACGCTGACTTTCATAAAAGTTTTCATAAAATTAAGTAAGGGGTGAAACACATGTAAAAAATATTTTTACCAAGATTTTCTAAAATAAAATTTCAAACTTATTTTCATTAATTTGTAAATAAGTCCTTAAAATTTAATCAAAATCGGACCATTATTTGATTTTTGCAAGAATTTCTAAATTAAGGTGTCCGTCACGGCAAAAAAGCGGTGAACATTTGCTATTCTAATCAAAATTTGCTATTCTAATCAAAATTTGAATGGTCTACAAAGGAGTAAAAAATATCAATAAATAATGAAAAAATTCTTAGAAATTTTCACTTAATAATAACAATGATTATGGGGATAAACCTATGATTTCATTAGGGGATATTGATTTTTTAGCAGTTTCCTGGAGGTACCTATATAAACACAAGCACAGACACACACACACACACATATATATTTTTGTACACAGACATATATATATATATATATATATATATATATATATATATGCATGTATGTGTATATATCTGTGCGTCTGCGTACCAAAAAGTGTGTTAATTTTAATATTTATCAGTACATATATTTTCGGCTCAAGGTATGCGCCAAAAGCTGTAACAGTTTGCACATAGAAATATTTGTGTACACATACGCACGCATACACATGTATGATAAATTTATTAACTTTATAAACATGTAAATGTAAATTACATCTATGATGACATGTTATAAACATTGTTTATGTGTACATGTACTACTCAGCATTGACTCTTGATATATATATATATATATATATATATATATATATATATATATATATATATATATATGTGTGTGTGTGTGTGTGTGTGTCTATATATTCGGAGCTGTGATACAACGAAAGAGTACTGTCAACGAATGACAACGCACAGTCACACACACATATATATATATATATATATATATATATATATATATATATATGTATGTATGTATGTCATTCACTGACAGTACCGTTTTGGCTGTATCACAGCTCCGAATGCTTCCAGTCAGGTCTGAAACCCGACCGATTTGGTGGCTGTTAGAATTTCTACAACTCAGCGTGTTGTTTTTACGAATGTAAACAAACGCCAATCAGTCATAGGGCTCCAATTCATTTCACTGATGAGCGTTGCATTTGCACAGGTGGCTGTTGCTAATAGAATCATCTTATCTCTCAACAGTGCTCGAGTGAAATATATTTTTCAAGAGATTAATGCACACGCAGACAAATATTTGACAATCTGTCTTCATATATTTTTCTCTTCATATATACATATCTATATATGGAGATGGTAAGTCAAATATGGCAAAGATACAGGCGACGCGTTTCGGCAAATATCTGTTGATTTCGGTTTCTATACGCCAGAATCAAAGACAAAACCGTGTTTAAAGACAATGTGTTGGGATCTCTGAGGAGAATAGGAGCTGTAGCCATTTTTGTTTCGAATACTATTATATATCCTACACACACACATCTTAATCTCTCTCTCTCACGCACACACACCCACACACATATATTTAATATATATATATATATATTTAACATATTAAATATATGTTCAATACATATATATATATATATATATGTATGAAGAAATATAGTCTTAAAGTGTGCTATATTTATGGGAGAGAAAGTGCTCAATATCAGAGATAGAGCGTGTGTAAATATAAAAGTGAACATGGAAGTCAACACAGAGGCGACGGTCTGTTTTATGCTAGATGCAATCGTCAGGCCTCGAGTGCTGAAATAGCCAAGAAAAATAACAGAACCTGTGGCTTGACAATTGCATCTAGCATTAAACAGACTGTCGCCTCTAAGTGTTGACTTCTATGTTCACTTTTATATTTATATATATATATATATATATATATATATATACTATCAGAGAATACATATAAAATATGCAAGATAATGGCTACTTTAGACCAAAGCGCCCCTAGCCAACCAAAGATCATTCTTACACAGTATAAGTCTCATAAAAGAAATCTCTTGTACGAGAAATCTCTTGCAAGAAAAATATGAAATGCTTAATCTCAGTGGCTAGCCAGTCATCTTCTCTGAAACCTGTATAAAAGAGTGATCGCTGTCCCAAACCACAATTATATTATATATATATATATATATATATA
>OZ038478.1:50927143-50929643 GCA_964036315.1 Acanthosepion esculentum
CTTTATTTCTGAACCCCTCTCTCTCTCTCTCTCTATCTCTCTCTCTATCTCTGAGACGCACACGCACCCACACGATTTCTCTAAATAGATTGCTATTAAAATTATTCGAAAGTAAAAACAAGAACAAAAAAAAATATGAACACAAACATCGTTATACCCAAGCTCTGGTACGTTCTTTTGATAATCGAAAAATTACTTATTTCCAATACCTGTAAATGCAAATTCTCAAAGCAAATTCATTCAACGCTCTTTTACTAACTCTCATACTGTTCCTCAAGCTCTCCCTTGTTTAACGAATAATAAGAAAGCAAACAATACGTTACTCAGCTGATGGTTGTCAAGATAGCTGTTTATTTAACACCAACCTGTTAAACGGGGTTCGATCACAGATAAAGAGCAGCAATTCCTGTATTGATAAGCATTGATTTAATAATCTTTCAGATTCGCTTTCCTTGATTTATTTCTGAACAAGGTCAATATGTGTTCAGCAAATACCTTAGCTATGTATATGCGAATCAAAAGCATCAGTCTTTGTTTAGGTTTCGATTCTTCCCAGCTGTTATGCTCGCTTTAACTTTATTGCGGAACCAAAGAAGGGGAATTAAAGAAAATGCCACACTGGTTGTGTTTTACTTTAATATTTAGGGCCAAGAAACATACACATTTGATTTCATGTCATAACTGGAGCGTTTCGTTTTCATTGGAATAACAAAAATTATATTTAATAAAAGTTATCAGAAATGCTAGGTAAATAAAACACATTATTGTAAATATATCTAATAAAACAGATTAGAAGCTGAAATTCACATGGAATATACATATATATATATATATATATATATATATAATATATATATATATATATATATATATATATGTGTGTGTGTTTATGTGTGTGTATGTGTGTGTAGATAGATGAGATTTGATAGATAGATATTTGGCAGATGCTTTTAGGAAATCGCATATTGGAAAAATGTTATGTACTAAGTATTTTGTATGTGTATCGTGGGATAAAACGTTTTCATCAATGCACTTCAGCAAGAAACGTTTTCGGTCTCTAAATGAGTTGGCTAATGTTAGTTAGATATCTGCGACTTTTACCCATCCATCACGGAAGATCTATGTTAGCAAAGAACTACTGCCATATCTCCGACCAAGAAGCAAATATCACAAGAGAGGCAAAGAAACCGATTTTATACCACGACGGAACTCTATGGACTAGGAAAGATAAGAAAGACATTTGCATTTCCATGGGAGCACATGATTCGGCGGATGCATGTGAACTCGTTGGAATACTGTTACTATGAAGACTCAGATTTATCTCTGATATAAAAACAACGGTATATACAGAGACGATGGTATAATGTTCCTTCGTAAACTGAGTCCAAGTAGACCGGATGAGAAAGGACCTAACTAAATTCTATAAGGAGCATAAACTAAACGGTACCACCAATACCAACGAAAAGGTAATCAGTTTCCTAAACGTTATATTTGACCTGTGTTAGGACATGCACAAGCCATACACTAAGGATTCATACAACGACAGGTATGTCAACAGAACATTCAACCACCGTAACATAATACTTGTCAATTTGAAGAAATCGGTACAATATAGATTACCGAATTATCGTCAAACTCCAGTAACAAAGAAGTATTCGACGATAGTAAATCTAGAGATAAAAAACGTTAAAACACAGCAACCATAACCTGAAATTGGAGTATGTAGAAAGAAACAACAACAAAGATAAACATAAGCTAAAACAACAGCCATATCACAGCAATGCCAAACCAATGTAGGTAGAATTTTCCTGAATTAAATTCACGAAAACATTAGTCATTCTCAACACTAAAATAGATTTACAACAAAAAGTAATATTAAGGTAAGCTATAGCTGTACAAAAAACATAGATAAGTATATATCCCAAAATAACAATAATGTATTAAGCAAGCATTCAAACAAAATATAAATAATAATCATACTAAAAGACAATGCAACTGCTATAAAAAAACGTAACCTGCCGATGAAACGGCAGGTGCATGACTGAAGGCATAATCTACAGAGCTAGAATCAGACAATGATGTAAATATTACATTGGATCCACTAAGAAGAACTGGAAATAACGTTTATGCCACCACAAAATGACAATGAGCAATATCAAATACAAACACTGCGCAACACTTTCAAAGTATGTTTGGCGATTAAAAAACAACCATAAGAACCCAACCTGGGAGATAGTCTCGAAAGCTAACCTGTACAATGAAAAGAGAGAAAGATGTAACTTATGTTTGTTGGAGAAGCTTATTATATTAAAACACTTAACCCTAAGATGCTGAACACAAGATCAGAATTGTTGACTACATATATCCGTAAGACCAAGCACCTGCGCAAATGCATTGACCCCGATTAAAAGATATTACAAAATAGATTTTACGAATATTAATATTATATGCAACAACTATTAAGATACTTCATCATTAATAGCATTTTTGATATATCTAT
>OZ038478.1:50934643-50974643 GCA_964036315.1 Acanthosepion esculentum
AGTAGCAACAAAATTGTAAATAAATGTCTATAATTGAATAAAATATAATTGTAATATCTATTTTCTGAAGGTTAAAATAAGTAAAAAAAAAACTTAAAAAAAACCCTCTTAAGCAGAAGATACATGCATATGCATCAGCCATTTTTAAAAAAATATGCCGTATTCTTTCAGGGAATGAGTGATCATAGCTCTCCTCAAATTTTCTTATTCTTCTACGAAAAATATATTCGCCCCTTTTCCATCAGTATTTTCCCTGTTCAGCCCTCCATCTGTTCTTATAGATTTAAAAGGAATGCTATTAAACATTGCATCTTTTCTAACAGCTTAAGCAACAAGGTGGTATGTTTTTATCAAAGCGTACATAACTCAAGCACTAAATAAGCACTACGATTAGAATATTTTATTGAATATAATTTGATGTAAAATATCTTTACTAACATTAAATGGCTATTTTTGGACATTTATCCTTATTTTTTAGTTTTTTTATGGACATGTTCCAGGTATTATTTACTATTCATAAATTTATGGATTAGATAAAACAACTGAAAAAAAGTATATAGAAATTTGAATAGCCAGAACATGTCGATATTCTTCAACCAAACATGTTTAAAGAGGTTTTGTTGCCTACATATAATTTATTTAATATATATATATATATATATATATATATATATATATATATATATATATATATATGTATATATATATATATATATATATATATTGTGGACTGGTCATGTCTTGAGAATGTCTGATGAGAGGATACCCAAGATCCTAACGTACAGTCAGTTAGATCAGGGCTACAGGAAAGTAGTACATCCATGGCTTAGTGTTGTGGTAGGATCCACCTAATCTGCATAGGTGACTACCGACTATATAAATAATGGTTGGTACCGGAAGACAGGAGGCGAATACAGAGATCCAGCTAGAGACTCTGCCCGACTGCGACTTAGTCAACACATTCTCCAGGAACGGTCTTCCCAGAAATATACAGAAATACTATATGTAAATATTGTGTACACTTTCTTGTTATAATACATTCTTGTTCTAAGTACATTTTGTGTTGCATTATTATTCCATGCATTAGTCGAGATTCAACAATGAGTCAAGACTCAACACTTAGATACAAAGACAAGCTGAAAAGCAACTTGTCAGCTGTGAATATACCTCATAACACCCTCGAGCGCTTTGCCTTGGAGCCGGTAGAGTGGAGATCAATTATGTTTTAGTGAACTCAGTGGTTTTCAGTATGCTAGTCTGAATCGTCTTCAAGAAGCGAGACAAGATCTAAAAGGTCAGGTAATCTACCAGTGACCTCATCCCACAATCCTCACTCTTGCTCATATGCGGCCTCCTTTGCAAATCACTTGTGGACCTTTAGTGCCAATTACGATTATCGCACAAAATTCATAACTGAATTAAGTTCTCATCCAATATTTACGGCTCCAACATTACTATAAAAGTTAAGTACTTTTTTGTTTCTAACGAATTTTTGATGTTTCTTGCTTAGATGTTGAAGGCATTTTACTATTCCAATGCGCCTTCGGATTTCGGTGTCATATTTTTCCTCATGTTGACATTTAAATTTTTGTACTTTCTTGATTTTAGTATCTCCAATTCATAATTCGTATCTTGGGCTATTCCTTTTACTGGTATGCATTCTGTCTTCTTACTACTGATTTTTAGTCCTTTCTTCTCGTTTTCTTTTATTACTGTCTATCGGAGTTTCTGTATTTATTCTTCCGTATCTGCGTATCTTATGTTGGCAGAATTGCTAATTATCTCAAGATCCATTACGCCACAGTCATATATGATACATATCGCGTTTAATATTCGTGGATATATATGTTTAGTTTTGTTTGAGTGTGTGTGTGTGTGTGTGTGTTCGTGTGTGCGCACGTCCGTCGCTAAACTTAATGTTTTGCTAGGTTGACTCTCATGCCAATTTGTAATGATTTCGATGGAAACAGAAGAGATACACATGCAGACGGATTCCAATTGAATCCCATGTGGGAAACACTAATGAAGACTGATTGCACTAACTAGGCTCTAACCCTTTTTATAAATGTCAACACCTCACAAATAAATCTTGTTTCCGCTCTAGTAAGGCTGTTGATTATATATATCTCATTAAACAACACCGAGAGATTAAATACCACTTCAACAAAAAACTGTATACCTGATTTGTTGACATCATAGAAGCATATGAACTTATCAATAGAGACTTCCACTTCTCATCTATTAAAACCCGTTTTCCAAGCACTGAGTGTTCTGCATGTCTATATCTGATAGGAGAACTACATCTGTTCACCCAGACATACGAGTATGTTGAGGTAAATTCCATTTAATCGCTTCCTAGACTATGCTCTGCGTATATAAAGGCATAGATATGAAGAGATAAGTACTGATCATTTTCACTTTTCTTGTTTAATATCTCACCCCATATGTGTACGCACGTGGGTGTGTTTTGTCTAGTGCGTGGTATGGAGAAAACTGCAAATAAACGAGAGAAGTTTATATTTACCTCGGAAAAATGAGCTTGCATCAGTCAGTCCCTTTCGAATAGTTTGCCCGTTCGTTGATAAAACAGTATCGCTGATTATTAAAGTAGTTTATTTCAAATTTTTTGTGTATAAATGTCATACGAATGACATTATGTCATTAATTTTATTTTAATAAATGTTCATCAACGACAAAGTCAAAGAGCCATTCAAGGAAGTAGGTTAATGACTAACATTGATGTATGGGCGTATGAGGGGAAAGTCTGTTCAAATTATGACGATAGATAACATATAGATTAAGTATACATAACGGTTGATCATAGACTTGAACAGGTTAAGATTGTAGCGATCGGGGCAGCATCCTCTCAGGATTATGTTCCACGAAAGAGCTGTTCTTGGTAAGACACTGCATGAGTGGAACTTTGTTCTTACCATTAGCATACGAAGGGAATGAGGATAATTCGTGACACTTTAGGAGTTATATATAAAGTTATGAACAGGATGAACTAAGGAGATGACATTAGTGTTTCTCAATTGAAAACAGCCGTAAGAATTCGACATATTGTTTCGATTTTATACCATCTTTGATTGTTCCTGTTATTTGATTAAAAAATCAATTAGGACTTTTAATATGCGTGGAAAGCTCTCGGTGTGAAAACCTCACGAAATTTTGCGAAATAACATTTTTTTAAATAAATCCATTCTTGGTTGCGCCGAGTAATTTTAAACGCGCTCGTTTTACCTTACAATATTGTGAAATGGAAACCAATTAATCTCGTCTTTTTTATCAGTATCAGCCCGTGCAAGGAAATAAAGCCATTAAGACACAAGGGGTTAGAGAGTGTGGAAAAATTAGGAACAGCAACATTAATTATGTGCGAGAAGAGGAAAGAGTAATAAGAAGGACAGTAGACAACGACTGGAAGTTAGAGAGGCCACCCGACGCCCGTAATAGGTGTTTCAAAGCAATACAACATTCACGATAGAAAGAATCATTCGCCTCGGGGTAAACGGGTTGGGGAGGCTATTCCAATCACGAGTGCACACTTTTCAGGGTTGGGAAATTCTACGGGCCTCTTTCTTCAAGAAGGCAACCTCCTCATCAGAATCCCTACACATTCTATCTAGGAACGCGATGCGAAGCGTATGTTGACAAATCACAACGCTAGACATACCCAGACCGCCTTCAGAAGAGTGGAGGTTAAAGGTCTCCCGAAGTATCTTAGCGGCCTTGCCTCTCCACAAGGAGAACAAGAGCCTTGCTAATACCAAGTGGAAGCACGAAAAGTCACTAAAGGAGAATTGGGTAGATTTTCGAAGCCCATTCGCCCTCCCCTAAGCAGAAATTCCTCCTGGATGACAGATGGACTGCGACCTCAGCCTTCTCTTGCACCAACGACCGGTTCATTTCCAACATCGGGACCCAACAAGACGCCGAGTATCTTTACCGGCCAGTCTGTCCACAGGAAAAGTCCAGGAAGAGAAACTCCTTTCCACGCAACCAACCGCAAGCCAACAGACTTATCACGGTTGATCTTGGTCCTTGTCACCGTCTTGTACCCTCTGATGTCTTTGCTGACTTCGTCAATCTCGGCTCTGCTCGACACAAGAACCGAAACGTTATCAGCATAGGCAGAATACCTGGCACCAGGTAGGGAAATTCTGACAAATGAAGCGAGACAATTCGAAAGACCCCGATCGTACCGCATTCATTTACGCCAGTGCAGCGGGAATTGCATACAGAAGTCGGATCCAGGTGCGAAAGTACGGCCTGAAACCGGCCGCCGAAAAGACAGCCTCCAGAAGTAGAGCGTCCACCCTATCGAAGGCCTTGGACTGATCTAAATTGATCAGCGCGGCTTCACTATCGACTTACTCGATGAGTTGTCATGAATAGTCCTCCCCTTAACAGCAGAAACGATCAGAGAGACAGCTTTCAAACGGTTCGCTAAGACCCTGGCCGAAATATTTAACATAATTAGAGGCCGAAAGTTTCCTATCCCATCCCCACCGTTCTTATTCTTGCATTCCATAGACACTTAAGGTCTGTAGTGTTTCGGGTTTTTGCAAACACCCTTTCCGATGGTTCCCTGGATACGCGGCAGATGTCTTCCCCAGGTAGGTATGGAGTTTTTTTTTTCCTTTTTTTCCGATACGACCGTTTCTTCAGGGCGTCTATTTCTCTTGTTTTGTGGTGATTGGGAAGGAGTTGGAGAAAAAAAAAACAGTGGCAATGGAATGTCTTGTACAGATGCTTTTTGATTTGTTGGTGTGTTTGTCACTGATTTGGACGAAGGTCGATGAAGAAATTATTTTTTTGATGAAGAAGACAGATGGAAACCCCAGCGGATTTGGTTTTATTAAACCGCTTAGCTTCTTAATCTTCCTTTAGTTTTCTCAGTTTTTCAATTTTTCCCAGCTGGGCTCGTTTTCCCTACTGGAGCTCAGAATCAGTTGCTGCAGACGACACCGGGGCATTGCCCTTCGTGCTGGTAGATCGAATGTGGCTGCAGGTGTTATTTTCCATGAGGTCAACATGGGATTGTGGTCCCACTGTTCGGCTCTTCTCACTGACTCTACCAACGACACGCCATTCCCCTTCTTCTTTCTCCTTGTCCGCACTAGCAGAAGGCGTCGCATTTTGGGGAATGTTAGACGTGACCCAACCAAGGTTTTTCCCCACCGGTTCGTGCTACTGGTAGGCCCATTACTTCTTTTCGAACATCTTCAAATCTTGGACATCTTCTAAGAGCCTATCTTCTTTTACAAGATGTGCGTAGCGCTTACCCTTTTCCAAGAATTCCGTGATGTTTATTATGCAATTGGGTGGGACTTCCAGTATTCACCGGCTGTCAATTTCTTTGGTGCCTCACTTTGGCACATATTTGTTATCGTCTTTGTATGTAGTTTCTTTGTAACCATTGTTTTTACTATCGTGGAATTTGAGGGTTGACGCCACTCCCCGAGCCCCATCTTGTCTTTCTTTTATCGGGTAGGTCTGCTTTAGAAAGACCTTAGGAGCAGACCCAAAATGGTCCTCTCTTTTACCTCTGACCAACTTTTGTCGGCCATATTGATAATTTTCGTCTGAAAAATATGATAGGTGTGAATAATTTTCCTGTCAATAAATTTCAAATTGTATGCTGGAAGCGAGGGAAAAGAGAAAATACCAACAAAAATAAAACTTAAAATCCAAAAAGAATTTCTTCAAAACTAATTAAAAAATTAAATCAAATCGACAACACAAAAGAAGGGAAAAAACAATAATAATATAAAATAAAAAGTATATATTATAATAAAGAAAATATTGTCTTAAAACGAAAAGGAAAATAAATTTATTAATTGACTAAGTAACCAGCAATAAATAAATCAAAGAAAAAAAAAATTTAAAATAAGACTTCGCCCAATCTCGAACAAGAAAATAAAGTTCGACTAGAGAAAAATTAAAGTCCGACGAGAAACAAAAAAAAAATAGGGTTCGCCGAAAATAATGTTCGGCGAACAAAAAAAAAAAAAAAAAATAGAGTTCGCCCAAAAAACATTAAGAAAAATAAAATAAACAAAAGCAAAAGTCTGGTAAAACTAGGAGTTAACTCAATTAAAATAAATCTCAGTCCAAACAGAAGAGAGGATAAAGTGAGAAAAATTACCGACTAACAAGAAAATTAAATATTCAAAACGTCAAAATAATAGTAATGGATTCAGTATAGTCTTTTCACATTATGTCACTTAAGAAAGTTAGACCAAGAAGGCACAATGGGTCACTTTCGTGGAGGATAGCATCAGCCGTGGTGATGGAAGGCAGAGAGGGGTCTCTCAGATGGAGAGAAGTTTAGATTTTGGAGGCGTTAAAATTTACATGCTATCTTTTGACCCCTTTAATGACACTATATTAATCTTCTTATGTTAATTTTCTTATGTCCCATAGTAACTATCATATGACAATTTTATCTGCAGAAAACCCCGAAAGATAGACAATAGGAGAATGTGCAGGCTGGGTAACACTTAACGGATCGGAAAACAGAAGTGGCGTGTAGTCTTTAGTTGCCCATCTAGTCAGTTGCGTTTAATTAGCGATTTCTGATATCCACACCATTTATTTTCCTTTTTTATTTATTTTTTAATTGTCTCTATAAATAAAAAGTCATCCTTCCTACTCTCTTTATTCTTTCTATGAACGATCTGCCAATGTTGGCTTATAAAACTTGCGGCAGAAATACTTCCCACGTATACCTCTCACATACTGTTAAAGCATTGGCTGGAAGATGAGGTAGAAATACCTTACACATAATGTTAAGATATTAGCTGGGAGAAAACAGCATTGCCATTTCCCGAAATTCACTAGCACCACACAGATGACACTTTTAAATGTTGTATATATTTATGCTGCACCCTGTAGCAAAAAATATACATAGTAGTAACTGAAGGACCACGTGAACTAAGCACACAAATTATCCTTTACAAAATTAGTATTAGTAAATACGTGAACACCACAATACTTTCTAATATCTGGAAGATTTAAAAAAAAAAACAAATCACACTAAAAATATCATGGAAAATAAAGAAAAGAACAGCAACCTACAACAATAAATAAAAAAAATCTCAACTTTGCCTAGAGGAAAAAAAGCTATAATTATCTTCCCAGACCAAAACAAACTACTAAATAAACGAGCAGAACGTATCTCAAAATGCAGAGACGTAAACAATTTTTTTTTAGTTTTCGATTTTTATGTAGCATCAGAAAAATCGAAAATTTACAACGAACAAGAATAAATGAAATTAAATAAATAAAATAACATAAATAAACAAAAATGAATAAAATTAAATCAATCTGTTAAGGGGTCTCCCATTTTCATCACAAATGGACTCAACCAAGGTATACATATACTACTACCAGTGAATACCCGGGAGTCTGTAATCGTGCGGTATCAGAGTAGTATTAGAGGAGGGTAGCACAAGAGTCGCCGTCACGAGCATCTAGACTCAGTAAGGAGTCATACCGCGATACTTCAATACCAAGACTGTATACCATATTATTGCTACTAACCCGCATTTCTGGATCTACTAACCCGTATTACCAGTTTGTATTATTACGTTAATACATTTATTTTCCTTATCTATTACTGGCGTTTGTTATTTATTGATATCGGATTTCATCCCGGAATCCACAACACAATCCAAACAAATAAATAAGTAAATAAACTAAGTAAATAGTAAACACATTAACAAACCCCGTCCACCAAAATAACTGTTATAATAATACAGTAGACAACGACAATGTAATAGAATACCCACAATGCATCACTGACCTGTATATACAAAAAAGCGGAACAAAAACAAAAGCATGTAACCTGACTATTGCGTTTAGCATGAAACAAAATGTCACGTCTGGGTGTTGACTTCAATGTCTACATTTATATTTACATAATCACTATCCCTTATATTGAACATTTAAGCCCCTAAATATAGCATACCGTAAAACAATATTTTATTTTATATATATATATATATATATATGTATAAGCACACATTTAATTACACACACAATCACACATAATGTAAATACACAGAAACACAGGCATACACATACAGGTAGATGAGATGTATGAATCTAAAACAATCAGCTCATCCCTATCGACTCATTCTCATCAAAATAGAGCGGAAAACACTCAACATCTTTGAAATTTAAAGTCGACAAATATAATTTGCTCAATGCGTTTTTGTACTGATCCAACTCTTGGATTACCGCGCATATAAATCCGTTGCATGATCTCCACTAGGCTACCTCCGCTCAGTCTGAGGGTGTGCACTTGTAGACAGGATCTCAAATGATGATCTTTTTTCATAGTGCAAAACAGCAGACATATAAACTTTTCCGACGTAATCTCAATGGCATTGAGCTGGTCATGTTATTATAACAAGCAACAATCAAATACCAGCAGCCCTGATGTATAGACTGCTAGACAACGGCAACAGACTTAGGCATATCATAGCTGAATCAGAAAGACAAGCTGAAGAGCAAGCTTGAAGCTGTTTATGTACCACAAAAGACTTCATCAGATGGCACTTGATCAAAAAGAGTGGTGAATATGCAGTCACAATGACATTAAAGCATTTGAACTTAGAAGGAACTAACATCTAACGGAGGCAAAAGCAGAGGCTAAGCAGTTGGGATTAAAATCATCAACCTTGTCTCATAAACCACAATCTTAATGTATCTTTTTAAGAGTCTTTTGTGCGACTGAACTGTCATATTCCACATCTGTTGAATAATCTATAAGCTTGACACACATGCGTCGAAACCGACGAGTGAGTCCATTATTGTGAATTATTATGCATCTCTGGGCGCAAGTGTTCTATATTCATATTCGAAGGGTTGCTGAAATGTTTTTTTAACAAAACAAGGATATATATATATATATATATATATATATATATATATATATATATATATATATATATATATATATAGAGAGAGAGAGAGAGAGAGAGAGAGAGAGAGAGATGTTTGCCTTTTGTAAAATAATTGGTTTTCTCTGTCATAATTCGATGGACTTTTGTTAAAAAATAATGAAGTTTTTAATTCGGTTTATTTTTTAAATGGTACCCCCGACACAACATCTCTAAAATTTTATATAAGTATAGCAGTTCTCTATCTTTCTTAGCACATTACTGAACCTTCTGGAACTTTTTAGTATTTATTTGTAAGTCTGTATGCATGTCTATATTATAGATAGTCTCCAGATCTTGACGACATAACACATTATTGTTGAAATATCCAATATTTTGTGACCTCCTCCTTGAATTTTTTCGACCAAGCATTTATACACCATTCGTCGTCTTCATCTTGGCTGAAGGGCAGAATAGTTCCTGTCCCAAAAAAGGTGTTCTAACAAGTGCGGAAAACTATAGGATTATAACTCTCATGCCAATTGCAGTAAAAGTTTACAATAAGCTTCTGCTCAATAGGATTGTCCCTACCATAGATCCACTCCTCCGTAAGAACGAGAATGGATTTAGAAGAGGCAGATCGGCAACTGTTCAAACCCTCTCTCCATTCGCCGCATACCGGAAGAGATGAAAAATTTCAACAAGGCGGTCACAATTTTGTTGACTTTCGCAAGGCGTTTGATTGCATCGGCAAAAGAGATCTCATGTTCAAAATCCTCCAGCTCTAATGTATACCTTCCAGAATTGTTGAGGCAATTAGAGCTCTGTAAAGAAACCGCCACTACTACCATTGTATTGCTTGTGGCGAGGCTGAGTCCTTTGAAGTTAAAGCACGAGTTCTACAAAGCGACACACTTGCTCATTTTCTCTTTAGAGAAATTCTGGACAATGTTCTGCGTATTTCCCTCAACAACATGGAGGAAAAAGAGCTCCTTTTGAAACCTCACCAGAGTAGTCGCTATCCTCCACAATACCTAACTGACTTTGAATTTGCCGATGATCTTGCGTTAATTTCTCAATGTATGAAAGATACAGAATACTTACTGCAATCCTTAGAAGAAGCAGCTAACTAGGTAGGCCTCTATTTTAATGTAAGGCAGAATATATCGCAAAGTCACCATAACCATTCGAGTTGAAGTCACTCAATAATACAGCCATCAAAAGAAGTGAGGACTTCAGATAACTTGGATATCACATAATATATTCCCCAAAACACTTCAACCTTCGCTAACATTTTGTATGGGATGCATATAACAGGTTTCAGAGGATTTGGCGCTCGAACTTTCCATCCTCTTTAAAACGCCAAACATTTCGAACACTGATTGAACCAGTCCTAATGTGTGAATCACAAACTTGGACATTATCTTTTCGTCTTGAAAGTCGACTGGATGGAAAATATTTGCTTACGCAAAGAGCTTCAGTTAGCAGCCTGAGCAAGACATAATATTATAACGGCTAGGAGTGAGTTATAACAGTGGAGACGAGGAATCGAAACTCATATGGAGTAGGAAAATATACTTTTTACTTCGGCGTACAACGAGAAGTTAGAACCAGGTTGGTTTAATTTTTTCTCTTGATGGTGTGCAAAAAAGACAAAAGAGTATGAAGGGAAAAAACAGATATTCTTCAAATATGGAAGAATTATTAGCCAGAGTCATAAAAATACAACAGCAACAACAGCAATTATTGAAACTCAAGAAACAAAATTTCGAACAATACGGACAAAATGGAAAATTCCCCAAGTTCTTTCACTCCCGAGGCAATTCTAATTACCAAAATTGAATTCACATACAGTTCAAATGATTAACTTACGTTTTCTGCTTATTACAGAAGATATAAGCACACTTCCAGAGAAGAATGCAGCGACTGGGAAGACGAGTAAAAAGGGCTTTTGTTGAGAAAGTTAGCACTAGTACAACATGGAAAATACTGTAATTTTGTTCTACTGAAAAAGAAAGAAAGAAATTTGACTAAATTAGATTCAAATTAAACAAAATGTGTCTAGATATGTTTAAAGGGTTAATTTTTGTTCAAGAATTAACGGCGAAAAAGACGCAGAAATACGTGCTAGAATTCTAACGAAAGTTGAACAGAATCAAAAACTAACACTACGAATGTCAGAGATTCATACATCTGAGACTCAATTCAGAAGAAATTGAAGAAAAATGTAGAAAGAGAAAAATTCCAGCTGTGGAAGGTTGCATCTCGTAATCGACTGCCCCTTTAAGTGCTACAAATGTGGAAAAGTAGGGCATAAAAGTCGCACTGTAAATCTAAAGCAAGGAAAAGTTTTCAAAGAAAAAAAACCGCGAGGGGAAAATAATTACAAAAACCAAAGAAAATTTGTATATGTGAAAATTAATAATGTGGAGGTAAAAATACAAATAGTCACTGATAGTGATATCACAGGCACGTGGAATGCAAACGCAAAACCTATATTAAAAAGGACTTCGAAAATCCCACGTGGCGTGTCGGGTTATAGATTAATTTTGTTGATGAAATGACTTGTAAAGTTTCATTTAGTAACAAGTGTGTAACAGTTAAGGCTTATGTGTTAAAATTACAGCAATCTTATTCGGTACTTACTGGATGGAATTATTTGAATTTTGCAATTTAATGTAAGTGGACAAGCGACCAGTTTAAAAAAGAAAACGTGAAAATTTGAAGCAATTATTGGAAAAATACTTTCCGGGTGTTCTGTCGGATCAGTTCGGTCTGTGTTTGAAAGTCAAAGCGAAATTTCAAGTGAAAAAATTGTCGACGCCAGTGTTTAAACTGGAACGTAGAGTACAATTCGCAACATTGGATCAGGTCAACGAAGAATTCGACACACTTGAAAAAATAGGTGTAATTGAAAATATTGAGCATTCAAAATGGCAGCACCAGCAGTATATGTAAAGAAAAAATAATAACATTTTTACATAGGGTTAATTGCTTAGAATCACATAACCCATTAGCAATCCCAAATGAAACTTTTTCGAATTTAAACGTTAAAAAACGTTTTTCGAAGATGGAGTTTTCTGAAGCATCTTTACAAATACAGATTGTGGATAAAGGTTCAGGCTTAACAACTATAAATACACACAAGGGATTGTATAAATTCAATCGACTTCCTTTTGGGATAAGAGTGGCTACAAATATATTTCAACAAACTATGGATACTATGCTTGTAGACTTTGATTTCGCAGTTCCTTATCTGGATGATATATTAATTAAATGTTTGTCTAAAGAACAACATATAGAGCATGTGAAAAGCCTTTTCCAAAAGGTACAAGAATACAGGTTCAACCTCAGTGAGGAAAAGTGCGAATTTTTTTCCTAAAATCAAGTACCTAGGATGGTCGTCAACCAGATCCGGCAAAGGCTATTAAAAATATGCCTCCAACAAACGTTCCTAGGTTACAACCATTTCTAGAACTAGTAAACTATTATCACATCTCTATAACTAATATGCAGAATTTGAAAGCTTTACTGAAGTTTTTGCCTAAAAAAGGCATAAAATGGAACTGGAATGATAAATGACAGAAGGCGTTTGAAGAAATCAAGAAAATACAGACTTATATTTAGCGCACTACAATCTAGAAGCAGAAATCTTATTGGTTTCAGATGCTGGCGACGATGGTATAAGAGCAGTAATTCTATATAAATATGATGACGGTAGCATGAAAGCTGTCGCACATGTTTCGCGTTTGCTACTACTCGCAGAAAAAAAAACTAGAGCCAGATTGAAAAAGAGGCGCCAGAAATAATTTTTGCAGTGAAAAATATATTCACAAATTTATACACGGAAGAGATTTTCACTTACAGATGGACCACAAACATTGATTATCAATTTACGGTCTGGCAAAATGAATTCCTACGCATACAGCGAATAGGCTACTACGCTGGGGTGCCATCTTATTGAATTACGATTTCACGATGGAATATCAACCGTCAAAACAATTAGGACATGCTGATGGTTTATCAAAATTGACACCAAAAGTTACTGAACCGTTTGATGACACTGTTAAAAATTGAAATAGAAATTAAAAGAAATATATGCAATGTAGTACGCGAACTACCAGTTACAATGGGAGAAATCGAAGTAAAATCAAAACAATGCGAAAAAAATAAAAATAATTACATTTCGAAATATTTTGAAAATACAAAAGAAGTAAGAAAGACGACTTTTAGAACGTAATCAAAACATGAAGGTTTACTCGCTATGTGACGGCGTATTGATATTTCAACACGAACAGTAATACCGAGAATTTTACAAAAGCGGATATTAAATGAATTCGTAGTGGACATCCGAGAATTCTAATGATGAAATCTTTTATGAGAAGCTATGTATACTGAACCAAAATGGATCAAGACATTGAAAAATTATTAAAAGACTGCAGAAATCACCTACAACGAAATTACAACCATTGACCAAGGACATATATTCTATGGTCAAGACTACCCATAGATTCCACAGGTACAATAAGCGGATCACATTATCTTGTGGTATTTGATGGCTTTAAGAAATGGCCTGAAATTGAAGTGCAAAGAACAACTTTCATTGTTACAGTGCTTTTGATTACACGAAATATTAGTAAGTATTACCAAACATCGAACAGACAAATTAACGGTTTGTACGGTTTTAAGAGAACTTTCAAAAACGCAAGTAATGAAAAACTGAGCAAAGAACGGAAGAAAAAATTAGATGTTGACCCCAAAACAAAAGAAATACAAAGTCCAGTACGTGGAGTACCAGAATGAGGAGTGGGTGAATACTAAGAAATAAAATAAAATATTTACTCGTGACCCCCCCCCCAAAAAAACCCCTTAAAAGTGGGAAGTTATAGAGTAAGTACTATACCACGTTAATACATATGAACTAGGAAAGAAGCCATAAATAAAGAACTCAAAGTGAGTCAGATGTGTGTCATTGTCTGTCGCAGGCTCGTGACAAGACTGTCTTCGGGCAGAAGGTGACACGACATCCGTCTTCGGGCGAATGATGACTCAGTCGGTGTTCTGTCTTAGTATAGAGACTCGGTTGAGAAAAACAGACAAGTTGGAGTTAAGCAGTTCGCTGTTTGCCTTGCGATTGACAAGACCTCTGTCTTCGGGTGACTCAGTCGGGACACTTCTTCGCATAGAGACTCGTCTGAGAAAACAGACCAGTACGGTACCCAGCACGATTTTGCTGGATAAATGTTGACCAGTGGCCAGGTTGGAAACGTGTGTCGTATCTAGTCCGCAGTGCGATTGGGAAGGTCTCTGATATATATATATATATATATATATATATATATATATATATATATATATATATGAGTGTGTGTATAAGAGAATGACATCACTTCATTGGTGAATCAATTTAAAAGACGTTTTTCAAATTGTTGCATATTATACTATACTATACACTGGTATAAAAGTGTCATATCATGAGAGATTAGTATCGTGTGACACACCTTATCCCTTTCTGGTATTGCAATTCGGTGGGGTATCGATTATACACCTATCAAATATTTGGAGAGATGTTGAGTCAGGTCCCTTATTCAATATATATATGGAATTCTAGAATCCCAAAAATTACATGATATATAGGAGGAATTAATTACGTACAATTATTGCCGATCGGACCCCACGCATCTGTGCACCTGCCCAATTAACATATCTGGGTTGAAAGCTAAGAAGATATTCATTCATGCTTAGCGTGTCTTTGATGTTGGTGAAGACCACACTTCTTCGAGCCTTGTGAACTGGCGCTACAGGATCACAATGAATTGTACAAAATAACAGTAACCACTTCAGTTCTTTTAGTAGCAGAAACAACTAAAATGGGTATCACGTGTAGCTTAAAGAGAAAATAATGACATAATCAAGAAATCCCACACGATTTCAAATAAGAGGCTAAGAAGGAAAGAGCTATAATAGTTAATGAACTTGAGAAACCTATTTTCCTCAAAAAATTGTTTTAAGTGAAATATTTTAAAAATTTCACCCGCAGTAGTACAAGTTGTTCGATCAAAGAATGCCGTATATTTCCTTATAAGTGCTATGGTCCGAGTTCCTTGTACCACGATGATGGTCCAAGGTAGAACAAGTGAAGAATAACTCGAACACAGGTATGGAATAACACAGATATATTACAAACAGAAATATATACAAAAAAAATAGAAGTATTAGTAATGACTATCAGATTTGGTTAGAGTGAACTATGTTGTTTCGACAAGTATCACTATTCCAATGTTCTTACAATTATCCTCTGCTCCCTCTTGAGGCGCAGTATTTGTAATGTCCGGAATAGTCCATTATTATTATGGGTAAGTTCCCATAACACCCCCCTTCCGAAGTTTTGGCGTAGCAGGGGTTTTTAATATTTTTTTCATTGGATCTATTTTCAAAGGTTCTGTAAATTTCCTTTTTCTGGACGATCTTCATGGTTCTGGCATTTTTTGCGGCCTTTTTATATCAAATGTATCGAAATCCATCACTTCTTCCTGAAGTGGACCGTTAGCATCCTGTAACAGTCTCTTCATTATTTGGTTTACGTGTCTTCTATGTCAGAATGTGTGTCCCTGTACGATGTAAACCATATTCCCGATTCTTTCTTCAATTGTACCTTGGTCCCAGTAAGATGTATTATTTTTATATGCTTTAAAAACACCTTTTTCTCCTGGGTGGAATTTTCTTTTTGGTACACACGACTGTGTTATGTGCTTCGTTTGAATTAGTAGCAATTTATCAAATACAGATCTGATTTTTCTAGCGAACATCACTTCTGCGGGTGTTAATGCCGATGGCGTAGCATTATTTGGCGTAATTCTATATACCTGTAGAAATTGTTGTAATGCTTTTTCCGTAGGCACAACATATGCTTTTCTTAACGCTCTTTTGAGTGTATCAACAAATTTCTCCGCTTGCCCATTTGATCTTGGGTGATATGGCGGGGAATTTATATGTTGGACTTGATAAATTTCGCAAAACTCTTGGAAGTCCGCTGATGTGAATTGCTTTCCATTATCTGTGACTAGGCAATCCACTACTTCAAACCGAGCGAACAGCTCGTGGAGGCAATTTATGGTAGTTTCCGAAGTAGAATTTTTGCAACGAAACACCTACAGCCATTTACTATAACTATCCACTATGATCAAATAATAGAAACCATCAATTGGACCTGCATAATATGCGTGTATTCTTGACCACGGACGATCTGTCTATGGCCATGGCGTATGGATGATTGGCGGTGCTTTGGCTACTAAGGAACAATCCTTGCATATTTCCACCATCTGAGTAATATTCTGGTCCATGTTTTTCCAATATACATAGCTTCGCATCAGCGATTTCATTCTATTTTTTCCTGGATGGTCCCTGTGGAAATCCTTTAGGATGTGCTTTTGTAGTGTTTTGGGAATTACTACCCTTTCGTTATAAAGTAGCACATTATCGCATAAAGAAAAGCTGTCTGATAATTGCTTATTTTTTCTGCTATTTTTGCTTTTGTTTCATTTTTTATCTCTTGTAGTGTGACGGGGAGGTTTCGAACTGTACAACATAGTACTGTCCTGATATCTTCTTTATGTCGTAGGGCTTATAGAATTATAGAATCTTCCAATGGCTCTGTTTTCGTTGTTATAAGTCTCGACAGACCATCCGCATGCCCGACTTTTTTCGTTGGTAGATACTCCATTGTACCCCATCTTAGTAACCTATTTACAGTGTAAACCGGTAGACGTTTTTTCGAACCAAATATTGTTAGTAACGCCTTGTGATCCGTCTGTAGAGTAAAAAATCTACCATAGATATATCTATGAAATCTTGTGACTGCGAAGATAATTCCAAGAGCTTCTTTCTCTATGTGTGAGTAATTTTTCTCTGCTGGTAGTTGAGTTCGAGAAGCATACGCGATGGGCTTTATTGTCCCATCCGGCATTTTATGCAGTATACACGCCCCGGCTCCATAAGCGGTCGCGTCACTTGCTACAATTATTTCTAATTTAGGATCGTAGTGTGCCAAGAATAAATCCGAAGTTAACGTCTTAATTATTTTGTCAAACCTTTTCTGGCATTCATCTGTCCACTGCCAAACTTTTTCTTTCTTCAGAAGTTCGTTCAGTGGTGGACGAAGTTTATGCATGTGAGGACTGAATTCCTGGTAGTAACTCACTAAGCCTAGAAAACTTTGTAATTCTGTTATATTCTTTGGAACTGGCATTTTTTTTTATTGCCGTTGCCCTTTCAGGATCTGGTCGTCTTCCTTCTTGATCGATGATATGGCCGAGGTATTTAATTTCCTTCATGAAAAAATCGCATTTGTTTTCTTTTACCTTAAACCCATAGCTTTGTATTCTCTTAAACACCTCTTGTACGTGTTCCTAGTGTTGTTCAACTCTTTCGTTATTTATCAATACGTCATCCAGGTATGCAATCATGTACCCTGCTCCCTCTTGAGGCGCAGTATTTATAATGTCCGGAATAGTCCTTTATTATTATGGGTAAGTTCCCATAACAATAAGGAAACGGCTAATGTTACCGTTACCATTGTCATCAGTATTTTTTGTGATTTGCGGGAATGATCTTGATGATTTCTTTACGACAGTCTGTGTAATCATTATGGAAGCAACTGAAATGACAAATGAAAGAAATACATGTCGAAGTTTAATAAGTGTTAATAATTATTTTTGTTTCTATTTCAGTTTTTTCCTCTCGAATTGGACGTCACTGCTGTTTCATTCAGGTGTACACTAGAAGTTTCTTCATACGTCTGAATCGCGATGACTATTCTATTAGTCGTTAAAATTCGTGCATGATTTTTTTTAAAAGAGGAAAATTGAAGTATGTTAGTAACTTCGTGTATTACTGATATTTATAATTCCAATTACAAATTTTATAAATTTCGACAGCAGCACTAGCTACTCGCTCAATGAATGTTTCCTTCTAAAGAAACAGCTAAAATTACCATCTTTCAGAATATGCAAGAAGACTGTTCTTATATAGAATAATGAGTGCACATCATTTCCCATTTAGCCTGATGATTTCTGTCGCAAATTCCCCAAGTAGGTGAAACCCTTATCTTAGTCTAGTTAAATATCTATAAATCTGGGTAAATAGCTACGATAGCTGCAACACATAAAAAAGAAGAAATTTAAACGCCTTGAAGGGTTACAGCAAGACAAGAAGGGAAGATTAGGCTACGTGCGCGTGTGCGGCAGTAAGGATAGAGCTCTCATCAATTTAATGGTTTTCAAGTCGAGATGCTATAGATGTTTATATGTTTTATCAATAGGCTTCAATTTAAAGATGTTATCCCTAGTAATCACTGATAAGCAGAATCAGTTTAAAATATTCGCATACTGCGTAGAAAATTTAGTTGATATACACGGAACAAACAGTCTCTATGCAGACTGATAACCTGTTTAGTGAATACAGGAAAACAGAAGAGATCAGTAGAATAAACATGTCTTCGACCACCGGATATATTTAAATGTACAAGACGATTATCAGAGAATAAGGAGATTTTCCAGAATTTACTATTAGCTGACATAATGATAACAACACATACATGGTTAAAAATTGCTTTGAGTGAGTGAAACCGATCTTGCTGAAGACCGCATTTCTTTTAACCTATGAAATATCGCTACAGAATCACATATAACTGTACAAAATATTAAAAAGCACATCACTTGACGACTTTCAGCAACAGCTAAAATGGATATCACATGTAACTTGAAGTGAAAATAATGATATAATGCTAATGTTGTTATTCCACAATACTTCAAATAAAAAGGTTAGGAAGGAAAACCCCATCATTACTTAAAAGAATGATAATGACTACTGGACTTGAGAAAGTAATTTCCCGAAAAAATGATTTAAGAGAGAGACTTTATGATTATGAACCAACAGTAGTACAAGCTGTTCGGTCAACGAAAGCCGGTTTTTTCCTTACAAGGAAACAGATTTTACTAGTACCGTTACGCTGGTTACACTCAGTTGATGATAGAACGAATGGCTTTCAGCAAAACAACCTAATCTGTGAATTAGATGTCAAGAACGTCAAATTTAAACATTGACGGGAATTTATCTATCTTGACTTTTGCAGTAACAGACTACGGATGTTGTAGCATGGAAATCTTAAGACTCATAGAAATAAGGAAAGATACCTTTTAGAAACAAAGTATAAAACTATCGGAAATTGTACTTAGAAATAAAGGAAGGAGTGCTGGACAACTGTGTCATATCTAATCTTCTATATAGCTGAGATTACTGTGCAAATTCCGCAAAGCTAACATATTTTAAAGGAAAATTGATGTAGTTCTACCTTTGCATTTTGAGAATACCATAAACAGAGACAGTGAGAACCGAGTAAGGTTTATGTGAAAAGGATAATAAACCTACTAATGATCAGAAATAGTTTTTGCGTATACATAATGTGAAAAGTCTGCTTGGGGAATCCATCTCTCACGGGGCATATTAAAGCAAAACAACCTGGATAAACCTGAGCGTATACTAGAGCATAGAAAAAGAAAATTTCAATGAATGGATGGATAGCAGACGACAATGAAACATATGGGCAGCTAGCGAATAAAATTTACTTAGAGTAACAAAAGATAGGAAATTGCGGAGAGGCATTATCATCCAATTACTGAACGAACACGATATGTACATGAAAGAGAAGTTTGGCTGTTGTACTATCAAAAGAGAATTTTTTAATCGCTGCGAGCGATTGCCGAAATATCTAGCAAGAAATTACTTTCGTTGTGGGGTAGGAGATCGGCTCCCCAACGCAAAATGTTTTTTTGCCATTTCATTAATCTAATATAGATACCTCCACTAATTCGGTATAAATTTTCGGTCTCTAACGTTTAAAATGAATTTTTAAAGATGAAAAAGCATTCTTTAAGATTTCCTTTTCAGCTTTAATTCGAAGCTAAATGATTAAATTTCCAATTTCCAGTAAGTAAAATATTCTTAGTGGATTTCAACTAGAAATTATATAGATCGGAATCTCAGCATTTTGGTCGATTCCAGAAAATCTTCTTACAAGCGGCCATTTTCTTATTTGAAGAAATTTGTAAACAAAATAAAATTATCGATTTTAAAAATCTTCCAAAAATAAAATATATATTTGTGACACGTTATTTTAGTAAAATTTGCAAATGTAAACATTCCAAATAAATTTCATTTCGCAATTTCATAAAAAAAGATTTAATCAGTTAAAAAATAGTCCAGAAATAGCATGTAAAGAAGACTAGTATGTCACACCCTGTCAAATGCCTTCAAGTTATCCAACGCAACAGTTGTTGAACTAGAGAAGCCGAAACTCTGAAATAAGTCTATATGAGGTGAGGTGCTTAACCAATTCAGAGTTAATTAAAGCTTCTAGTACGTGGCCAAAAAGTGGTAGAAGACAAGTAGACCGATAGTTAGAAGGAACAGACGGTTCGCCTGAGTTGTTAAAGACTGGAACTACAGAAGAGGATTTCCAACGGAAAGCAAGAAGCAGCAAGGCATCTTTTGGTGAGTTTAGAAAGAACAGGAGCGAGTTCAGAAGCACATTTCTTAAGGACATTTGCATGGATACCATACACATGCTTAAAATTTAGAGCAGAATCCATGGACAGGATTTTATGCATATCACTCACTAGAGACTTAATTCTTAGAGATCCTAGCAAATATACTGCAGACGAGTCAACAGTAGAATATGAAGAGATGTTACGAGCAAAAGCACTTTGCTTTATCAGATGATGATGCTAACACCTCTGATTGAATGAAGATAGGAGGGATACATGAGTTACTCTTATTTAACACATTATTCCAAATCCGTACGTAGTCACGTGAACCAAACTTGTTAGAGATTATAAGGTGGTGCCTATTCTATCATCAAAGACTTAGTCTCTTTGAGGGCACGTTTACAATTATTTTGAGCAGATAAAAATAAGCGTCTGTTGTGGTTGATATTATCACGTTCGTATGCTTGGAAAATTTATTCCTGTGGGCTATAGTGGCTGTACAGGCCGGTGTGAACCAAGGACAAGAGTGTGGTTACACCTTGCATTTGAGAGAATGTAAAAAAGCATCAATGCCGGTTTTAACCCAAGAAGAAACCTCCGTGGCACAGTTATCAATACAAAGGTTAACATTATCTCTCGAAGTGTCGTCTCGAATAGTCAGAATATTGATCCCAATCAGTACGCTGGTAACAGAAAGAAGTCTTGCGAATAAGAGGTTCAAGACGACCCAAAAGAAATATGAATAAATACTACAGCGTGATCCGAATAGCCAAATGGACAGAACTGTGATGCTCGATAAGATATAGGAGAGAAGTTAAGGAAGAAAACATGTAAAGAAGAATGTTGGTGAAATTTATTAGGGAAACAAGCATGAAAACGTATTTCATACGTTTGTCCTACATATAATTCCTATATATATGAATGTTGCAGCTGGTGTATTTGGTAGAGACTCGAGAGGAGTTCGAATTCCATTCCAGTTCGTTACATTAATTTTCGTACAATTATCCTTGAGAAATGTATGAATCCATCACTTCTCCTACTATGGGTTAAATAGTTGTAAACACTAAGCTCTTTAGTCTTGGTTGACAGAAGAACAATTTGGAATTAAAAAATAACCTGAGGGCAGTGTATAGAGACATTGTAGTACATCAAAGAAGTTCTGGTATGCAAAATGTTTACTGTTGTTTGTGACCTTTCAAACTAGATAGTTTGACTAGGGCAGATTTCTTTTAGACATTTTTAGAAAACCATCATTACACTAAGGGCGATAGATGAAATTTGATGTGGTAAGTACTAACACCAAGAATTATATTCATCTCTTATCAATTCTTGAGCATCTGAAAAAAATCTACAGAAATATGTAATTTCTGCTTGTTTACTTACGAGTTGCATTCAAAATTTAACTATTTTAAGAATAAATCCAAATAAATTTGATATTTATTTGTATTGGATCCATTAAACAGAACATATATTTAACACAGAATTCTAATTATGCCCCACCACAAGCAAATCTTTACTGTATTTCGGTCGATTGATTCTTTATAGTCTGGGTCATGATGTATGTTGCTTACGGAATTTTTTATCCCTTTTATTTTCAAACAGACTAGCTGCTGATATTTCAATTATAAATGTTATAAGGATGTCTATAAGTTTTTCACTGATCAGCGGAATGGTTTGGTTTGTTTTGCATCATATCAACCGCAATGGATGGTTTGACACCGACAAGATTTCTGGCAATATTTTTTGGGGAAAAATTCTTGTTGAATTTTGCTTATTATTTTTGTATATATGCATTGACAACAAGTATTTTCCTGTATTGTGAAGTTGTACAGGTTTCTTTTTTAATTATTGGGCAATAGAATATTTATCCGACAAATGAAGTGTAAGAAATCTCGATAATGTTGTGGTCGTCATACCAACATATGTACTTACATTTTTGTCAGATATACAATCTCCCAAAGAACATTTAAACTGATATACAATGTTGTTTTTTCTAAAACATTAGCTGACGGAGAAGAGTTACTGCGTATGATTTGTATATTATTGCGTATGAAGTAGTTTGTATTACATTGAGTATAATACTTAATTACTTTTATTTTTTTACTGGATAAATGAGGAGTATATTAGTACTTATGAGGTTTCTTTAGGATTTTTTCATCTTGTTTATAGATAGAATGCATTTCTTTATTGTATAGTAGTTTGATATGTTTAGGGACATTTGAACGACAGTTATGTTCTTTTTTATTTATGTTAATATTTCTAATGGCAAGTCTAATTTGATCAACAACAATGCAATTTGGAAAGTCATTATTATTTGAGAGTTTTTAATGCATTTTTTTAATTCAGTGTAGAATTTTTTTTATCGTGGAAGAGTTTTGCGCGGTTTATTAAATTTTGTATAATAGCTATTTTCTAATACTCAAGACATTCATTTTTATAGTTTAGAGTGCACGTGTTTATGCTAGTTGTTTTTTTATATGCAGATGTAGTAAATGTATTATTATTAGAGTCTATCAACAAAACAGATTTTATTATTATTGTTAATTTCATATGTGGAGTTAAGAACGAAGCTTTTTTAAAGTTTAAACATATATGCACACACACGGTTAAACATATTTCATTGAAATATATAGAAATAGTATGTCTATTTTTATAATCTTTTCTAGTTCTCTCATCAAGCAAATTATCAATTAGCCAAAATCATCAACCAACTCATTACACCATATATACCTAATAAATACAGAATTAAATCAACTAATCCAAATGTTAAATATACCTACTAATGACACCATAGCCTTACCTGATGTTGAAAGTATATTGACCGGTTAGGGAAGCTATTGATTTAATTTTAAAGAATATTTACAACACTAAAAACCATCCATCTACCTAAGATTTTGTTGATCATTTAACTCCAAACAAGGCAAGAATGCGAGTAGTACGGAAGGGGTTATGGGGGTGAAAATGAGAGAAATGACTGGGTATAAGGCGATTGAAGAAACGATATAAAAGATGAAAGGAGTTGAAAACAACAGAATATGGCGATTGACGTTGCATTTAAATTTTTGAAGATTGTACTTTTCACCGAAGTAAGTAAACTGAAAGGAGTTCCACTGTCGGGAAGTGCGAGAGAAATATGCTTCATGTATTTCATCATTTTTTTTATCTAAGGTAAGAATAATATCTATATATATGATTTTGGTATTTATTGACGGTTCATTATGAGAACTTAGTTTGATATTCGTACTTATACTAAGTTAAAATTAATTAACTTATTCAGGTATTTATACATGCTTGTGCTGGGGAATCCGTGGGCCACAGTTCGACCTACTCTCTGACAAAAAATATGGATTCCGTTTAGATATATCAAAGGTGTTTGACAGTTTTTAGCATGCTGGTATTCTTAGTAAGCTTCAGAGCTACGGCATTACAGGACGATTGTTTGATTTAATCCAATCATACCTATCAAATCGCGAAATGAATGTCGTACTGAACGGGCCGTTTCTAGATTCATTCACACGAATGCGGGTCTCCTCCCAGGCTCCATCCTGGGTCCTACGCTGTTTCTGATCTTCATCACTGCTCTTCCTGATGTTATCAGTTCCTAAGTAGTCATTTATGTAGAATACCCTGTCATTTACTAATATCTCAATTGCAAATCGGTCAGAGCAGACAAAGTTAATCAGGCCACTGCTTTTGAGAAGGGCCTCCAATCAGTGGTAATCTGGGGCAGGAAATGGCTTGTAAATTTTAATGCCTTCTAAACTGCCCTGTCCGCCATCAGCATAGCTGTACCCGACCCCTGGAAAGCGTCTCACTGCACCTTCTTACCCCCAAGTTTTCAAGTTACTTGAAGGGGAACCACTACATTGAATCAAAAGCTGCATATGCTGCAAGGAAAATTGGTTCATCGTGTCGCGCCAGAAGGTTTTTTTTGTCAGAGTCCATTTTGTATATTTACAAATCTACCATTCGGTCGTGCATTGAATACTGTTGCCATATTTGGTCTGGTGCTTATGCTATTCATCTCGAGGTTCTTGACAAAATCCAAAGAAGGGTTTGCAATGTAATCGATCTTGACTCGGCATCTCGACTTCAGTCACCTTCTCTCTTTCTCACAAACGTGATGTGGTTTCTCGCTGTTTTTTCTGAAAATATGTCCATTGCAACTGTACTGTCGGGAATTCTTCCTTGGTGTCCACTCTCTTACCGTTAAAATAGTTAACTGTAACCGCCACTTATATTTCAACTTTTTTTTCTCTCGCACTTCCTGACAGTGGAACTCCTTTCAGTTTACTTACTTCGGTGAAAAGTACAATCTTCAAAAATTTAAATGCAACGTCAATCGCCATATTCTGTTGTTTTCAACTCCTTTCATCTTTTATATCGTTTCTTCAATCGCCTTATACCCAGTCATTTCTCTCATTTTCACCCCCATAACCCCTTCCGTACTACTCGCATTCTTGCCTTGTTTGGAGTTAAATGATCAACAAAATCTTAGGTAGATGGATGGTTTTTAGTGTTGTAAATATTCTTTATAATTAAATCAATAGCTTCCCTAACCGGTCAATATACTTTCAACATCAGGTAAGGCTATGGTGTCATTAGTAGGTATATTTAACATTTGGATTAGTTGATTTAATTCTGTATTTATTAGGTATATATGGTGTAATGAGTTGGTTGATGATTTTGGCTAATTGATAATTTGCTTGATGAGAGAACTAGAAAAGATTATAAAAATAGACATACTATTTCTATATATTTCAATGAAAATATGTTTAAACGTGTGTGTGCATATGTTTGTCTGAATGCGTATGATTTAAATTGGGATATACATAATATACAAGTATATATATATATATATATATATATATATATAATGAAAGAACAGAATAAATATCAGTAGATTTTCTAAGAAATGAGAGTTATACACTGTCATCTAAATTACATAAAAATGAAAATAACACTGACATCTCATTTTAACATATATTTACCAAAATTACACAAACATCATCTTGAAATACTAAATAGTAACTTTGTTCAATTTCATTGCCATTGGCTTCAGCCATGGACTATAGACGACTTTGAACTCTCCTGCCATTCTTCTTGGCAGTTTCCTTGTTTAATTTGGTGAATGCTGCTATAATTCTTACCTTCAGTTCATATTAGCGTTACAAGGAATTTTGTTCTGCTCCTACATAATAATCAAAATGGTATCAGTCAGTTAGTTAGTTGATGTAAAGAGTGATGTGGTCGCCGAAATTGTCTGACAGTCATGATTAGTTTCTCTTGCTAGTGTGGCATGGCGCAGAGTCCTGTTGTTAGACATAGGGCTTGCCAGCAACCACCCTCTTGACTCAGGGGAGCACTACCTCATCAAGGCACTTGATGTAGGAATCTGCGTTGTATCTGATGTCCCGTGAGAAGATGAATGGAGACATAACGTCGCCATCACTAGTGATCACTCCAAAAACCTTTGCAATCACAATTAGACTCATCCAACTTTTTGCAAATCCTCTGCGCTGCCATCATATTGACACCCAAACTCTCCGAATTGTCCGTATTTGGATTTCCAGCGTGAACGGCAAGAAATACAACATGCTTTTCCAAATTTCATAGGGCATACGTTTGACATCTTCCAAAGACATCGGAAATGTTTCACCTTCAAGCTATGATTAAATAATTTCGCTAAGGTCGGGGATAACTCCTGTTTAATACCCACTGATATTTTATTTGGACCAGTAATCTTATGGTCAAGACTTTTGATAAGTCTTGAGGTTTCCTGGGTTATAAAAATAATATTACTGAGATTGTGCTCAGTCAGACGAGGGGAAGCCGGAAAAAGGATAACCTTTGTCATCTAAAGTTGAGTTAGAGGCAAAGATTCTGGCAAAAACCTTCGCCATATCTGACGAGGATGAGATGACCTCGGGAGCCTATATAATTGTAGGCATTCGGTATTTGGTTTGAGCTCTTCTACAACACTCGGGTGGAAGTGGTCAAGGAGATTCTCTTGAGGTCCTATTTCATGAGGAATACAGGTGTGTTCTTTAATGGTATAATTTAGTGCGTAGGCGACGCAGAAGTCTCTGGAGTATCTGTCTTCTTCATCGGTTCTGTTCGATGGATTCCTAGTGTTGAATATTTAAGTCCTTATAAATATGAAAGTTAGATGAGTTTCCTGAAAGAGTAACGAATGAGGGCGTCGTTATCCAACCGGACTGGAGATATCAGAATGAATTGTCTAGAAACAAGTCGATGGCAGCTGTGTGATTGTTCGAATTAATATTCGTGAGAAATACTTAAAAAGAACGAAAGAAGCAGATGTTGACCAACAGAAAACACATCAGTGGCTGAGGAGGACTGGATTGAAAGCTGAGACTAATTATTGCAATTTAGAACCAAAACCTCGTAACCAGATCATATCTCACATAATCAATGATGGAATTAACCCAAAATGCAGGATCACCGGAAAATATGATGAAATTGTCAACCATATTATCTCAGCAAGTCCGGAACAAGGAAAAATGAATGTACCCACATATATAACAAGTTAGAGACATCTGTGCATTGGAAAATATGCATCAAGCACAAAATCGAAACCACAGAAACAGACCTGATATTATCATAAAAGACAAGAAATTCATGAAGTGTATGCTTATTGACATAGCAATACAATCTGAGAGAAACACCTGGACCTGGGGATCGAGATTAACAGTATGTCGGGAATGAAGACTGAGACTGTACCAATAGTAAACGGAACTCTGGTCCTCGTGAGAAAAGGAATGAACAATTTTACTAAGAGTGCCCGAGGTAGCATCAACATACAAGTAATACTCAAAGATCGCCCTACAAGGAACACCCCATATACTAACAAAAGTGTTATAATTTAAATGACAATTCTCCTGTAGGTGCTAAGGAAGCATAGTTCGAACCCGGCTCTACAGGATACAAAACAGGAAACCTAACATGCACAAATAATAATAATAATAATAATAATAATAATAATAATAATAATAATAATAATTCCTTAGTGACGCTTCCGCTAACTTGTAGTGTCATCTACATCTATAAAGATTGATTATTATCGCACTTATTGGTATCGGCATGTCAAACATTTTAGTCTTTTGCCGATGCTACTCTGTGTCCGTGTTTCAATATGCAAGCTCCTTTTTTAAATTGTATTTTAATTCTGTTTATCTTTATTTAATTGTTTCTTTTTCTTTTATTTAATTTTGTTTTCTATACCCATTTTTATATCTGCTTTTTAATTTTTTCTCACTTACTTTCCGTAGCTAAAATTCATTTCTTATCTAAGTATAGTGCATCATTGTCCGTGTTTTCACACACACACACACACACACACACACACACACACACACACACACACACACACATATATATATATATGTATATATATTGGAATTGAAGCTATGCGCGAGAGTTTCATACGGTTGCAAATACCAACTAGTGATAAACAAATTCTTGGAAAACTGCAGGAGAAGAGGGAGAAATCTCAGCACAGCATGGCTGGATTATCGTTAAGAATGTGGAAATGTACAAAGTCTCCTTGGTGATGGTAGATTAAACACAGCATGGAAATGTGGGAAGCCACATTATACCTAAATCGCACCAAAGGCATACACTCTTCCAACCGCCTAAATATCCGACGAGGAATCTTTCAAGGAGACTCCCTGTCACCTCCTCTGTTTTAGCCGTCCTTAATCTCCTTTATGCATGAACTAAGCAATACTAGTTATGGATAAAAGGCAAACAACAAATTGTTCAATCATCTACTCTGCATGGATAATCTCAAATTCTTTACCAAAGAAGACAATGAGTTGAAGGGTACACTCAATAATCTATAATGTTTCAATGATAACATACGTGTTGATATCAGATTAGTTAAATGTGGACATTAAAGAAAGGAATAATTACAGAAACACACTCAATAGATCTATATCTTGTCAAAAATGGTCGGGAATTGGAACAAGAAGAAGCCTATAGATACCTAGGGTTCAGTGAACGAGATGGAATACAGCATATACAAATGAGGTAGAATGTAAGAAAATAATATTATAGGTATTAAATTCCGATCTGAATGCAAAAACAGAATATCAGCCGTAAACACCTTGGCTGTCCCCGTGGTGCAATACAGTTTCGGAATCCTTAACGCCGAGACATTGTGATCGGTGGCCGCAAAAACAAAATGTGCCTTCTCATTGAAATGACAGGCAATGCAGGCTGTCATGTATCTTTGAAAGTTTTGAAAAAACTAACAAAATAGAAGGGCCTTGAAATCGAAATCTCAAAAATGTGGCATATGAAGTCATCAAGAACACAAGTGGTAATTGGAGCCCTCTGATTGACTGGAAAAATATTCCAATAGATTCATGTCTTAAAGAAATGTAAAACAAAATGTACTTACAAGTACAGCCAACCTCTTAAAAAGGGTTTATCTATGTAAAATATATGTCATTTTTAGGTCTTTTTTTATTTTTTTCCTTGTAAAAAGCTTTGTGATGATGCCATTTTTCACCTTAGGACTCTGGTTGGGACCCTGAAAGAAATGAGTATACACTAGAAATAAACGGAAATATAATAATAATAATAATAATAATAATAATAATAATAATAATTATGAACTAAACAGTATTAACTATAGGTACAAAGTAAAAAAAAGCAAGTGTTTAAACACCTATTCTATATTGGTTGATACCAAAGATGGCAATGAGCTAGATAATGTAAAATACATCACCGATGATATCGGTATGGATTTCGGATTAGATAAATGTGAAAAAGGAACATTCAAGAAAGGGAGGATTACAGAATCACACTCAATAAATTTAGATTTTCTCACAAAAATTAGGAGACTCAAACAAGAACTAGCCTATGAGTCAGTGAAGGAGACGGAAGACAACATACCAAAACGAAAAAGAAAGTAAGAAAAGTATATTACAGGCGTGTGCGTCTGGTGATGAATTCACAAAACAGAATATCAGACATAAACACTTTGGCTGTCTATGTGGTGCAGTACAGTTTCAACATCATATATTGGACCAGAAGTGATATTAAGCTAATGGATGCCAAAACGAGAATGCTTTTCACTTGCTACCACTTTCATCATACGAAGGCTGATGTTGATCGTCTGTATGTACTCAAAGACGAAGGAGATAGATGATTAGTTTAACTAAAACTGTTTTACAAAACCAGAATGATCAGTCTTCAAAGACACTTGGAAAATACAGGAAACTGGATGATGATTTGCGTCAAAGAACACAAAAGAAATAAGAAACTTTATTCAGTAATAAAGTAAGTCGACAAATCCAGAAGGGAATTTCGAGTGTGTGAAATTGAATTTTGATACACCTACTGCAGCAGCAAAGAACATAAAAATAAACTAAAGCCAATGCAATATACCAAACGCAAAAACGATTACAAGATCATACTCTAATATAGATAAAACTCGACTTTAAAAGATTAAACCGATTGTTTTATTCTTACTGTACAGGATCAATGCTTCCTATCTTCGAAATTACCAACACACACACTGAAAAAGTATGTTGACCCCAAATGTAGTTTATGTGATAAATATCCAGAAATAAGTGGCCATCTTGTATCTTAGCACCCGTTAAATAATAAACTCGGCATGATAGAGTGGGCCAATATCTAAACTGGAATATATGCAATATTTACAGAAAGGAAATGCAATAAACTGGTATGAACATCACTCACACTCAGTTACAGAGATGGATCAATTTTAAGGGACTTTGCAATACAAAAACAGAACAAACAAATCTAATCGTCCGGACATCGTGATCAAAGATCACAAAAACAGAATGTGATTTTTTATTGACATGGCAGTTCCTGCTGATTGTAATATATCTTTGAAGATCCTAAAAGAACTATCCAAATAAAGGATCTTTGAAGTGGAAATCTAAAAAATGTGGCACACGAGGACATCAATATTTCCAGTCGGAGTCAGAATACTCGGATGATTGGAAAAGGTCCCGATAGATTAACTGAAGGTATTGCTTGTACCCCATGCCTTAGAGAAATACAAAAAAATGTACACAAAAATACGGCTCACAGACTACGGAGAGCTTTATCAATATAAAATATGTGAGTTTTTTTGTGTTTTCTTTTACAAATATGTACAGTGGCAAATGTCATAAAGCCATTTCTAACCTTAGATCTCAGGTTGGGACCCTGAAGGGAATGTATATACAACATAAATTCAAGGAAATAATAATAATAATAATAATAATAATAATAATAATGTCCATTGGATTAATAATATTACAAAAGTATCGGACTCGGTTTAAGTGACGGTATGAGGTAACATAAAGGGAGACATAGTTGGGGAGAAAATGAACCTACGGGAAGACAAAACATTACGTATAAAACAATGTTGAAAACAAAAAGAGAATGAACTATAAGATTCGTATTCAATTTATATATGAACAATGTCGTAAATGAGCAATCACTATACTTGCGAAACTTTAGGAAGTTTTTGCGAAAAAATTAAATTCATAAGAAATAATAGTCTCAAAATTGGGTTGAAGAATTGTTATTATTATATTTGGTTAAGTCTTTACTCAACAAACCAAGCTGGAAATTTTGTACGGTTATTTGATCCCCCAATTTTTCTAAGCATGTTTGTCTGAATACGTTGCCTAACTTCTTGTGGGTTGTCACTGGTCAAGAAAATGATAAATTTGACAATTCTCATGCGGTCTTTCTTTTAGAAAAAAATGACAACATCATTTCTGTAGGTAAAATATAGATACTTTGTTGCTTCGTACTTTCAACGTGTATAGTATAACGAACCTTAACTGTATTAATAAGCCTGAAAAAAAAAAAAAACAGCCCCACCGACACAGAACCTTCGTCCTTATTTGAGAAAAGTTCCTTCCCTCAGGTGACTGGATTTTCACATATACACACGTATTTATAACGCACAGATACAGACATACACAACTCCGTATCTTTTACAAAAGTTCCCTCAGACACAAAGTCTTACTCAGTGTTTTAAAAAAAATTGAGATTTTATGAAAATATATTGTTGTTATTTTAAACAATGAAATTCCTGTCATTTATATGTGAAAATGTTGGTTGCAACTGCTTTTACTTGCGCTAGAAATATTCACCGTAACACGTGTTTAAAAGTGAGAGATCAATTTTATCATTATTTTGTCTTGGTTGTGTAACATGGGTTTTCTTTTAGTATAATTACCGATGAAAATTTTTATTAAAGATGACATTAATATCTCTGTTGCGGAAACTGGTCGCCATTGTTATCTAAACGGAAAGCTTAGCATTTTATTGGTTTTAATCTTACGATACATTCGTTCTTCTGACTATTTCTCGTTTTTATCGGTTGGTAAATTCTTCAGTGCACATGTCTTGAGCGACCTTTTTATCCGCTAAGCTTTTCTGGTGAGGATACATTATGTTATCTCAATGGAAATAAAATAAAAAGTGTTAAAAAACAAGCATGTAAAAAGACGCATTAGGTCTCATTTAAAAAGGATTATCGCTTTCAGTGATTTCATTGTAACTCATATAGGAATTGTCTATAAATGTTGATAAAAATTGGTAACCCGCAAACTGATTTTATTATACAATGATTCATCCGAATCAAATTCATTGTTCTTGTTCCTGTAATAATATTTCTTTTTATATATTCTTCGGTCACCCTAAGGTATTGGTAGTCTCCGGTACACATCCTGAAATGCTGATCGAACTATTGATATACAACATACACGTTTATCACAAACATATACACTTATATTTTATTATGATTAGCCCAACACTCGCTTCATTTGTCAACCGATGTGGCAAATTCAAGATATTAATGGCAGTGGTAATGTTAGATGGCAATGGTAATGTTAGATGGAACGTCTATATTAATTTTTTGTTTGAAGTAGTGGGGAATCGCAGTATCTTTATTATGTCATTATTTTCTTTTAGAGTTACATGTACTCTGTTGAAAATGCTCAAGAGAGCGAATGAAAATTACATCATATGATTTTATGTCTAATAACCGAACTGGACAATCACCCCATAAAATTTTAAAAATTTAGATAATCAAAAAGTTTGTTTTATTATACATTGTTTTATCCAGATCACTTTCATGGTTTCTGTCTTAATTTGTGGAATGAGGAGTTATATGTATTTATAGTATTTACACACGGACTATTATCCTAATTCTTGTTATTGCGTTTCGCTTTAATTCACTAGAGTATTGTCCATACAAAAAGAATGACATAGCACTTGCAAGTTCAATCGCTATGCCGAGCAGTGTGTAGGTGAACTCTATTGAAACGGAGAACAAAAGCAGTACTAAAAATAAGAACTAGACTAGATATGCCTGGGCATGGGCAGCGGAATGCAGACCTGTAGAATAAAAAAGGGTTCGGTTCGGAATTTCCAGTACGTTAACCGAATTTGCACAAAATATAATGAAAGCTAGAGTTCACAACGACCGAAACGTTGTCATAGCAACAACAACACAGATAAGAAAAAGAGCCAGTGTGTAAATAGTGAATATACAGATTCAACGTTTCGAGTAGAATTTTGGCTGCAATATTTTCCAGTCAAACTCAGACGTTTGTATTTTTCTGGAATGCTAATCGAACTATTCATATGCAGTGTCTGTTTTCATCATTGCGTTCTTCCTTTGAAGATTAATTCAAACATACATTTCCTTCGTGAATAGTTGTTGTCAATTCAGAACAAATCTTGTAAATAGCGAAGGAAATTGCATAAAATAATATTCTATCTACTTTCGCGTGTGTATACGAAATATCGAAAAGAGTAGCAAATTCAAAGGGAACACACATGTAGAAATAAGTAATAGGATTCCTATATATCTCTACATATAGCACAAAGAAACGGAGAAAAAATTAATTGTTGGCAGTTCTTTAAAGAGGTGCCATCTTTTGTCTGTAGTTATGAAGAAGAAAAATACGACGAATGTTTTGTTTTCCATTTCTTGTGTTTTATTGCATCTCTTAACCTGCGTACACAAATAAATGAAGCTTTCATATTCACCTCCGAGCATGGGGCTTCTTGACATTTATACTCGCCGGCGTAAGTAGGAGCCATTTTTGTTGGTTTGATAGGTCAACGTTTGTACCTTACTTGGAGAAATCGAAAATATCTCTCGTTCTCAATACGCGTCAGTGACTCCTTGTAAAAAAAGGTCAAAACACATTTGCGTGTCCCTAGGCCCAAACATATATTAATTTTATTATCAGGCTTACTGTAACTTCATTGGTGTTCATTAAAAGGCGTGGCGTTCCCTGGTAATTCTATCACCCGTTGTGTCAGCATGATATAATGTTCTAAGTCTCCAGCGATTTATTTTTTATCATTAGTGTCCTATGGAAAAGAGAAGGGATTACTGTCCCGTTTCTTTCCCTATCTGAGCCATGTTCGTTGTCCTTCTGAAATTCATAAGCAAACAATTTTATTTCAGTCTTCCAACCAGAGCCAGATAACTAAGTGTGCGTTCCCACGAAGACGATGGAACTAGACGAAGGTACACGTGTACACGTGTTTTTTTATCTATTCAAATTTCTTCTGTAGGGAAATATACACAACTACCAGTGAATAAAATGAATATTTTGATTTTACGTTCGCAATAAGATACAAAGTACAAAAGTGTTATGGGAACTTACACATAATAATAATGGACTATTCCGGATATAATAAATACTGCGCCTCAAGAGGGAGCAGAGTTCAAAGTCAGAGTCAGTCAGAGTCAGTCGAGGACAGAGTCAAGAGTCAGACGATTATTGTAAGAACATTGGAATAGTGATACTTGTCGAGACAACATAGTTCACTCTAACCAAATCTGATATTCATTACTAATACTTCTACTTCTTTGTACATATTTCTGTTTGTAATATATCCGTGTTATTCCATACCTGTGTTCGAGTTATTCTTCATTGGTTCTACCTTGGACCATCACCGTGGTACAAGGAACTTGGACCATAACAAAAAGTGATGACCGTTATGTCGTGATCGAGATGAGGGTATGATTTTTGCAGAAGCCAGTTGGGTTTACTGGTAGATGCGTATATTATGTAAAACCCGAAACTTACAATTAAATAAAAGTACATCACTGATGACTCACTTCGACATATATTTAGAGTAGCCTACATAAATCCCTGGGAATGAAATGAAGATGTTTTTATTTTACATTCTTTGGTAAAGGTCCAATGAAGAAAAAATGTAAGGAGCACGCATGCAGACACGTAAGAGAAGAGGTATTTTAAATTAATATAGTTGACATAAAATTCATAAATGATTTTTTTTAATTATTAGGTAAGGTGTGTTAAATAATAATTTAGCAGACTATTATTATTATGGAAAGTGTATCTCTGCTCCGACTTCCGGAGATTGACAGAAATAAGCCATAATAGAGAAGTCGATATTGATTCGCTGAGCTAGCTAGATAGGAAAAAGATTTCAGGGATTTGCTTCTTATTCGTTAAACAATGTAGACGTGTTCTCTTTCGTGTCCGAAACGGCTCCCCAGTGAGGATAGCGACTCCCATCGTGTAATTAGATAATGCACATGTCGACATGAGTAATAAAAACAGTTAAGTTAATAGTTAAGTTGTTTTTTGAAGTCTTTCATTGCTGAATCCCAAAAATTAGTGATCGCGGGCTGAGAGAAGACGAAATGTGACCATTCCCCACCACCACTACGGCACTATGCATCATCTTAAGTAGCTACTAAATACAAAAGACATAGCCGGAATATAAATTGGGCAACACTCTGAGCTCTACAAGAAAACAAGATAAGTGCTATAAATCAATCAATGCATAAGATGAAAAAACAACACTTTAAATCAAAAATACACACAATTAACTAAATTGCTTCCAAGCACAATAATTGATTTATTGATGAAAGTAATGTATTTTGTATATTGCTTCAGATAACGTACATGAATAGTATTTTCTTAGTTAACATTTATTTAGACAGAATTTTACAGAAATTGAATAAATATCATCTCCATATATAATTGAAAAATCTGAGACAGGGCATATATTAAAGACGCCATATGACGAGGGTTTCATTTTATTTCAAATATATTAACTATAGTTTCGCTTATTCTTGATATAACCTTCCGTTAATTGTGGAAAAAAAAGGAAAAAATCTGGTTCGTAACCTTTTTCTATACTGAACCCCCGCCCCAACAAATATTGTAGAATAAGTATACTGGAACTCATGTGTCATAAACAACAGATTCTGACGTAACTTGTCTCATTCACTAAACCTCTCATGGAAAGTTTGATATTAGGACGGACCTTTCCCTGAATAAATCATGATTTTCGAGCCGAGAATCCATTAGAATTTTTACTTATTGTCGATAAAGTATCATCAGTTTTGCATACGCAGAAATTAGAATTCATGTTGCTGTAGACAGTTATTACAAGCGTAACCAATATCTTCATTATTATAGATCAGAGGTCACGCTCTTGGGCGTCAAGCTGAAGACACATCGCCCAGTTATCATATATATATATATATATATATATATATATATATATATATATATCCATCCATACATACATTGAATATTACTGTCGCATCTGGTCCGGTGCTTCTGCTATGTATTTAGAGGTTCATGGCAAAATCTGCAATCTGGAATTTCGACGTCAGTTAAGTTTTCACTTGGTAGACAAAGGTATTTGTGCCTCTTCTATAAATATTTTCATAATAATTATTACGACAAGCTTTCCCCTTCGATTTTACGAATTTCTTCTCTAGATCCGGCTTTCTACTTTCTTGTCAACAACGATCTTCCAAAATTTAAATGCAATGCCAATCGTCATCTTGTCACCTTGAATCCTGTTGTTTTATTTCCTTTTCTCCTTAAAGGTTTTTCTTACATTCTTTCAATCTCAGTAACTCCTTTTACATCATATTGGGTTTATCCATTGGCATGGGGTTAAGTGATAAAATAAAAAAATACTGCATCTGCCAAATTGAATTATTGATGGTGTATTTATTTTCAATTTGTAGAGAAATAAAATAGACGAGAAAGAGAAAAATATCACATAAAGAGGAAAGAAAGAGTAAACAAAAAGAATAGAAAAAGGAAAGAAAGAGAAAAAAAGGAAAGAAAGAGAAAAAAAAGAAAGAGCAAGAGGAGAGAAAGAGAAATAGATTTTCATTTTTATCACGTCTTGTATTTATGCCAATAATTCTCTTCTTTTTCAATAGCTCTACTGTTCACTTTGTCTATTTCCCCTTTGTCATTAACATTTTAAACTGTTTTCAATGTTATTTCCTCTGCTTTCTTAATTACTAATGCCCTATACATTAATTGTTTGCTATTTTCATTATTTCAAAAAGCCTAGAATCACTTACTAATTTAAATTCTCAAGTTGCTTATGTTCTCGTCTGACTTAAATGGAAATGATTTTTGATAATCATTTTATTACTTGAAATTTAAAAGGAATATTCTGACATTGCATATTCTCTGATAGCTTCCTATATCAATGTTTTCGTCTCGTTTCTACATCACTAACGCTACGTGATTTCTCAGCTATTGGGAAATCAATTTCACAGTATTATTTCTCCATTTGAGCTTTTTCAAAACCCTTAGCTTGAGATAACCTGCATAATTTGTGAAATTGAAAGATGTAAAGCAAAATGTTAGCTGATATCTTAGAAAGACAAAGTATGCTTTATTCTTTTGAAATATATTCTCATTAGATGACAGTTTATTGATTCTAGAACCAACAGTAATTGGCATCTGCTTCAAGATGGTATGCGGGTGGTTCGAGTTAATGTTAATACAATTTCGGAGTTTTGTGTTCATTGTGGTGAGGTTTAAATGTATTATTATTTAAGTTAAGTGTGATGTCAAGGTAATCAACTATTTTTATATTGGAAGTAATCTCTATCTTGAATCCCAGGAGCTTAAATCATTAATTCTTGTTTTTTGGGGGGAATTTAAGTAAGAGGACCATTACTATTGGGGACATAAATGAGTCTGTCATCTCTAAACAGACCAACTTATTCCGGTTCAATAAATCTACCAATTATCTCCAAAATGTAAATGCAGACAAGATCAGCTACTTGTACTGAATCATATACTCACGTTGGAACGTCAGATTCGTTACTCCCACATTTAATCCAGATGGAATCATTAAGGGACAAAATTAACTTCCTGGAAGCAACTATGATATTGATATCTTCATCGGTATCATCATATCGTTCCTAGCAAATTTAATGCAATTATTCAAAAGGTCACTAGAAATAGAGGAGTAAAAGTCGATGATGTCGAATTTAATAAACGTAGCTTTTTCTTCTCCATCATATTATTGAACCACCCGATGATATCCGATGAGTCTTTCCAAAGACTGACACCAGATTAAATTAGTAGTTTTTTCGTATTTTTAAAAAATTATATTTCTAGTAATTATGCCTAGATGATGCTTAGATGGATTGATCAATCTAGATTAGATATTATTCGAGAAATTGGGTTTTGGTCTTTGAATTATATAGGGTGACCCCCAAAAAACGGGAATTTTTGAAGTGCGTATTGCCAGACATGAGCATGTGGACACACCGAGACAGTGAACTAGAGCAAGTACACATTTCGCCATTTTAGTAAGGAGAATGAAATTCACAGTATCCCAGCTGAGATGTTGCAGCAGTCAAAAGGAATCTCAACAGCAGATTTCAAGTATGCATTCGTACAGGAGGACGCCATCTACATGACGTAATTTTAAAAAAATGAAGATTCCATCATTGTTTCTTAAATGGCATGTTTTAATGTTTCAATTACTATGAATTAAATATTTTTCTTCCATCACTCTTGGTTTTATTGGATTGTTAAAAAGTTCCCGTTTCTTTCGGTCACCCTGTATATATGCGTCTTTCGTATAGATCTTCCCTATTCTGTCACTAATATTGAGATTACTCAGCTGTTATATTGTCCATCGCAAAAATTCTTTTTTATAATTATCAATCATTTTTCCTTGAGGATTTTATAGTATGTAGGAGGATCACTTTCACAATCGTTTTTTTTTTTATTTATCTGCTCTAATCCAAACCTCTTTCGAGTTCGTAATCATATCAAAGTCCTTGTTTAGGGTCATCTGAAAAGAGTTAACGTTTCTGCTAAATTTCATGTTCTTGACAATGTTAAATAGGTCTGGTTCGAATGCTTCCATAAATTTACAGGTAGGTGGAGAATTCTGAGAATTTAAGTTGTATGTTTCCGATTTGTGATTTTTAAATTCAGGATGATTGAGGTAGAAGTATGCTTTCCATCTTAATCATTTTTAAGTCAAAAATGTTCTCAGAGATAAATTGAAGGAGTTCAGAGAATGATATGGGATACTCTTTAAGGAGTAATCATGGTGAACTTTATCCATAGTGGTGAGTGAAGTAAGTAATAGGAAAACCCAAAGTGTAAGAAAATGAGAAGGATAGAAGTAGTTTGAATTGCATAATGAAATTAATGTCCAAGAGATCTCCACTATACAAGTATAGGAGCAATAAATGAAACAATCAGTGGGTAAGTAATCCAAGAAGATCCTACTAATATAAAATATTAAAACTGATCCACAAAAAGAGTCCAATATAAGTGATTACAATTAATGAAATCCAAACAATTTACCTCATACAGATGATCATTTGGTCCATGAGACAGTTATTTTTCCGTGGACATATCAAAGCAAATACATTTAATAAAATGAATAAAATCCCACGTTACTTCACAGGAAATTTGAAAGGCAAAGGAAGTAAATAACGAAGAAAGAAAAAGGTAAGAACAAAAAGAGGGAGTGTAAGAATTTGCCTATACTAGAGGAGGGAGTTATATAGATATAGAGGAGTAAGGGACCGATATGGTTGTGGGGGAGTCGGATATAGATAAACCCAACGGTTGAAAATGGACACTGACATAAATGTAACCTATCAACACCTGTGCAAGGAAGAAGAATGAACAAAAAAGGGCCAGAAAAAATTCTAGATAAGAGTTTGAGATATTCAATGCTACACATTTAACTATATACAAGGTAACCAAAAAAGTTCTGTCCGTTTTGTGATTAGTCATTGAATGAAGTTGGAATATATACGAAATGCGTCTAGCTATTGTTTTCAAATTCGGACAGCCGGAAGTAGGAACATCAGATGTTATAAAAAACACGCGCACCGTGACCGGCCATCAGTTATAAGCCGGACAGCTGTGAGATGGATGGAACTGTCTAGAGATCTCGTTCGAGGCTGTTTGTTTTACGACTTTAAAGTGGCCTTTTCAGCAGCTGCATCAAGTCGCCGCATATGTCAAGCGTTTGGGGATAGTGCTGTGGATGACCGTACTGCAAGGCGTTGGTTTCGAAAATTCAAGTCGTGAGATTTGTCTCTCCATGATGAGCCTCGCAGTGGACGACCACAGGTCTTGAATGACGGAGTCCTGAAGGCGGCCATTGAAGAGGACAGTAGTCTAACGTGTGCTGAACTTGCAAGACAGTTCAACGTTTCCGATGAAACAGTTAGACTTCAACTGAACCGCCTAGGTTAGACGTACAAAC
>OZ038478.1:50982143-51182143 GCA_964036315.1 Acanthosepion esculentum
TATAAAAGAATCGAACCTTTAACAAATTGGCCGATCAAATTGATAGAGCATGGTTTTAATGACCTAATGGAGGAATGCACATTTATCGTTAGCACATTTACGAACCTATATCTGCTATCTTCAATTTCAAAACATAAACAGGTGAAGATGAACTATAGAAATAAGAAATTATTTCAAATAAAAAAAATCTGCAGTAATTTGTAAATGGATTTCTTTCAGAAATACATTAGGTGGTAGCTGGTTTAATATTGCAGTCAGTACCATTACATATCCTTTCAATATCGATGATGATTCCAGGATAAACGGTGAGGTATACTGTTAATGGTATAACATTTTTCTGAGTTCCATGCCGTACCAATTAAGCGCAGGTTTGAAAAATAGAGAATCGCCACTACAAGAGATCTGATAGAATATGTTCGGTCAAATCATATATGGTGGGAAAACAGCTTCTATTATCTTCTCTTTGGTGAAGTCTAAATAACAGAAAAAGAACATCGCTTGAACTAATACAATAATCAATCAGAAGTAAGTGTGCTAATAGTTACAAACGTTATTTTGTAATATAACTATCAAACCAGAATAAATGCATTTTATATATATTTTAGATAATTGAGATTCATCAGAAGCCGGAACAGAACTATGGGTACGTAAGAAAAGAATACTACAGCGTTTACGTCTTGTGTTAAATAGAGTTGAATTCACAAAACAGAACACTTTGGCTGTTTCTGCGGTGCGATAGAGTTACAACATCCTTAATTGAACCAAATCATTGATTAAACCATAAGTGACATTAAGCGAATGCATGTCAAAAAGAGAAGGTTTTTCACTTCATCATCGTAAAGCTGATATTGATCATCTGCACGTGTCCAGATGCGTAGGAGGCAGAGGATTAGTTCAACTAGAATTGTCTCACAAAACAACATCAATCAATCTTCAAAGATAACTGGAAACTGCAGAGGATTGGATGATGATCTGTGTCAAAGAACATGAAAGGATTAAAAAATTTTATACATTAATAGAGGAAATCAGCAAATTCAAAACGGAATTTCAAGTTGGGGAAGAATTGAAAATAAACCATAATACACCTGATGCAGCGGCAAAGAACCTAAAAAAGAAACAAAAGCAAATCCAATGTACCAACTGCAAAACGATGGCAAGATAAACCTCATCATGATCAATACCCTACCCGTACAAAAGAAGCTGATGTAGACAAACCCCTATCAGTGTTTACGTAGCTGGAACCGTAGGTTTTTGTTCTTACAGCCCAGAAACAATGCCTGCTAACTAGATATTACCAGAAAACATTCTGAAAAATGGTGTTGACGCCTATAATCAAATTCTGTTTTAAATAGGAAATAAGTCACCATCTTGTATCAGATTCCACGGTGTTAGCACCAGCTGAATATAAAACTTGGTATGATAGAATGAACAAATACCTTCATTGGATAATATGCAACTTTTATTGGAAGGAAACTGCTAGAAACTGGTATGATCATCACCCAGACCCGGTTATAGAGATAGGACCTGTACCAATTTTCAGGGACTTTACCATGCGCACAAACAGAACAATCAAAACAAATCACACAGATATCGGGATTAAATACCACAAAAAAAAAAGAATATGGAAAAAAAAAAAAAAATCTATCAAAAGCAAGGATCTTCGAAGTTGCAATCTAAAAAATATGACACATGAAAACAACAATAATTCCAGTTGTAGTGGAAGCCTTCGGATTGACTGGAAAACATTCCGGTAGACAAGTTGATGGGATTTTTGGTAGCTCATGCCTTAAGGTAATACCAAAAGCTGCACTCATAAGTAGATCTCACATGTTACGAAGAGCTTTATCTATGCAAAATGTATGTGATCTGTTCTTTCTTTACAAAAATAATGAGTGGAAAATATCATGAAGCCATTTCTTACCTTATGTCGCTGCTTGGGACCCGGAAAGAAATGTGTATACAACAGAAATTAAATGAAGTAATAATAATAATTAAAATGATTTTAAATGATTAAAAATTAATATTAAATAATTAAAAATAATGCATACATGGTGTAACTAATAATAATAATAATAATAATAATAATAATAATAATAAAAGCAAATATAATAAAATATATAATAATAAATAATATTTATTTTATATGTATACTCATATTGAATACTGTTTTGGAGACTTTCACTTTCTGGTTCGTTTCAATCTATTTGATCCTTTAAGCTCATATAAAAATGTAATATCCCAGATATTACACCATTTTTATAAGTAACTTGTGTATAAGCACATTTGTGTAAATTTAAAACTTAACAAAAAAGAGACTATTTATACTGTATTCAAGAATTCTACAAATTCTATTAGTTTAGTTATATTAAAATGTCTTTATTTTTTAATCATTTAATATTATTTCTTAATCATTTCACCCGAGTTTAAAGGACTTCTGGTGAAATGATTAAAAATATTATACTCGACCATTAAAAACTTAGTGACCGTTTAAGTAACTTGAATACTGATAAAAATCCTTAGTTGCTTATAAAATAACAGCATGTATATCAACAGATATTTACTAAACACAATCCCTGATTTTGCTCTACGGTCAGCAACAACTGTCACAAATCAACTCTAAAACAAATTTTCTTGTTATCTTTCCACGGTAGGTAACATGTCTGAACAAGCCTTTAGACGAGCTTATTCCTTTTTAGAACAGTAAACATTTCACATTCTGAAAATCATATGCCAATAATAACAACTTTCAAACGGACTTATAAAAGTTTATGTATTTTGCTTACAGTGTTTTTACATCGGTAAATGTGAAAACATGGAGTAATGCATAATGTTTCTTAAATAGTTCAATAGATGTTAAAAAAAAGCAAAACTTTTAATTCATGTTAATAAGAGGAAATGACATTGTGGAACGCTGATTACGTGATTAAGCAGTAATGAATTGTAACTCTAGTCTAAATTCTGTTAAATAATCATCTTTTCCAGTTAGGTTTCTAAATTATGTGAAGTGCACTCTGTAAACCTAGATTTCTAGAGACAAGGAGCATCGTCAGGTTATTGACTAAACTGGAGATATAGCTAACGAAAACCATGGCAAATCTAACAAGACCTCCATATTTGCTAAATCAAGTATCTGTGGCTTTATAGCTCTTGTACACGATGAGGTGTCGCAAAGGAATACTCTTCGAGTGTTTGAAGGACATCAAAAATCGCGTTTTTCTTTGTTGAAGCCCACCGACATAGAGGTTTGTGCTTGCAGGCGTAAATGAGAACAATGCCAAAGTTCAAGTGAATAGCGAATCAGTATTTAGTAAGTGAAAATAAGTAATGATCTTCTTATTTCAATGCATAAAAGTTCATATTGATAGAGTCAAATTTCTTTTTCCCCAAAACAAGTATAGATTGAGAGAGAGGCAGCGATAAAAGTTGCATTAGTATGTGAATCGTTATGAAGAAGATGGAAAAAGCAAGGCTAAACGAAAAGAAAGTCTGGCTAGACATTCTTTTCTAATGTGAAAAGCTAAAAGAGAAATATTACTCTTCAAATGGTCTTTAGTTAGCTTGAAATGTAGACACTGAAATGAAGAATTGAACAAAATAATACTATGGCAGAATTTAAAAAAAAAAAAAATTAATTGAAGTTGAATTTTACCTCTGGCATCAAACACAAGTAAAATGGATTCTTTAGAAATGATAAATTAATCACATAATTCTAACAGTCATTAATTAGGGAAAAATAAGGAAGCGATAAGAGGTCTGCAACTTCCATTAATATTAAACTATCGACGCGTAATATTTTCAATAAAAAGCATTTATGACTTAATCTATCGGCTTTAATCTTTCTTCACTTTTTATGTTTAATGTTAAACACAAATAACGAAAAAATCATATAACATAATTTCTTTTAACCGTGTAATGTGTATTGTTGGATGTTTGCGACTATGTACATTTGCAAAAATGAATGTTATTTAATTATATAAACTTAGTTATCTATCCGAATGTGCCTTTTCCAAATATTACGTAAAGCTCTCACATCAAATATAATTTATACAGTGTAACCCGGATATAAGAGGCCCGGATATAATAGAAACCCGGATATAAGAGAAATTTTCTCTGGTCCCAAATTAAAGCCATACTTACCTAAAGAAAATAGACCAAACTCGGATATAAGAGAAACCCGGATATAAGATACTTCTTCTCCGGTCCCGACAACTCTCTTATATCCGGGTTATACTGTATCTACCAAAATGTCTATCATACCAACCATCTAATCTATAAATATAAAAACAGTATTTATCCTAATTCCAGGAGGGTCTCTTAGATATAGATAATGTTTTGGTGATGGTTTATATAATGAAATTGTGTTTTGAATAATTCCATTATTTATCGGAAAGTGGGAACGACCTTTAATATTTATAACACAACTTGTAAAGGTAAGCAAGACATTGATAAATAGGAGTAAGCTATTCTTCCATGTTTAATAGTATATTATTATTATATTTTAATAGTATACTGTAGAAAATCTAATAAACCTAAATTTTAATTCTGAAATATATAAATTTATTCGTTATGTTCGTAAAACTAAAAAAACAAATTACTCGATTTGTTTTAATAATATATATATATGGGCTGTTTTTGAGTTTAATTAATCAAGGAAGCATGTTAGAATTATAAACACTTTTTCGGCTTAACAGGTTTTTCATGTTCTACTTAATGTATATCTTTGTGTCTTGCAAGATATTCTTTAAAATCCACGTAATCTTTCACCTGGCTTGAACCCGGGTGTATTCGATTTCTATCGAGATTACAATCGTACAACGATCAGTAATTGTTATATCTGAAGTAAAGGAACACCAAAATATTACCTATCAAATTATGAGATTTTTGCGAATGCCATTTGAAAGCATATTTAAATATATGAATCAAAGGAAAAACTGAGTAGCCAAACAGAGCAAAAGAAAAACACGTGTACACATAATATTTTGAGTTTTATTTCGAAAGAAATACTATTTCAAAATTAAAAACTTATCAGTTAGGTTCCTAAAATTTAACCAGATCAATTCCTTTACTAATCTGTGAATCGGTATCATTGTTCATATTTTAAATCGTTCAAAAAAGTCGAACGCATGCAGCTAGCCCCGTGATTATAAATATCACCAAGAAGACGCATTTAAGGCGATGTAAAAGCCACAATATTCAGAAGCTTTCAAATCTATTTTAATAAAACAAGATAGAAATCTCCTGCTGATAAAGAGATTTCTTATTTGATTGACATTGATGGACTTTCACGGACGATTCGCAGAGAATAGACTGGAACGAACTGTCATACTATATTTGAAGAGGTACTTTTCTACAAAAATGTGTTTGAAGATGTGAAGAGGAAATTTTCGTTACTGGTGGGGTAGGTGAAGAGGCGATGTTTTTAATGTCATAGCATTAATGAACATCACCCGGCCGGATGACATCTCAGAGACAAAAGGTTTCTTAGACGGAAATTGGAATTCACTTTAATGGTTCGAAAATACTTCAGCCCGGCCGATAGTCTTATTCGATGGAATGCCAATGAAAACGTCTTATAATAAAGTAAAGCTTACTCGAGTATAGTTAAATAGCAACTACAATCCGTTAAGTTTATTCGCTTCAGCAATTTGGAAAAATCTTCCTTCCGTATTGTTAATGGCAAAATCATCTTGGTGGCTAGAAGTAACAATTAGTCATGGCTGTTAACCAAGTAGCTTTGATCGATTTCCGTTTTCTCTTTTCCTTCACCGTAGTTTTTGTTGTTGCTGAAATTCAGAGATTAGCATATTTTTTTAAAAATATGGGTAATTTACAATTTTGAAAAACTAACGCGAAATATCTTCTTCAGAGAAATACAAATATTTTCTTTATTCTCCCCTATATATATATATATATATATATATATATATATATATATATATATATATATAAAATGGAAAAGCTACTGCTATGATATTCAAAGTAGGGATTGAAGTTGCATACAATAACTGTTGGATATCCAGTCCAAGTAACATGTTATTAGTAACTCATCCCTCGACGGCGACGGGATGTAACACAAAAAAACAGTTTAATGTGGGACACCTGACCGCTTATACCCGGCCAACAGCCAAAAATTGCCCCCCGAAACCGTCGGTTGCGCAAACAACTGTATTGCTACTGATGCCCCATCTTTTGTGCAATGATAGGTGGGTACTGCCGCGGCCACGACCCAATATTTTTCAGATGCGCTCTGTCTGAAGAGAGAGACACAACTGAGAGATGTTAACAGTACGAGCAAGACAAGTACCTTTGTATTTCCATTTTCACCCACTACCGATTCCCCTCTTTACAGTTTAAGCACCATGGTATTTACTCGTATCCCCACGGTGAACATATGAGACCCAATGTCGGTCTCATGTGGGGGCACGCAAGCGCGTAGACTCGGGCCAAGGCCAAAAATTGTCCAGCCCCCGCAACTGTAGTGGTGCTGGCATCGGGATTACTACCTATGCCCTATATTACGGTTGTCACTACCTTACTCAGCGAGCCTAGACATAACGTCTACTCCTACGCATATGATAATTAGTTGTAGCACCAACCAACCACTACTAATGTCATAATAATAATTAGTTATTTAATACCAAAATTACATCATAATTTAGACCTTTACTAAGATCACTTATAGAACTACCAAAACGTACATGTTTTACTAAGTTTCAGGATAAAGTATTTCTCCGTGAAATTGAATTTCGCGTGCGACACTAACAAAGTATGATGGTTGATTGAAGGAGACGAATTACAGCTCCTAATATTTCTCTTGATCAGAAGACCATCGGTATAAATGTACTGTAATAGGTAAAACATCGATGGTTGATTTAGGATTGTACTGGAAGTTGTTTTGAGTGAAATATTGTAGAGACTGGCGGTAGGCTTCAAGTAAGCAGATTTTATTACGATATCAATTAGAGATATAATTGTTCACTGGATGTAAGTGCTATCTCGTCGACGTCGAGAACAGTTTGGTTTGGTTGTTTTAGTTTAGCGGCATATCAACCACTATCGGTTATTTAATGCCGAAATTTAAATATTGTGAACGTTATTTTATACATTTAACTACATATATTTTATAAATATATTTTATAATTTTCATGTAAATTTGTTTTTTTTTAGACATATAGTTTGTAGATTATCTATTGAAAGGTCAGCGAGATAGGAAAATTTACACGCAAACATATCAATATATAAAATCGACAAATTCGAAATTATTCTACATTATCAAACGACGCTCATGGAACTGAAGTTCAAACTGATTACAAGAAAATGATAATACAGGCCTGACTCAACTACAGATAAACTGCAAATGATTGGAATTTCGTCAGTGAAGTTCTATGTCGTAAAACGGAATGACGAAACCGTCCCTCCTGCAGTACGATTAGTAATAAACGTACATCGAAGATGCCATCAATGACATTGACCAATACTGGACGAGTTATTAATAGAGTTATGGATGGGTGAACTTTCCACGCACACTCACCCTTTCTGCGACAAAATTCGTAGCATGACTTTGATGGGATATTTCATTAAACTCCTTGGTAATAAATGATAATTGCTTATAACATAACCAACATGTTCAAAAGCTCAAATTTCTTTTTTCTATTTGTTCTTTTCATCACATTTCAGTCGGCGTATTCTTCCTCCTTCGCGCTTCTTTCATCTCATGCATAACACATAAGGCGGACTGGGGAATGGATCAGCCTAAATATTAATAGTGATTTTCCAAGCGTAGCTGGGATGTGGCACAAGGCCGAAAGTATGGGGCACCAAGTGAGGATCGAACTCACTACTCAGTCGTAATAGTTCTAGCGAGAACAAGCTTGCTAACCATTAAATATTTAGTATGTGGTGTCTACAAATCTCAAAGACACCAATATCTGTTTTATTATTTTCCTTCCTGTTTTTATTCATTTTTAAAAACATAACCATTTTTGTACAATTTATTGTTTAATTATTGTTATATATATATATATATATATATATATATATATATATATATATATATATATATATGTCATCCACAGACAGACTGTTTCGCTGTTTCACAGCTCATCAGTGTGGCTAGACGTCCGGTTGCATCTAGCTAGGATCGAAACCCGACTGAATTTGCGTCAGTCGGAACTTCCCCCACAAAGCCGTCAGCGCACGGTCAGGGATGAAGCTGAATTTTAGCGTGTTTATTTTTAGATTTAAATAAACACGCAGTGACTGACAGTGACTCAATTCTGCCGAAGAGTCGTGCAATATTAGCTTAAATAGTCACTGTTTACAAATTCACACCTCAAACCAGAGAGCTCAACCGAAATTAATTTTTCAGGAACCAATAAGTAAGTATATATATATATATATATATATATATATATAAGTAAGTATATATATATAAGTATATATATATATATATAATATATATATACTTACTCTTGTTGTTAAACATATTTGCCATTTCGTTTGTTAGTATTGTTAGAAAGTGATACATTATTGTCTTAGTAGTGTCAATTTTAATAGAATATTTCTCTTTAATCTAATTATCAAACTCTGTCCACTAGAAGCTAATAAACTAAAAAAAAACAACAAAAAATAAGAGCATCAAAATGATGTTTAGGATATAAGAAACAAATTAAGGGACAGTGAATTATCAAGTTTGTGAAGCGCGTATTAGGTGAATACAAGACTCAACCTAAATTTGAAACCATTGAGTCGATTCAGTTTCCCGCGCTGACATTCCTAATGCAACACTGTATCAATAGAGTAGAGAAAAGCAAACGAGATTCAAAGAAGTGGCTGGTCACGTAGAAATCACGTGTTTCGTGGTTTCAATTAAGAATATTGTGATTGTTAAATTACGCCCTTCAAAACGAGTTGACATTAAACACTCTGTAGAGAATGAAATCGAATCCGAGTATTTACGCTGTTGAGCATAAACAGAAAGTTCTCGCGCTGAACGAATTGAAATGTACAAAGATAATAACTATTTCTTGCCAACTCAGCTGTATTAGGCCAAAATCTGTTTCGAGTTGAGTACAAGTTTGGGAAAAGGTGGGGGTGGAATGTTTGATGGCGGCATTATTGTAAGAAAACAATAAATGTTGAAACTATTGCAGAAGGAAACGCAGGTGGATAGACAATTAGGAAAATATTTGAATATAAGTCTTATTACTAAATTTTAGTTATTCGGGACTTTACATATGCAGAAACTCTCGTATGATTATACTTATAAATTTCCAGTATATTTAAATGCATTATATATATATATATATATATATATATATATATATATATATATATATATATATGTGTGTGTGTGTCGAATAAAAATTGAAAATGCAACTGGAGTCTTTAAGAACATTTATTTAGAGTAACTTATCGGTTTCACAGGTCTATGATTTTCAAAAATTAAACTGAGATGGAGAGATGTGTGGCCATAACATGATGTGCTTTGCTTTTGCAAATATTCAGTACATGGGGGCATAAACATACATATATACCCACGCAATAATAAGAACCAGATCATGGCCTATCCAGTCATCTCTCCATCTGAATTTAACTTTTGACAACCAAAGAACTGTCAAACCGATTAAGTTACTCGATCAACCTTAAGACTCCAGTTGCATTTTCAGCTTCTTTTTCTTATGTTTTTACCCGTATGGGATATATATTTAAAGAAATTATATATATATATATATATATATATATATATATTATATAATGTCCGACTCGCCCGTCGAATCCCAAATATAAGGGTCAAGCAGATCAGTTCCTAGGAACCAACAGCCCGACACCAGCACATGAGATTTGATTATAGTGGTGAAGATTTTGTGCAGAACCACCCACACTTTTTGAAGGGCCGAATACAGAGACCTGGTGCACTACGTGCCACAAGGTCCCCAAACAACCCTCCGCAGTTTTGAATTCAGAGTTGTCCTTTTCCAAGACCAGTTGCCATCCAATACTATAGAACCCAGTCTGTCCTTCTGTTCACCTATAGCTGGAGGGAGAAGAAGAGGATCCATATCTTTCTCAATGATATTAGCACGTAAGTAAATATACTGGATTCGATTGGAATTCGTACTCGGCTCTCCGATACCTCAATCCAAACCGATAACCTCCACCGTGCCTCCTTACAATATATATATATATATATATATATATATATATATATATATATATATATATATATATGTGTGTGTGTGTGTATATATTAGGTTAGTATGATTTTCAGTTTTGTCACAAATCAACTTCGAACAAGTCTAGATAATTGCGACTTAATGAGATAAAAATTCGCACCAAATCTTCCTAGCTGTAAACTAAACACTATTTGAGGTAACGCAATAAAAAAGTCGGCATTGAAAATGCGTTTACAAAGCCATTCGCTTTGGCAATATTTGTTTCAAAATGTTATTATTTCAACAGTGACTCAAATAAGTTTGCTATTTTAATAAATGCATGCCACATGAAAACTAATTTATGCAATCATATAATCAACATGTTCAGTGTAAAAGGCTTTACAAATAAAGGAAGGTCTTAGTTTAGAGCATAACGTTTTTTCAAGAATGTGTCTGTCTTGCTTGAAATCAGGTAAACAACATAAGAAACTTCAGATGTTAATTTCACTGCTCTTGCAACATTTTATGAATAGAAAGAAAAATCAGGCAACTCTAATTTTGTATCATTTATAAGAGATGATCATCCCTTTCACAGAATGTACTTAGTGGACATACCAAAGCTGTCGCCTTCTTGTTGTCCCATCAACATATTTAAAAACAAATCTGACCTGTAGCTTATTCATTTTGATGTAACGAACAACTAGTTGTATATAATATTCGATGGAGATTATTCTTTTCTAGAGCAGTTACAAAACCTTCATTACATCTAGTATTTACATTTGTGTTTTCCAAAGGAACAGCCTTAATGCTGTCTATACTATCAAATTCTTCGAAATATTAAAAGCCTTTTCTGCTAGAACACCAGAGGCACATGTAGTTGGAACTACTCTATCAATCATGTATATTCCAATCTCTTGAGTAAATATTACATGGTGTTCTGGACCACTTTCGCTTTTTAGTTTAATGCGACCATTTTCCCGATAACTTCTTTATACAACAATTTTTCTTTATTAATTTTGCCATAAACTCCTCTTAAATAGACAAACTTTTTAATACCTTCAGTATATCTTTCATGTGTTATGCCTTTTATTTTAGCATCTTCTCCAGTTATTTTTGACTTAAAACTTATGTTTTTAAAATCAAATCCTGGGTTGAAAAGGCCACTAGTCTGCAAATCCAAGAGAAATGCTCGAAGATTACAGGAAACCTCTCTAGAATCTTACTTTTTTTCTTCAGATATTTTAATAAAACGTGTGAAAAAATATTACTCAAGGAAATAAATTAAACTACACTGTCAATTTAAATTTTACTTAAAAATTTGCAATTGATATAATTTTTTACCTCATATTTCCTAAAAGATTCCTATGTAAATAAAAACAAAACGCACACCGGACAACCGGTATTGAGGAAAAGAATCACCGACGGAATTTAAATCAGGTTCATTAAAAATAAAATGTAAAAATAAAACCAATGGTTTGTGTCATTTAGTTTTTCATTGAAATAAAACTATAGCTTAAATGAATTAGGATATATCTATGATTTATGAATGTTTTTCACAGAATTCATTCTGAAAAGATTTCTTTCAGAAAGAAAAATAAAGTAAAAAAATAATTTCTGAGATTTGAAGACACAGATATTGCCTTTTTTTTAACGACACATAATCTATTTTAAAACAAAATCTATAGAGCATGTTATTTCTTATAACAATTATATGTGTACTATCTTATATGTTTATTTTTCCCAGTAATTAATAAGAAGATTAGACCTCAGGTTTAAATTGATTTATATTCATTTTATTTCTTACCACGGAATAATCCGGCTTCGTTATTTATTTCAGTTAATATCGCAATAATCTGAGTTATCAATTAATTTGAATTTAATTACATTTTCTCAATGGAATCAAAATTGTAACACAAAATATTTTGTATGTGGTTTAATGATATCGTACACATACTATCTGGGCTTGTCCAAGATTCTTGTTTAAACGTCGACATATATATATATATATGAGGTAACTCATTTACATAAGCCGTCGCAAAGACTATAAGTAGCTACATCTATTACCCATGAGGCAGCTGAATGCATACAACTTTCCGTGGACTGGGGCGGAGAAGGCCCAATCCGCGCCTACTTCGCCAACAAGAATGGAAAAAGATCTTCCAGTTGAGACAAAGAGCCACTACTCCTCCCCATATTATAGCTCCGTCTTCCTGGCGCCTCTGACAACCCCAAGGAATAAAGAAGCATCCCCCAGAGGGTACAAGATCTGAGGACTGTGCGTTTCTTGAGATAGACCTTTCCTCCCAGATGAAATTAGCTTTTCACACAGACGTCGGCTGTATTGTCACAGAAGGGCGAATTACATCCGATGTAGGTACTGGGAGTCTGGGGCAATCAGTCGGGGTCATTTCGTCCAGTCTGTGTCTAAGGGACTCCAACTTAAAAGATGTCAATCAAGTTAGCTATCTTGAATGTGAACAGCTTGAGAGATCGGAATAAGGCAGCCCGTCTTCAACATGATTTCTTGTCGTTTGGTGTAGATTTAGCTGCGATCCAGGAGACACACTTTGTTTGTGACGTCGATGCCAGTGTACTGTCTAACGACTTTGTCGTCTATTCAGCATAAGGGGACCGGCAAGCCTGAGGGGTTTCCTTGTTAGCCAAGCGTTCCTGGGGGGCGAAGGTGAACATTGTCCATATGTATGTCGAGGGCCGGTTGGTCGTGGCCAATATTGCTGTGAACAGTGGTTCGTTTCGGGTCGTTGAGGTTTATGCGCCCAACCATTATGGGGAGCGTGTCGATTTTTTCTGTCAGTTAGGGCCGTTCCTGTGGATTCTTCGCGCTTAGTCTTAATGGGTGACTGGAATGCCATCCTGAACCCAAAGATAGACAGGGGCGGAATGCTAGCGGGAAGGCAAAGATTGATCGTAGCTTGATTGATGTGTTTGGGCTCGTCGATAGATACCGGGTCGATCATCTAGGGCAGGAGATGTGAACGTGGGTTCGTAATTGGCTGTCTCTGCAGGTAGCCAGTTACCTGGATAGAATGTTAATCAGAAGTGTCGACCTAGATTTACTAGATTGTTCGCATCGACCCTTCTGATTAACATTCTATCCGGGTAACTGGCTACCTAGAGAGACGGCCAATTCGTCTGTGCTCGGATGGTGTTAGGCAGTAGGCCTAGAATGGCTGGACACTGCAAGTTCAATCTGTCCTTACTAGACAGAGGGACTTTCAGCAACAGCTGACTAGATTAATGCAGCGGGAATTAGTGGGATGGTTATTGGGAGTAGGAGGCAGGAGAGGATTAAGGATAGGACCAGGTCCTTCACCACTGAATATAGCCAACGACTCGCTCTAGAGGATAGTCTGTGCTGCCCTGGACAAAATGCTAAAAAACATATTGCTTTAGACAGCCAGTTTAAACTCGAATTCACAAAACACGGACGAATTCCATTGAAAACGAAAAATTTTATTCTGTGAATCAGGTAAAAAATCTGAAAGAAAAACACACAAAAAAAGGTGAGTCCACTGCGACGGAAGAGACAGAAAATAACGAGAGGAAAGGCAGCTCAGCGTTGAGAGCTAGAAAGAGGCAATTCACAAAGGGAGACATGGTAAAAGAGCATGACCAAACGTCTGAGCAAATTCAGCATAGAAAAGTCCTATATAACTTCCTAAATATCAATAATTCAGGGCTAGAAAGTACAAGCTGGTTGAATGAGCAACCCAGAAACAAAGAGGCGACAAACTACTTGTCGTGCGACAATCAAACATTTCAATACAAAGGCGATGAAAAGGCTAAAGAAGAATTACATAAACATACCAAAGTTATATGGAAAGGCGGAGCAGCGAGCAAGGGTGCGTGGTGCATGCAGGGACCGAATCAGGAAGAACTCTGAAGATCCCGCCAAAAGACAAACTCTATTCTCGTGGCTTATCGCGTTGCCGAAAGTAGATAATAACGGTAATGCGTGATAAAAAAGGGAATTAAAGCTAAGGAAGTATAGTCTATGCTAGGAAACACAAAGGAAAGAGAAACGGAAAGATAAAAAATAAAAATAAAAAACAGTAACAAGAAAAGACGTCGCAGCGAGACGAGAGGTAGAGAGGTAAAAAGGTAAACAAAGAAACGGTGTCCGGTGAATTTGTCCCTGTTGACGGAAGGTCCACGTCACAAACGTGATATAGTCTGTCCCGGGCGGTGGCTGGGCGGGGGGTCCTTAGAGATAGCCGTAGCTAGGCAGGCCCTGAAGCGTGAGGCTAGTAAGCGCTATCAGGGTCAGGTAGTTAGACATAGGTTAAACAAGATGTCTAACGAAGCCGTGAATATGGGCGTAGATTTTTGCGCAAGGAGGTTCCGATCGATACATTCGTGAGGTCACTACCCCGGAGGGGTTTACTCTGGGGTCGACCAGAGATATGTGCAAGGTGTTTCGGCAGCATTTCGAGAACTGTTTTACCAAGGAGCCTGGTCTCAGTGGCGACGAGTTTCGCAGGTACTTGGTTGACTTTCCTCGACTTTCGCCGACGAAAATGGCTAGCTGCCATGGTGAGACACAGAGGGCGCAGTCTCCTTCGCACTGAAGAGGTTCGGCAGAGGCAAGTTACGGGACTTGATGGTCTGCCCTACGAAATGTACATGAGGCTGTCGCACATCTTTGACAGTTGTGTTCAACAACTGAGTCCAGCAGGGGTCTATCCCTGACCGGATTCCCAGGATATGATCACGCTGTTGAAAAGGGGCAAGAGTTTTGGGAATTTAGATGATTATAGGCCCATAACTCTGCTAAACACAGAGTTAAAAATTTTGGCAAAGATCCTGACTGAGCGTTTGCAGTCAGTTGTCACGAGCTTGTTGGAACCTGAACAGACTTGTGCTGTGAGAGGAAGAAACAATTCAAAGCAACCTGCATCTGATCCGCACGATCATAGAGGTAATAAAAGACGACGATGAGGCCGCTCTGATCAATTTGTATCAGACCAAGGCATTTGACAGGTTAGACCATCCATACCTGGCTGCTGTCCTGCCCGCTGCCGGATTCTAACCCGACTTCTTCAAGTGGATTAGCCTCTTGTATCTCTCCCCTAGTGCTGTGGTACATGTGAACGGGAAACGGTCGAGCACTTTCGCGCTGTCACGGTCGGTCCGACAGGGTTGTCCGCTGTCGCCCCTATTTTATGATTTGGCGTTTGAACCCCCCTTCGCGGCTGAGGGACAGGAAGTGCAGTCCAGCCCTACTGGAATTGCTGATTTTCCTGGTAGAGCTCGAGTTGAGGTTTCTGCGTACGCCGATAACGTAACCATTTTTGTGTCGTGCAGTCGCCATATTGAGGTGGTACAGAAGGCGCTTGAACGGTACAAGAAGGTGACGATGGCCAAGATTAACCGTAACAAGTCTTCCGGCTTGCGGTTAGGTGCCTGGAAGGGGGCGCGCTTTAAGGGCCCTTTGGTTGGACTGAGGGACCCGTCCGCATTCTTGACGTGTGGTTTGGGCCTGGACTCCATATGAAGAAGAATTGATCAGAAGTACAGGCAAAGGACGGAGGGTCGATTGAGACTTGGCTCCGAAGGAGGTTGTCCTTAAAGAGTAGGGCTGAAGCGTGTGCCACGTATGTCTTGCTCTTTATCTTTTACCGTTGGTCTGTACTTCCTCTTTGCAGGACTCGCATGGAGGCGATTGAGTGTTCCCATTTCTTGGGGTAAGCGCCGTCGCGGATGTGGAAAGTTGCCGAGTTTCCTCAGCGAGGGTCGGCCTTGAAGGTAATTCCTCGGTCCAGTGACCTTTCTAGGCGTCGGAGTCTATTATATCGTGAATTAGTGGGGGTGGTCGCACAGGATTCTTTGTGTGACCGGCTCGGCTTCTTGGCATTAGAGGTGCTCTCTTTGTGGTCCTGGGCGCCAGCGGCGGATAACCTCAGTATCTCTGAGTTTTCGCTTAGCTGCCTTCTACCATTGTCCTCAGGTGCGCCCTTTCCAGGAGTATGTTGGCGGGTTGACGGCTCGTACTGCTTCTGAGCAGCTCGTGCCCATTTATCTCGCGTACGCGTTCGATAGTGTGTCTCGCCCGTTCTCTAAGGTAAAACGCTGTTTTTCACGTTTCTAGCCGTGGCTAGAATGGTGGGGTGGACGTCGCAAAAAGAGGGAATCTTGCGAAATTATTTGTATCAGGATCTAATTGCTTTCTTTTAGCACCAGCTTAGGGTAAATATCTGTGCTGATCATAAGCGTTTGATTTCGATAGATTTCAGTGAAAGGTGGGTTATTTTCTCTTCGAAGTTCTCTTGACGCAACAAGATGACTTCCTGTGAACCCACCCTGTTTGTTAGCTCTATTTTGTTTTCCTACTTAAGTAGTACGAGTGTTATCCCCGGTCTGGTCCCGTAACTCTCTTTTGTTATGACCGATATCGAGATTCCCAAACTCCCCAGTTTTTTTGTCTCCTGTTTTTATCTCGGCTGTGACAACTTTTGAATTCCCCATTCCGTCATTTATTTTACCCTGTCCATTCCATTAGTAAGTGTGCTCCTTAATTCTATCTAGTGGCAGAATACAGTGGCATCTCTTATTATTTTGAGGGGGTGGACGGTTCCTATTAACATTGTATTGTTTTAGTTGTATCTTTTGTTTACATTTTGAGTTTGTTTGCTGGGTTCATCTCCCCTCCCCCAGCATTTCATGAATCATGAGATTTTTATTTATATATATTTATCGAGTTTTAAATTTTATGTCATGGCGTATTTTGTAGGTGAACGATCATACTTTTATGGATCATTTCTTAAGAGTACTGATCGTTCGTTTCTCGGCCCCAAGGCTAAGATCAAAGTGTAGTATCTGTTCGCAGATTACTCTCTGAATGATCGCCTATGGGGCCGGGATTCCTTCTCCGATACAGGCCGGCGGCAGGGATTCGTCCTTGCGCTGGTAGTATCGTGGCTAAGTCTGACTAGCTATGACCAGCTTGGACAAGCTAAGACCAGCTAAGACCAGCCAAGACCAGCCAAGACCAGCTATGACTAGCTAAAGCCAAAGCACTGCGACCCGGGTGAAAACTCGGGTCCATTCCCCCTCCCTCCCCACGTTAAACTCCGACCTTGTGTCACAACCTGGCCATGTGGGAGGTCAAGTAAATCCCAAGGCTAAGATCAAAGTGTAGTATCTGTTCGCAGATTACTCACTGAATGATCGCCTATGGGGCCGGGATTCCTTCTCCGATACAGGCCGGCGGCAGGGATTGGTCCCTGCGCTGGTAGTATCGTGGCTACGTCTGACTAGCTAAGACCAGCTCTGACCAGCTTGGACAAGCTATGACCAGCTAAGACCAGCCAAAGACCAGCTATGACTAGCTAAAGCCAAAGCACTGCGACCCGGGTGAAAACTCGGGTCCATTCCCCCTCCCCTTCCCACGTTAAACTCGACCTTGTGTCACAACCTGGCCATGTGGGAGGTCAAGTAAATCCCAAGGCTAAGATCAAAGTGTAGTATCTGTTCGCAGTTTACTCGCTGAATGATCGCCTATGGGGCCGGGATTCCTTCTCCGATACAGGCCGGCGGCGGGGATTGGTCCCTGCGCTGGTAGTATCGTGGCTACGTCTGACTAGCTAAGACCAGCTCTGACCAGCTTGGACAAGCTATGACCAGCTAAGACCAGCCAAGACCAGCTATGACTAGCTAAAGCCAAAGCACTGCGACCCGGGTGAAAACTCGGGTCCATTCCCCCTCCCCTTCCCACGTTAAACTCGACCTTGTGTCACAACATGGCCATGTGGGAGGTCAAGTAAATCCCAAGGCTAAGATCAAAGTGTAGTATCTGTTCGCAGATTACTCTCTGAATGATCGCCTATGGGGCCGGGATTCCTTCTCCGATACAGGCCGGCGGCAGGGATTCGTCCCTGCGCTGGTAGTATCGTGGCTAAGTCTGACTAGCTATGACCAGCTTGGACAAGCTATGACCAGCTAAGACCAGCCAAGACCAGCTATGACTAGCTAAAGCCAAAGCACTGCGACCCGGGTGAAAACTCGGGTCCATTCCCCTCCCTTCCCACGTTAAACTCCGACCTTGTGTCACAACCTGGCCATGTGGGAGGTCAAGTAAATCCCAAGGCTAAGATCAAAGTGTAGTATCTGTTCGCAGATTACTCTCTGAATGATCGCCTATGGGGCCGGGATTCCTTCTCCGATACAGGCCGGCGGCAGGGATTCGTCCCTGCGCTGGTAGTATCGTGGCTAAGTCTGACTAGCTATGACCAGCTTGGACAAGCTATGACCAGCTAAGACCAGCCAAGACCAGCTATGACTAGCTAAAGCCAAAGCACTGCGACCCGTGTGAAAACTCGGGTCCATTCCCCCTCCCTTCCCACGTTAAACTCGACCTTGTGTCACAACCTGGCCATGTGGGAGGTCAAGTAAATCCCAAGGCTAAGATCAAAGTGTAGTATCTGTTCGCAGATTACTCTCTGAATGATCGCCTATGGGGCCGGGATTCCTTCTCCGATACAGGCCGGCGGCAGGGATTCGTCCCTGCGCTGGTAGTATCGTGGCTACGTCTGACTAGCTAAGACCAGCTCTGACCAGCTCTGACCAGCTTGGACAAGCTATGACCAGCTAAGACCAGCCAAAGACCAGCTATGACTAGCTAAAGCCAAAGCACTGCGACCCGGGTGAAAACTCGGGTCCATTCCCCTTCCCCTTCCCACGTTAAACTCGACCTTGTGTCACAACCTGGCCATGTGGGAGGTCAAGTAAATCCCAAGGCTAAGATCAAAGTGTAGTATCTGTTCGCAGATTACTCTCTGAATGATCGCCTATGGGGCCGGGATTCCTTCTCCGATACAGGCCGGCGGCAGGGATTCGTCCCTGCGCTGGTAGTATCGTGGCTAAGTCTGACTAGCTATGACCAGCTTGGACAAGCTATGACCAGCTAAGACCAGCCAAGACTAGCTAAAGCCAAAGCACTGCGACCCGGGTGAAAACTCGGGTCCATTCCCCCTCCCTCCCCACGTTAAACTCCGACCTTGTGTCACAACCTGGCCCTGTGGGAGGTCAAGTAAATCCCAAGGCTAAGATCAAAGTGTAGTATCTGTTCGCGGATTGCTCACTGAATGATCGCCTATGGGGCCGGGATTCCTTCTCCGATACAGGCCGGCGGCAGGGATTCGTCCCTGCGCTGGTAGTATCGTGGCTAAGTCTGACTAGCTATGACCAGCTTGGACAAGCTATGACCAGCTAAGACCAGCCAAGACCAGCTATGACTAGCTAAAGCCAAAGCACTGCGACCCGGGTGAAAACTCGGGTCCATTCCCCCTCCCTTCCCACGTTAAACTCCGACCTTGTGTCACAACCTGGCCATGTGGGAGGTCAAGTAAATCCCAAGGCTAAGATCAAAGTGTAGTATCTGTTCGCGGATTGCTCACTGAATGATCGCCTATGGGGCCGGGATTCCTTCTCCGATACAGGCCGGCGGCAGGGATTCGTCCCTGCGCTGGTAGTATCGTGGCTAAGTCTGACTAGCTATGACCAGCTTGGACAAGCTATGACCAGCTAAGACCAGCCAAGACCAGCTATGACTAGCTAAAGCCAAAGCACTGCGACCCGGGGGAAAACTCGGGTCCATTCCCCCTCCCTCCCCACGTTAAACTCCGACCTTGTGTCACAACCTGGCCATGTGGGAGGTCAAGTAAATCCCAAGGCTAAGATCAAAGTGTAGTATCTGTTCGCGGATTGCTCTCTGAATGATCGCCTATGGGGCCGGGATTCCTTCTCCGATACGGGCCGGCGGCGGGGATTCGTCCCTGCGCTGGTGGTATCGTGGCTGAGTCTGACTAGCTCTGACCAGCTTGGACAAGCTATGACCAGCTAAGACCAGCCAAGACCAGCTATGACTAGCTAAAGCCAAAGCACTGCGACCCGGGTGAAAACTCGGGTCCATTCCCCCTCCCTCCCCACGTTAAACTCCGACCTTGTGTCACAACCTGGCCCTGTGGGAGGTCAAGTAAATCCCAAGGCTAAGATCAAAGTGTAGTATCTGTTCGCGGACTGCTCACTGAATGATCGCCTATGGGGCCGGGATTCCTTCTCCGATACGGGCCGGCGGCAGGGATTCGTCCCTGCGCTGGTGGTATCGTGGCTATGTCTGACTAGCTATGACCAGCTCTGACCAGCTTGGACAAGCTATGACCAGCTAAGACCAGCCAAGACCAGCTATGACTAGCTAAAGCCAAAGCACTGCGACCCGGGTGAAGGCTCGGGTCCATTCCCCCTCCCTCCCCACGTTAAACTCCGACCTTGTGTCACAACCTGGCCATGTGGGAGGTCAAGTAAATCCCAAGGCTAAGATCAAAGTGTAGTATCTGTTCGCGGATTACTCGCTGAATGATCGCCTATGGGGCCGGGATTCCTTCTCCGATACAGGCCGGCGGCAGGGATTCGTCCCTGCGCTGGTAGTATCGTGGCTAAGTCTGACTAGCTATGACCAGCTTGGACAAGCTATGACCAGCTAAGACCAGCCAAAGACCAGCTATGACTAGCTAAAGCCAAAGCACTGCGACCCGGGTGAAAACTCGGGTCCATTCCCCCTCCCTTCCCACGTTAAACTCCGACCTTGTGTCACAACCTGGCCATGTGGGAGGTCAAGTAAATCCCAAGGCTAAGATCAAAGTGTAGTATCTGTTCGCAGATTACTCTCTGAATGATCGCCTATGGGGCCGGGATTCCTTCTCCGATACAGGCCGGCGGCAGGGATTCGTCCCTGCGCTGGTAGTATCGTGGCTAAGTCTGACTAGCTATGACCAGCTTGGACAAGCTATGACCAGCTAAGACCAGCCAAAGACCAGCTATGACTAGCTAAAGCCAAAGCACTGCGACCCGGGTGAAAACTCGGGTCCATTCCCCCTCCCTCCCCACGTTAAACTCCGACCTTGTGTCACAACCTGGCCATGTGGGAGGTCAAGTAAATCCCAAGGCTAAGATCAAAGTGTAGTATCTGTTCGCGGATTACTCGCTGAATGATCGCCTATGGGGCCGGGATTCCTTCTCCGATGCAGGCCGGCGGCGGGGATTGGTCCCTGCGCTGGTAGTATCGTGGCTACGTCTGACTAGCTAAGACCAGCTCTGACCAGCTTGGACAAGCTATGACCAGCTAAGACCAGCCAAAGACCAGCTATGACTAGCTAAAGCCAAAGCACTGCGACCCGGGTGAAAACTCGGGTCCATTCCCCCTCCCTTCCCACGTTAAACTCCGACCTTGTGTCACAACCTGGCCATGTGGGAGGTCAAGTAAATCCCAAGGCTAAGATCAAAGTGTAGTATCTGTTCGCAGATTGCTCGCTGAATGATCGCCTATGGGGCCGGGATTCCTTCTCCGATACAGGCCGGCGGCGGGGATTGGTCCCTGCGCTGGTAGTATCGTGGCTACGTCTGACTAGCTAAGACCAGCTCTGACCAGCTTGGACAAGCTATGACCAGCTAAGACCAGCCAAAGACCAGCTATGACTAGCTAAAGCCAAAGCACTGCGACCCGGGTGAAAACTCGGGTCCATTCCCCCTCCCTTCCCACGTTAAACTCCGACCTTGTGTCACAACCTGGCCATGTGGGAGGTCAAGTAAATCCCAAGGCTAAGATCAAAGTGTAGTATCTGTTCGCAGATTGCTCGCTGAATGATCGCCTATGGGGCCGGGATTCCTTCTCCGATACGGGCCGGCGGCGGGGATTGGTCCCTGCGCTGGTAGTATCGTGGCTACGTCTGACTAGCTAAGACCAGCTCTGACCAGCTTGGACAAGCTAAGACCAGCCAAGACCAGCTATGACTAGCTAAAGCCAAAGCACTGCGACCCGGGTGAAAACTCGGGTCCATTCCCCCTCCCTCCCCACGTTAAACTCCGACCTTGTGTCACAACCTGGCCCTGTGGGAGGTCAAGTAAATCCCAAGGCTAAGATCAAAGTGTAGTATCTGTTCGCGGATTACTCGCGGAATGATCGCCTATGGGGCCGGGATTCCTTCTCCGATACAGGCCGGCGGCAGGGATTCGTCCCTGCGCTGGTAGTATCGTGGCTACGTCTGACTAGCTAAGACCAGCTCTGACCAGCTCTGACCAGCTTGGACAAGCTATGACCAGCTATGACCAGCCAAAGACCAGCTATGACTAGCTAAAGCCAAAGCACTGCGACCCGGGTGAAAACTCGGGTCCATTCCCCCTCCCTTCCCACGTTAAACTCGACCTTGTGTCACAACCTGGCCATGTGGGAGGTCAAGTAAATCCCAAGGCTAAGATCAAAGTGTAGTATCTGTTCGCAGATTACTCACTGAATGATCGCCTATGGGGCCGGGATTCCTTCTCCGATACGGGCCGGCGGCAGGGATTCGTCCCTGCGCTGGTAGTATCGTGGCTACGTCTGACTAGCTAAGACCAGCTCTGACCAGCTCTGACCAGCTTGGACAAGCTATGACCAGCTAAGACCAGCCAAAGACCAGCTATGACTAGCTAAAGCCAAAGCACTGCGACCCGGGTGAAAACTCGGGTCCATTCCCCCTCCCCTTCCCACGTTAAACTCGACCTTGTGTCACAACCTGGCCATGTGGGAGGTCAAGTAAATCCCAAGGCTAAGATCAAAGTGTAGTATCTGTTCGCGGATTGCTCACTGAATGATCGCCTATGGGGCCGGGATTCCTTCTCCGATACAGGCCGGCGGCAGGGATTCGTCCCTGCGCTGGTAGTATCGTGGCTAAGTCTGACTAGCTATGACCAGCTTGGACAAGCTATGACCAGCCAAGACCAGCCAAAGACCAGCTATGACTAGCTAAAGCCAAAGCACTGCGACCCGGGTGAGAACTCGGGTCCATTCCCCCTCCCTCCCCACGTTAAACTCCGACCTTGTGTCACAACCTGGCCCTGTGGGAGGTCAAGTAAATCCCAAGGCTAAGATCAAAGTGTAGTATCTGTTCGCAGATTACTCTCTGAATGATCGCCTATGGGGCCGGGATTCCTTCTCCGATACAGGCCGGCGGCAGGGATTCGTCCCTGCGCTGGTAGTATCGTGGCTAAGTCTGACTAGCTATGACCAGCTCTGACCAGCTTGGACAAGCTATGACCAGCTAAGACCAGCCAAGACCAGCTATGACTAGCTAAAGCCAAAGCACTGCGACCCGGGTGAAAACTCGGGTCCATTCCCCCTCCCTCCCCACGTTAAACTCCGACCTTGTGTCACAACCTGGCCATGTGGGAGGTCAAGTAAATCCCAAGGCTAAGATCAAAGTGTAGTATCTGTTCGCAGATTACTCTCTGAATGATCGCCTATGGGGCCGGGATTCCTTCTCCGATACAGGCCGGCGGCAGGGATTCGTCCCTGCGCTGGTAGTATCGTGGCTAAGTCTGACTAGCTATGACCAGCTCTGACCAGCTTGGACAAGCTATGACCAGCTAAGACCAGCCAAGACCAGCTATGACTAGCTAAAGCCAAAGCACTGCGACCCGGGTGAAAACTCGGGTCCATTCCCCCTCCCTCCCCACGTTAAACTCCGACCTTGTGTCACAACCTGGCCCTGTGGGAGGTCAAGTAAATCCCAAGGCTAAGATCAAAGTGTAGTATCTGTTCGCGGATTGCTCACTGAATGATCGCCTATGGGGCCGGGATTCCTTCTCCGATGCGGGCCGGCGGCGGGGATTCGTCCCTGCGCTGGTGGTATCGTGGCTATGTCTGACTAGCTATGACCAGCTCTGACCAGCTTGGACAAGCTATGACCAGCTAAGACCAGCCAAAGACCAGCTATGACTAGCTAAAGCCAAAGCACTGCGACCCGGGTGAAAACTCGGGTCCATTCCCCCTCCCTTCCCACGTTAAACTCCGACCTTGTGTCACAACCTGGCCATGTGGGAGGTCAAGTAAATCCCAAGGCTAAGATCAAAGTGTAGTATCTGTTCGCGGATTGCTCACTGAATGATCGCCTATGGGGCCGGGATTCCTTCTCCGATACGGGCCGGCGGCAGGGATTCGTCCCTGCGCTGGTGGTATCGTGGCTGTGTCTGACTAGCTATGACCAGCTCTGACCAGCTTGGACAAGCTATGACCAGCTAAGACCAGCCAAGACCAGCTATGACTAGCTAAAGCCAAAGCACTGCGACCCGGGTGAAAACTCGGGTCCATTCCCCCTCCCTCCCCACGTTAAACTCCGACCTTGTGTCACAACCTGGCCCTGTGGGAGGTCAAGTAAATCCCAAGGCTAAGATCAAAGTGTAGTATCTGTTCGCGGATTACTCACTGAATGATCGCCTATGGGACCGGGATTCCTTCTCCGATACAGGCCGGCGGCGGGGATTCGTCCCTGCGCTGGTAGTATCGTGGCTATGTCTGACTAGCTATGACCAGCTCTGACCAGCTTGGACAAGCTATGACCAGCTAAGACCAGCCAAAGACCAGCTATGACTAGCTAAAGCCAAAGCACTGCGACCCGGGTGAAAACTCGGGTCCATTCCCCCTCCCCTTCCCACGTTAAACTCGACCTTGTGTCACAACCTGGCCATGTGGGAGGTCAAGTAAATCCCAAGGCTAAGATCAAAGTGTAGTATCTGTTCGCGGATTGCTCGCTGAATGATCGCCTATGGGGCCGGGATTCCTTCTCCGATACAGGCCGGCGGCAGGGATTCGTCCCTGCGCTGGTAGTATCGTGGCTATGTCTGACTAGCTATGACCAGCTCTGACCAGCTTGGACAAGCTATGACCAGCTAAGACCAGCCAAGACCAGCTATGACTAGCTAAAGCCAAAGCACTGCGACCCGGGTGAAAACTCGGGTCCATTCCCCCTCCCTTCCCACGTTAAACTCCGACCTTGTGTCACAACCTGGCCATGTGGGAGGTCAAGTAAATCCCAAGGCTAAGATCAAAGTGTAGTATCTGTTCGCGGATTACTCACTGAATGATCGCCTATGGGGCCGGGATTCCTTCTCCGATACAGGCCGGCGGCAGGGATTCGTCCCTGCGCTGGTAGTATCGTGGCTATGTCTGACTAGCTATGACCAGCTCTGACCAGCTTGGACAAGCTATGACCAGCCAAGACCAGCCAAGACCAGCTATGACTAGCTAAAGCCAAAGCACTGCGACCCGGGTGAAAACTCGGGTCCATTCCCCCTCCCTCCCCACGTTAAACTCCGACCTTGTGTCACAACCTGGCCATGTGGGAGGTCAAGTAAATCCCAAGGCTAAGATCAAAGTGTAGTATCTGTTCGCGGATTGCTCGCTGAATGATCGCCTATGGGGCCGGGATTCCTTCTCCGATACAGGCCGGCGGCAGGGATTCGTCCCTGCGCTGGTAGTATCGTGGCTATGTCTGACTAGCTATGACCAGCTCTGACCAGCTTGGACAAGCTATGACCAGCTAAGACCAGCCAAGACCAGCTATGACTAGCTAAAGCCAAAGCACTGCGACCCGGGTGAAAACTCGGGTCCATTCCCCCTCCCTTCCCACGTTAAACTCCGACCTTGTGTCACAACCTGGCCATGTGGGAGGTCAAGTAAATCCCAAGGCTAAGATCAAAGTGTAGTATCTGTTCGCGGATTACTCACTGAATGATCGCCTATGGGGCCGGGATTCCTTCTCCGATACAGGCCGGCGGCAGGGATTCGTCCCTGCGCTGGTAGTATCGTGGCTAAGTCTGACTAGCTATGACCAGCTTGGACAAGCTATGACCAGCTAAGACCAGCCAAGACCAGCTATGACTAGCTAAAGCCAAAGCACTGCGACCCGGGTGAAAACTCGGGTCCATTCCCCCTCCCTCCCCACGTTAAACTCCGACCTTGTGTCACAACCTGGCCATGTGGGAGGTCAAGTAAATCCCAAGGCTAAGATCAAAGTGTAGTATCTGTTCGCGGATTACTCGCTGAATGATCGCCTATGGGGCCGGGATTCCTTCTCCGATACAGGCCGGCGGCAGGGATTCGTCCCTGCGCTGGTAGTATCGCAGCTAAGACTAGCTATGACCAGCTAAAGACCAGCCAAGACCAGCTATGACTAGCTAAAGCCAAAGCACTGCGACCCGGGTGAAAACTCGGGTCCATTCCCCCTCCCTCCCCACGTTAAACTCCAACCTTGTGTCACAACCTGGCCATGTGGGAGGTCAAGTAAATCCCAAGGCTAAGATCAAAGTGTAGTATCTGTTCGCGGATTGCTCACTGAATGATCGCCTATGGGGCCGGGATTCCTTCTCCGATACGGGCCGGCGGCAGGGATTCGTCCCTGCGCTGGTAGTATCGTGGCTAAGTCTGACTAGCTATGACCAGCTTGGACAAGCTATGACCAGCTAAGACCAGCCAAGACCAGCTATGACTAGCTAAAGCCAAAGCACTGCGACCCGGGTGAAAACTCGGGTCCATTCCCCCTCCCTCCCCACGTTAAACTCCGACCTTGTGTCACAACCTGGCCATGTGGGAGGTCAAGTAAATCCCAAGGCTAAGATCAAAGTGTAGTATCTGTTCGCGGATTACTCGCTGAATGATCGCCTATGGGGCCGGGATTCCTTCTCCGATACAGGCCGGCGGCAGGGATTCGTCCCTGCGCTGGTAGTATCGTGGCTATGTCTGACTAGCTATGACCAGCTCTGACCAGCTTGGACAAGCTATGACCAGCTAAGACCAGCCAAGACCAGCTATGACTAGCTAAAGCCAAAGCACTGCGACCCGGGTGAAAACTCGGGTCCATTCCCCCTCCCTTCCCACGTTAAACTCCGACCTTGTGTCACAACCTGGCCATGTGGGAGGTCAAGTAAATCCCAAGGCTAAGATCAAAGTGTAGTATCTGTTCGCAGATTACTCTCTGAATGATCGCCTATGGGGCCGGGATTCCTTCTCCGATACAGGCCGGCGGCAGGGATTCGTCCCTGCGCTGGTAGTATCGTGGCTAAGTCTGACTAGCTATGACCAGCTCTGACCAGCTTGGACAAGCTATGACCAGCTAAGACCAGCCAAGACCAGCTATGACTAGCTAAAGCCAAAGCACTGCGACCCGGGTGAAAACTCGGGTCCATTCCCCCTCCCTCCCCACGTTAAACTCCGACCTTGTGTCACAACCTGGCCCTGTGGGAGGTCAAGTAAATCCCAAGGCTAAGATCAAAGTGTAGTATCTGTTCGCGGATTACTCGCTGAATGATCGCCTATGGGGCCGGGATTCCTTCTCCGATACAGGCCGGCGGCAGGGATTCGTCCCTGCGCTGGTAGTATCGTGGCTATGTCTGACTAGCTATGACCAGCTCTGACCAGCTTGGACAAGCTATGACCAGCTAAGACCAGCCAAGACCAGCTATGACTAGCTAAAGCCAAAGCACTGCGACCCGGGTGAAAACTCGGGTCCATTCCCCCTCCCTTCCCACGTTAAACTCCGACCTTGTGTCACAACCTGGCCATGTGGGAGGTCAAGTAAATCCCAAGGCTAAGATCAAAGTGTAGTATCTGTTCGCAGATTACTCTCTGAATGATCGCCTATGGGGCCGGGTTTCCTTCTCCGATACAGGCCGGCGGCTGGGATTCGTCCCAGCGCTGGTAGTATCGTGGCTAAGTCTGACTAGCTATGACCAGCTTGGACAAGCTATGACCAGCTAAGACCAGCCAAGACCAGCTATGACTAGCTAAAGCCAAAGCACTGCGACCCGGGTGAAAACTCGGGTCCATTCCCCCTCCCTCCCCACGTTAAACTCCGACCTTGTGTCACAACCTGGCCATGTGGGAGGTCAAGTAAATCCCAAGGCTAAGATCAAAGTGTAGTATCTGTTCGCAGATTACTCTCTGAATGATCGCCTATGGGGCCGGGATTCCTTCTCCGATACAGGCCGGCGGCAGGGATTCGTCCCTGCGCTGGTAGTATCGTGGCTAAGTCTGACTAGCTATGACCAGCTCTGACCAGCTATGACCAGCTAAGACCAGCCAAGACCAGCTATGACTAGCTAAAGCCAAAGCACTGCGACCCGGGTGAAAACTCGGGTCCATTCCCCCTCCCTTCCCACGTTAAACTCCGACCTTGTGTCACAACCTGGCCATGTGGGAGGTCAAGTAAATCCCGTGTAGTATCTGTTCGCGGATTACTCACTGAATGATCGCCTATGGGGCCGGGATTCCTTCTCCGATGCGGGCCGGCGGCAGGGGTTCGTCCCTGCGCTGGTGGTATCGTGGCTAAGTCTGACTAGCTATGACCAGCTTGGACAAGCTATGACCAGCTAAGACCAGCCAAAGACCAGCTATGACTAGCTAAAGCCAAAGCACTGCGACCCGGGTGAAAACTCGGGTCCATTCCCCCTCCCTCCCCACGTTAAACTCCGACCTTGTGTCACAACCTGGCCCTGTGGGAGGTCAAGTAAATCCCAAGGCTAAGATCAAAGTGTAGTATCTGTTCGCGGATTACTCACTGAATGATCGCCTATGGGGCCGGGATTCCTTCTCCGATACAGGCCGGCGGCAGGGATTCGTCCCTGCGCTGGTAGTATCGTGGCTAAGTCTGACTAGCTATGACCAGCTTGGACAAGCTATGACCAGCTAAGACCAGCCAAGACCAGCTATGACTAGCTAAAGCCAAAGCACTGCGACCCGGGTGAAAACTCGGGTCCATTCCCCCTCCCTCCCCACGTTAAACTCCGACCTTGTGTCACAACCTGGCCTTGTGGGAGGTCAAGTAAATCCCAAGGCTAAGATCAAAGTGTAGTATCTGTTCGCAGATTACTCTCTGAATGATCGCCTATGGGGCCGGGATTCCTTCTCCGATACAGGCCGGCGGCAGGGATTCGTCCCTGCGCTGGTAGTATCGTGGCTAAGTCTGACTAGCTATGACCAGCTCTGACCAGCTATGACCAGCTAAGACCAGCCAAGACCAGCTATGACTAGCTAAAGCCAAAGCACTGCGACCCGGGTGAAAACTCGGGTCCATTCCCCCTCCCTTCCCACGTTAAACTCCGACCTTGTGTCACAACCTGGCCATGTGGGAGGTCAAGTAAATCCCGTGTAGTATCTGTTCGCGGATTACTCACTGAATGATCGCCTATGGGGCCGGGATTCCTTCTCCGATGCGGGCCGGCGGCAGGGGTTCGTCCCTGCGCTGGTGGTATCGTGGCTAAGTCTGACTAGCTATGACCAGCTTGGACAAGCTATGACCAGCTAAGACCAGCCAAAGACCAGCTATGACTAGCTAAAGCCAAAGCACTGCGACCCGGGTGAAAACTCGGGTCCATTCCCCCTCCCTCCCCACGTTAAACTCCGACCTTGTGTCACAACCTGGCCCTGTGGGAGGTCAAGTAAATCCCAAGGCTAAGATCAAAGTGTAGTATCTGTTCGCGGATTACTCACTGAATGATCGCCTATGGGGCCGGGATTCCTTCTCCGATACAGGCCGGCGGCAGGGATTCGTCCCTGCGCTGGTAGTATCGTGGCTAAGTCTGACTAGCTATGACCAGCTTGGACAAGCTATGACCAGCTAAGACCAGCCAAGACCAGCTATGACTAGCTAAAGCCAAAGCACTGCGACCCGGGTGAAAACTCGGGTCCATTCCCCCTCCCTCCCCACGTTAAACTCCGACCTTGTGTCACAACCTGGCCTTGTGGGAGGTCAAGTAAATCCCAAGGCTAAGATCAAAGTGTAGTATCTGTTCGCAGATTACTCTCTGAATGATCGCCTATGGGGCCGGGATTCCTTCTCCGATACAGGCCGGCGGCAGGGATTCGTCCCTGCGCTGGTAGTATCGTGGCTAAGTCTGACTAGCTATGACCAGCTTGGACAAGCTATGACCAGCTAAGACCAGCCAAGACCAGCCAAAGACCAGCTATGACTAGCTAAAGCCAAAGCACTGCGACCCGGGTGAAAACTCGGGTCCATTCCCCCTCCCTCCCCACGTTAAACTCGACCTTGTGTCACAACCTGGCCATGTGGGAGGTCAAGTAAATCCCAAGGCTAAGATCAAAGTGTAGTATCTGTTCGCAGATTACTCTCTGAATGATCGCCTATGGGGCCGGGATTCCTTCTCCGATACAGGCCGGCGGCGGGGATTGGTCCCTGCGCTGGTAGTATCGTGGCTACGTCTGACTAGCTATGACCAGCTCTGACCAGCTTGGACAAGCTATGACCAGCTAAGACCAGCCAAAGACCAGCTATGACTAGCTAAAGCCAAAGCACTGCGACCCGGGTGAAAACTCGGGTCCATTCCCCCTCCCTCCCCACGTTAAACTCCGACCTTGTGTCACAACCTGGCCCTGTGGGAGGTCAAGTAAATCCCAAGGCTAAGATCAAAGTGTAGTATCTGTTCGCAGATTACTCTCTGAATGATCGCCTATGGGGCCGGGATTCCTTCTCCGATACAGGCCGGCGGCAGGGATTCGTCCCTGCGCTGGTAGTATCGTGGCTAAGTCTGACTAGCTATGACCAGCTTGGACAAGCTATGACCAGCTAAGACCAGCCAAGACCAGCCAAGACCAGCTATGACTAGCTAAAGCCAAAGCACTGCGACCCGGGTGAAAGCTCGGGTCCATTCCCCCTCCCTCCCCACGTTAAACTCCGACCTTGTGTCACAACCTGGCCATGTGGGAGGTCAAGTAAATCCCAAGGCTAAGATCAAAGTGTAGTATCTGTTCGCGGATTACTCTCTGAATGATCGCCTATGGGGCCGGGATTCCTTCTCCGATACAGGCCGGCGGCAGGGATTCGTCCCTGCGCTGGTAGTATCGTGGCTAAGTCTGACTAGCTATGACCAGCTCTGACCAGCTCTGACCAGCTTGGACAAGCTATGACCAGCTAAGACCAGCCAAAGACCAGCTATGACTAGCTAAAGCCAAAGCACTGCGACTCGGGTGAAAACTCGGGTCCATTCCCCCTCCCTTCCCACGTTAAACTCCGACCTTGTGTCACAACCTGGCCATGTGGGAGGTCAAGTAAATCCCAAGGCTAAGATCAAAGTGTAGTATCTGTTCGCAGATTACTCTCTGAATGATCGCCTATGGGGCCGGGATTCCTTCTCCGATACAGGCCGGCGGCGGGGATTGGTCCCTGCGCTGGTAGTATCGTGGCTACGTCTGACTAGCTATGACCAGCTCTGACCAGCTTGGACAAGCTATGACCAGCTAAGACCAGCCAAAGACCAGCTATGACTAGCTAAAGCCAAAGCACTGCGACCCGGGTGAAAACTCGGGTCCATTCCCCCTCCCTCCCCACGTTAAACTCCGACCTTGTGTCACAACCTGGCCCTGTGGGAGGTCAAGTAAATCCCAAGGCTAAGATCAAAGTGTAGTATCTGTTCGCAGATTACTCTCTGAATGATCGCCTATGGGGCCGGGATTCCTTCTCCGATACAGGCCGGCGGCAGGGATTCGTCCCTGCGCTGGTAGTATCGTGGCTAAGTCTGACTAGCTATGACCAGCTTGGACAAGCTATGACCAGCTAAGACCAGCCAAGACCAGCCAAGACCAGCTATGACTAGCTAAAGCCAAAGCACTGAGACCCGGGTGAAAGCTCGGGTCCATTCCCCCTCCCCACGTTAAACTCCGACCTTGTGTCACAACCTGGCCATGTGGGAGGTCAAGTAAATCCCAAGGCTAAGATCAAAGTGTAGTATCTGTTCGCGGATTACTCTCTGAATGATCGCCTATGGGGCCGGGATTCCTTCTCCGATACAGGCCGGCGGCAGGGATTCGTCCCTGCGCTGGTAGTATCGTGGCTAAGTCTGACTAGCTCTGACCAGCTCTGACCAGCTCTGACCAGCTTGGACAAGCTATGACCAGCTAAGACCAGCCAAAGACCAGCTATGACTAGCTAAAGCCAAAGCACTGCGACTCGGGTGAAAACTCGGGTCCATTCCCCCTCCCTTCCCACGTTAAACTCCGACCTTGTGTCACAACCTGGCCATGTGGGAGGTCAAGTAAATCCCAAGGCTAAGATCAAAGTGTAGTATCTGTTCGCAGATTACTCTCTGAATGATCGCCTATGGGGCCGGGATTCCTTCTCCGATACAGGCCGGCGGCAGGGATTCGTCCCTGCGCTGGTAGTATCGTGGCTAAGTCTGACTAGCTATGACCAGCTTGGACAAGCTATGACCAGCTAAGACCAGCCAAGACCAGCTATGACTAGCTAAAGCCAAAGCACTGCGACCCGGGTGAAAACTCGGGTCCATTCCCCCTCCCGTCCCACGTTAAACTCGACCTTGTGTCACAACCTGGCCATGTGGGAGGTCAAGTAAATCCCAAGGCTAAGATCAAAGTGTAGTATCTGTTCGCGGATTACTCTCTAAATGATCGCCTATGGGGCCGGGATTCCTTCTCCGATACAGGCCGGCGGCAGGGATTCGTCCCTGCGCTGGTAGTATCGTGGCTAAGTCTGACTAGCTATGACCAGCTCTGACCAGCTCTGACCAGCTTGGACAAGCTATGACCAGCTAAGACCAGCCAAAGACCAGCTATGACTAGCTAAAGCCAAAGCACTGCGACTCGGGTGAAAACTCGGGTCCATTCCCCCTCCCTTCCCACGTTAAACTCCGACCTTGTGTCACAACCTGGCCATGTGGGAGGTCAAGTAAATCCCAAGGCTAAGATCAAAGTGTAGTATCTGTTCGCAGATTACTCTCTGAATGATCGCCTATGGGGCCGGGATTCCTTCTCCGATACAGGCCGGCGGCAGGGATTCGTCCCTGCGCTGGTAGTATCGTGGCTAAGTCTGACTAGCTATGACCAGCTCTGACCAGCTTGGACAAGCTATGACCAGCTAAGACCAGCCAAGACCAGCTATGACTAGCTAAAGCCAAAGCACTGCGACCCGGGTGAAAACTCGGGTCCATTCCCCCTCCCTTCCCACGTTAAACTCCGACCTTGTGTCACAACCTGGCCATGTGGGAGGTCAAGTAAATCCCAAGGCTAAGATCAAAGTGTAGTATCTGTTCGCAGATTACTCTCTGAATGATCGCCTATGGGGCCGGGATTCCTTCTCCGATACAGGCCGGCGGCAGAGATTCGTCTCTGCGCTGGTAGTATCGTGGCTAAGTCTGACTAGCTATGACCAGCTCTGACCAGCTTGGACAAGCTATGACCAGCTAAGACCAGCCAAGACCAGCTATGACTAGCTAAAGCCAAAGCACTGCGACCCGGGTGAAAACTCGGGTCCATTCCCCCTCCCTCCCCACGTTAAACTCCGACCTTGTGTCACAACCTGGCCATGTGGGAGGTCAAGTAAATCCCAAGGCTAAGATCAAAGTGTAGTATCTGTTCGCAGATTACTCACTGAATGATCGCCTATGGGGCCGGGATTCCTTCTCCGATACGGGCCGGCGGCGGGGATTCGTCCCTGCGCTGGTAGTATCGTGGCTACGTCTGACTAGCTAAGACCAGCTCTGACCAGCTTGGACAAGCTATGACCAGCTAAGACCAGCCAAAGACCAGCTATGACTAGCTAAAGCCAAAGCACTGCGACCCGGGTGAAAACTCGGGTCCATTCCCCCTCCCTTCCCACGTTAAACTCCGACCTTGTGTCACAACCTGGCCTTGTGGGAGGTCAAGTAAATCCCAAGGCTAAGATCAAAGTGTAGTATCTGTTCGCAGATTACTCGCTGAATGATCGCCTATGGGGCCGGGATTCCTTCTCCGATACAGGCCGGCGGCGGGGATTGGTCCCTGCGCTGGTAGTATCGTGGCTGAGTCTGACTAGCTAAGACCAGCTCTGACCAGCTCTGACCAGCTTGGACAAGCTATGACCAGCTAAGACCAGCTATGACTAGCTAAAGCCAAAGCACTGCGACCCGGGTGAAAACTCGGGTCCATTCCCCCTCCCTTCCCACGTTAAACTCCGACCTTGTGTCACAACCTGGCCTTGTGGGAGGTCAAGTAAATCCCAAGGCTAAGATCAAAGTGTAGTATCTGTTCGCAGATTACTCGCTGAATGATCGCCTATGGGGCCGGGATTCCTTCTCCGATACAGGCCGGCGGCGGGGATTGGTCCCTGCGCTGGTAGTATCGTGGCTGAGTCTGACTAGCTAAGACCAGCTCTGACCAGCTCTGACCAGCTTGGACAAGCTATGACCAGCTAAGACCAGCTATGACTAGCTAAAGCCAAAGCACTGCGACCCGGGTGAAAACTCGGGTCCATTCCCCCTCCCTCCCCACGTTAAACTCCGACCTTGTGTCACAACCTGGCCCTGTGGGAGGTCAAGTAAATCCCAAGGCTAAGATCAAAGTGTAGTATCTGTTCGCAGATTACTCACTGAATGATCGCCTATGGGGCCGGGATTCCTTCTCCGATACAGGCCGGCGGCAGGGATTCGTCCCTGCGCTGGTAGTATCGTGGCTAAGTCTGACTAGCTATGACCAGCTTGGACAAGCTATGACCAGCCAAGACCAGCTATGACTAGCTAAAGCCAAAGCACTGCGACCCGGGTGAAAACTCGGGTCCATTCCCCCTCCCTCCCCACGTTAAACTCCGACCTTGTGTCACAACCTGGCCCTGTGGGAGGTCAAGTAAATCCCAAGGCTAAGATCAAAGTGTAGTATCTGTTCGCGGATTGCTCACTGAATGATCGCCTATGGGGCCGGGTTTCCTTCTCCGATACAGGCCGGCGGCTGGGATTCGTCCCTGCGCTGGTAGTATCGTGGCTAAGTCTGACTAGCTAAGACCAGCCAAGACCAGCTATGACTAGCTAAAGCCAAAGCACTGCGACCCGGGTGAAAACTCGGGTCCATTCCCCCTCCCCTTCCCACGTTAAACTCCGACCTTGTGTCACAACCTGGCCATGTGGGAGGTCAAGTAAATCCCAAGGCTAAGATCAAAGTGTAGTATCTGTTCGCAGATTACTCTCTGAATGATCGCCTATGGGGCCGGGATTCCTTCTCCGATACAGGCCGGCGGCAGGGATTCGTCCCTGCGCTGGTAGTATCGTGGCTAAGTCTGACTAGCTATGACCAGCTTGGACAAGCTATGACCAGCTAAGACCAGCCAAGACCAGCTATGACTAGCTAAAGCCAAAGCACTGCGACCCGGGTGAAAACTCGGGTCCATTCCCCCTCCCTTCCCACGTTAAACTCCGACCTTGTGTCACAACCTGGCCATGTGGGAGGTCAAGTAAATCCCAAGGCTAAGATCAAAGTGTAGTATCTGTTCGCAGATTACTCTCTGAATGATCGCCTATGGGGCCGGGATTCCTTCTCCGATACAGGCCGGCGGCAGGGATTCGTCCCTGCGCTGGTAGTATCGTGGCTAAGTCTGACTAGCTATGACCAGCTTGGACAAGCTATGACCAGCTAAGACCAGCCAAGACCAGCTATGACTAGCTAAAGCCAAAGCACTGCGACCCGGGTGAAAACTCGGGTCCATTCCCCCTCCCTCCCCACGTTAAACTCCGACCTTGTGTCACAACCTGGCCATGTGGGAGGTCAAGTAAATCCCAAGGCTAAGATCAAAGTGTAGTATCTGTTCGCAGATTACTCACTGAATGATCGCCTATGGGGCCGGGATTCCTTCTCCGATACAGGCCGGCGGCAGGGATTCGTCCCTGCGCTGGTAGTATCGTGGCTAAGTCTGACTAGCTAAGACCAGCTCTGACCAGCTTGGACAAGCTATGACCAGCTAAGACCAGCCAAAGACCAGCTATGACTAGCTAAAGCCAAAGCACTGCGACCCGGGTGAAAACTCGGGTCCATTCCCCCTCCCCTTCCCACGTTAAACTCGACCTTGTGTCACAACCTGGCCATGTGGGAGGTCAAGTAAATCCCAAGGCTAAGATCAAAGTGTAGTATCTGTTCGCAGATTACTCTCTGAATGATCGCCTATGGGGCCGGGATTCCTTCTCCGATACGGGCCGGCGGCAGGGATTCGTCCCTGCGCTGGTAGTATCGTGGCTAAGTCTGACCAGCTATGACCAGCTTGGACAAGCTATGACCAGCTAAGACCAGCCAAGACCAGCTATGACTAGCTAAAGCCAAAGCACTGCGACTCGGGTGAAAACTCGGGTCCATTCCCCCTCCCTTCCCACGTTAAACTCCGACCTTGTGTCACAACCTGGCCATGTGGGAGGTCAAGTAAATCCCAAGGCTAAGATCAAAGTGTAGTATCTGTTCGCAGATTACTCTCTGAATGATCGCCTATGGGGCCGGGATTCCTTCTCCGATACGGGCCGGCGGCAGGGATTCGTCCCTGCGCTGGTAGTATCGTGGCTAAGTCTGACCAGCTATGACCAGCTTGGACAAGCTATGACCAGCTAAGACCAGCCAAGACCAGCTATGACTAGCTAAAGCCAAAGCACTGCGACTCGGGTGAAAACTTGGGTCCATTCCCCCTCCCTTCCCACGTTAAACTCCGACCTTGTGTCACAACCTGGCCATGTGGGAGGTCAAGTAAATCCCAAGGCTAAGATCAAAGTGTAGTATCTGTTCGCAGATTACTCTCTGAATGATCGCCTATGGGGCCGGGATTCCTTCTCCGATACAGGCCGGCGGCAGGGATTCGTCCCTGCGCTGGTAGTATCGTGGCTAAGTCTGACTAGCTATGACCAGCTTGGACAAGCTATGACCAGCTAAGACCAGCCAAGACCAGCTATGACTAGCTAAAGCCAAAGCACTGCGACCCGGGTGAAAACTCGGGTCCATTCCCCCTCCCTTCCCACGTTAAACTCCGACCTTGTGTCACAACCTGGCCATGTGGGAGGTCGAGTAAATCCCAAGGCTAAGATCAAAGTGTAGTATCTGTTCGCGGATTGCTCACTGAATGATCGCCTATGGGGCCGGGATTCCTTCTCCGATACGGGCCGGCGGCAGGGATTGGTCCCTGCGCTGGTAGTATCGTGGCTACGTCTGACTAGCTATGACCAGCTTGGACAAGCTATGACCAGCTAAGACCAGCCAAGACCAGCTATGACTAGCTAAAGCCAAAGCACTGCGACCCGGGTGAAAACTCGGGTCCATTCCCCCTCCCTCCCCACGTTAAACTCCGACCTTGTGTCACAACCTGGCCCTGTGGGAGGTCAAGTAAATCCCAAGGCTAAGATCAAAGTGTAGTATCTGTTCGCGGATTACTCACTGAATGATCGCCTATGGGGCCGGGATTCCTTCTCCGATACAGGCCGGCGGCAGGGATTCGTCCCTGCGCTGGTAGTATCGCAGCTAAGACTAGCTATGACCAGCTTGGACAAGCTATGACCAGCTAAGACCAGCCAAGACCAGCTATGACTAGCTAAAGCCAAAGCACTGCGACCCGGGTGAAAACTCGGGTCCATTCCCCCTCCCTCCCCACGTTAAACTCCGACCTTGTGTCACAACCTGGCCCTGTGGGAGGTCAAGTAAATCCCAAGGCTAAGATCAAAGTGTAGTATCTGTTCGCGGATTACTCACTGAATGATCGCCTATGGGGCCGGGATTCCTTCTCCGATACAGGCCGGCGGCAGGGATTCGTCCCTGCGATGGTAGTATCGCAGCTAAGACTAGCTATGACCAGCTTGGACAAGCTATGACCAGCTAAGACCAGCCAAGACCAGCTATGACTAGCTAAAGCCAAAGCACTGCGACCCGGGTGAAAACTCGGGTCCATTCCCCCTCCCTTCCCACGTTAAACTCCGACCTTGTGTCACAACCTGGCCATGTGGGAGGTCAAGTAAATCCCAAGGCTAAGATCAAAGTGTAGTATCTGTTCGCAGATTACTCTCTGAATGATCGCCTATGGGGCCCGGGATTCCTTCTCCGATACAGGCCGGCGGCAGGGATTCGTCCCTGCGCTGGTAGTATCGTGGCTAAGTCTGACTAGCTATGACCAGCTTGGACAAGCTATGACCAGCCAAGACCAGCCAAGACCAGCTATGACTAGCTAAAGCCAAAGCACTGCGACCCGGGTGAAAACTCGGGTCCATTCCCCCTCCCTCCCCACGTTAAACTCCGACCTTGTGTCACAACCCGGCCCTGTGGGAGGTCAAGTAAATCCCAAGGCTAAGATCAAAGTGTAGTATCTGTTCGCGGATTACTCACTGAATGATCGCCTATGGGGCCGGGATTCCTTCTCCGATACAGGCCGGCGGCAGGGATTCGTCCCTGCGCTGGTAGTATCGTGGCTAAGTCTGACTAGCTATGACCAGCTTGGACAAGCTATGACCAGCTAAGACCAGCCAAGACCAGCTATGACTAGCTAAAGCCAAAGCACTGCGACCCGGGTGAAAACTCGGGTCCATTCCCCCTCCCTTCCCACGTTAAACTCCGACCTTGTGTCACAACCTGGCCATGTGGGAGGTCAAGTAAATCCCAAGGCTAAGATCAAAGTGTAGTATCTGTTCGCAGATTACTCTCTGAATGATCGCCTATGGGGCCCGGGATTCCTTCTCCGATACAGGCCGGCGGCAGGGATTCGTCCCTGCGCTGGTAGTATCGTGGCTAAGTCTGACTAGCTATGACCAGCTTGGACAAGCTATGACCAGCCAAGACCAGCCAAGACCAGCTATGACTAGCTAAAGCCAAAGCACTGCGACCCGGGTGAAAACTCGGGTCCATTCCCCCTCCCTCCCCACGTTAAACTCCGACCTTGTGTCACAACCCGGCCCTGTGGGAGGTCAAGTAAATCCCAAGGCTAAGATCAAAGTGTAGTATCTGTTCGCGGATTACTCACTGAATGATCGCCTATGGGGCCGGGATTCCTTCTCCGATACAGGCCGGCGGCAGGGATTCGTCCCTGCGCTGGTAGTATCGTGGCTACGTCTGACTAGCTAAGACCAGCTCTGACCAGCTCTGACCAGCTTGGACAAGCTATGACCAGCTAAGACCAGCCAAAGACCAGCTATGACTAGCTAAAGCCAAAGCACTGCGACCCGGGTGAAAACTCGGGTCCATTCCCCCTCCCTTCCCACGTTAAACTCGACCTTGTGTCACAACCTGGCCATGTGGGAGGTCAAGTAAATCCCAAGGCTAAGATCAAAGTGTAGTATCTGTTCGCAGATTACTCTCTGAATGATCGCCTATGGGGCCGGGATTCCTTCTCCGATACGGGCCGGCGGCGGGGATTCGTCCCTGCGCTGGTGGTATCGTGGCTAAGTCTGACTAGCTATGACCAGCTTGGACAAGCTATGACCAGCTAAGACCAGCCAAGACCAGCTATGACTAGCTAAAGCCAAAGCACTGCGACCCGGGTGAAAACTCGGGTCCATTCCCCCTCCCTTCCCACGTTAAACTCCGACCTTGTGTCACAACCTGGCCATGTGGGAGGTCAAGTAAATCCCAAGGCTAAGATCAAAGTGTAGTATCTGTTCGCGGATTGCTCACTGAATGATCGCCTATGGGGCCGGGATTCCTTCTCCGATACGGGCCGGCGGCAGGGATTGGTCCCTGCGCTGGTAGTATCGTGGCTACGTCTGACTAGCTATGACCAGCTTGGACAAGCTATGACCAGCTAAGACCAGCCAAGACCAGCTATGACTAGCTAAAGCCAAAGCACTGCGACCCGGGTGAAAACTCGGGTCCATTCCCCCTCCCTCCCCACGTTAAACTCCGACCTTGTGTCACAACCTGGCCCTGTGGGAGGTCAAGTAAATCCCAAGGCTAAGATCAAAGTGTAGTATCTGTTCGCGGATTACTCACTGAATGATCGCCTATGGGGCCGGGATTCCTTCTCCGATACAGGCCGGCGGCAGGGATTCGTCCCTGCGCTGGTAGTATCGCAGCTAAGACTAGCTATGACCAGCTAAAGACCAGCTTGGACAAGCTATGACCAGCTAAGACCAGCCAAGACCAGCTATGACTAGCTAAAGCCAAAGCACTGCGACCCGGGTGAAAACTCGGGTCCATTCCCCCTCCCTTCCCACGTTAAACTCCGACCTTGTGTCACAACCTGGCCATGTGGGAGGTCAAGTAAATCCCAAGGCTAAGATCAAAGTGTAGTATCTGTTCGCGGATTACTCACTGAATGATCGCCTATGGGGCCGGGATTCCTTCTCCGATACAGGCCGGCGGCAGGGATTCGTCCCTGCGCTGGTAGTATCGTGGCTAAGTCTGACTAGCTATGACCAGCTTGGACAAGCTATGACCAGCTAAGACCAGCCAAGACCAGCTATGACTAGCTAAAGCCAAAGCACTGCGACCCGGGTGAAAACTCGGGTCCATTCCCCCTCCCTCCCCACGTTAAACTCCGACCTTGTGTCACAACCTGGCCTTGTGGGAGGTCAAGTAAATCCCAAGGCTAAGATCAAAGTGTAGTATCTGTTCGCAGATTACTCTCTGAATGATCGCCTATGGGGCCGGGATTCCTTCTCCGATACAGGCCGGCGGCAGGGATTCGTCCCTGCGCTGGTAGTATCGTGGCTAAGTCTGACTAGCTATGACCAGCTCTGACCAGCTATGACCAGCTAAGACCAGCCAAGACCAGCTATGACTAGCTAAAGCCAAAGCACTGCGACCCGGGTGAAAACTCGGGTCCATTCCCCCTCCCTTCCCACGTTAAACTCCGACCTTGTGTCACAACCTGGCCATGTGGGAGGTCAAGTAAATCCCAAGGCTAAGATCAAAGTGTAGTATCTGTTCGCAGATTACTCTCTGAATGATCGCCTATGGGGCCGGGATTCCTTCTCCGATACAGGCCGGCGGCAGGGATTCGTCCCTGCGCTGGTAGTATCGTGGCTAAGTCTGACTAGCTATGACCAGCTTGGACAAGCTATGACCAGCTAAGACCAGCCAAGACCAGCTATGACTAGCTAAAGCCAAAGCACTGCGACCCGGGTGAAAACTCGGGTCCATTCCCCCTCCCTTCCCACGTTAAACTCCGACCTTGTGTCACAACCTGGCCATGTGGGAGGTCAAGTAAATCCCAAGGCTAAGATCAAAGTGTAGTATCTGTTCGCAGATTACTCTCTGAATGATCGCCTATGGGGCCCGGGATTCCTTCTCCGATACAGGCCGGCGGCAGGGATTCGTCCCTGCGCTGGTAGTATCGTGGCTAAGTCTGACTAGCTATGACCAGCTTGGACAAGCTATGACCAGCCAAGACCAGCCAAGACCAGCTATGACTAGCTAAAGCCAAAGCACTGCGACCCGGGTGAAAACTCGGGTCCATTCCCCCTCCCTCCCCACGTTAAACTCCGACCTTGTGTCACAACCCGGCCCTGTGGGAGGTCAAGTAAATCCCAAGGCTAAGATCAAAGTGTAGTATCTGTTCGCGGATTACTCACTGAATGATCGCCTATGGGGCCGGGATTCCTTCTCCGATACAGGCCGGCGGCAGGGATTCGTCCCTGCGCTGGTAGTATCGTGGCTACGTCTGACTAGCTAAGACCAGCTCTGACCAGCTCTGACCAGCTTGGACAAGCTATGACCAGCTAAGACCAGCCAAAGACCAGCTATGACTAGCTAAAGCCAAAGCACTGCGACCCGGGTGAAAACTCGGGTCCATTCCCCCTCCCTTCCCACGTTAAACTCGACCTTGTGTCACAACCTGGCCATGTGGGAGGTCAAGTAAATCCCAAGGCTAAGATCAAAGTGTAGTATCTGTTCGCAGATTACTCTCTGAATGATCGCCTATGGGGCCGGGATTCCTTCTCCGATACGGGCCGGCGGCGGGGATTCGTCCCTGCGCTGGTGGTATCGTGGCTAAGTCTGACTAGCTATGACCAGCTTGGACAAGCTATGACCAGCTAAGACCAGCCAAGACCAGCTATGACTAGCTAAAGCCAAAGCACTGCGACCCGGGTGAAAACTCGGGTCCATTCCCCCTCCCTTCCCACGTTAAACTCCGACCTTGTGTCACAACCTGGCCATGTGGGAGGTCAAGTAAATCCCAAGGCTAAGATCAAAGTGTAGTATCTGTTCGCGGATTGCTCACTGAATGATCGCCTATGGGGCCGGGATTCCTTCTCCGATACGGGCCGGCGGCAGGGATTGGTCCCTGCGCTGGTAGTATCGTGGCTACGTCTGACTAGCTATGACCAGCTTGGACAAGCTATGACCAGCTAAGACCAGCCAAGACCAGCTATGACTAGCTAAAGCCAAAGCACTGCGACCCGGGTGAAAACTCGGGTCCATTCCCCCTCCCTCCCCACGTTAAACTCCGACCTTGTGTCACAACCTGGCCCTGTGGGAGGTCAAGTAAATCCCAAGGCTAAGATCAAAGTGTAGTATCTGTTCGCGGATTACTCACTGAATGATCGCCTATGGGGCCGGGATTCCTTCTCCGATACAGGCCGGCGGCAGGGATTCGTCCCTGCGCTGGTAGTATCGCAGCTAAGACTAGCTATGACCAGCTAAAGACCAGCTTGGACAAGCTATGACCAGCTAAGACCAGCCAAGACCAGCTATGACTAGCTAAAGCCAAAGCACTGCGACCCGGGTGAAAACTCGGGTCCATTCCCCCTCCCTTCCCACGTTAAACTCCGACCTTGTGTCACAACCTGGCCATGTGGGAGGTCAAGTAAATCCCAAGGCTAAGATCAAAGTGTAGTATCTGTTCGCGGATTACTCACTGAATGATCGCCTATGGGGCCGGGATTCCTTCTCCGATACAGGCCGGCGGCAGGGATTCGTCCCTGCGCTGGTAGTATCGTGGCTAAGTCTGACTAGCTATGACCAGCTTGGACAAGCTATGACCAGCTAAGACCAGCCAAGACCAGCTATGACTAGCTAAAGCCAAAGCACTGCGACCCGGGTGAAAACTCGGGTCCATTCCCCCTCCCTCCCCACGTTAAACTCCGACCTTGTGTCACAACCTGGCCTTGTGGGAGGTCAAGTAAATCCCAAGGCTAAGATCAAAGTGTAGTATCTGTTCGCAGATTACTCTCTGAATGATCGCCTATGGGGCCGGGATTCCTTCTCCGATACAGGCCGGCGGCAGGGATTCGTCCCTGCGCTGGTAGTATCGTGGCTAAGTCTGACTAGCTATGACCAGCTCTGACCAGCTATGACCAGCTAAGACCAGCCAAGACCAGCTATGACTAGCTAAAGCCAAAGCACTGCGACCCGGGTGAAAACTCGGGTCCATTCCCCCTCCCTTCCCACGTTAAACTCCGACCTTGTGTCACAACCTGGCCATGTGGGAGGTCAAGTAAATCCCGTGTAGTATCTGTTCGCGGATTACTCACTGAATGATCGCCTATGGGGCCGGGATTCCTTCTCCGATGCGGGCCGGCGGCAGGGGTTCGTCCCTGCGCTGGTGGTATCGTGGCTAAGTCTGACTAGCTATGACCAGCTTGGACAAGCTATGACCAGCTAAGACCAGCCAAAGACCAGCTATGACTAGCTAAAGCCAAAGCACTGCGACCCGGGTGAAAACTCGGGTCCATTCCCCCTCCCTCCCCACGTTAAACTCCGACCTTGTGTCACAACCTGGCCCTGTGGGAGGTCAAGTAAATCCCAAGGCTAAGATCAAAGTGTAGTATCTGTTCGCGGATTACTCACTGAATGATCGCCTATGGGGCCGGGATTCCTTCTCCGATACAGGCCGGCGGCAGGGATTCGTCCCTGCGCTGGTAGTATCGTGGCTAAGTCTGACTAGCTATGACCAGCTTGGACAAGCTATGACCAGCTAAGACCAGCCAAGACCAGCTATGACTAGCTAAAGCCAAAGCACTGCGACCCGGGTGAAAACTCGGGTCCATTCCCCCTCCCTCCCCACGTTAAACTCCGACCTTGTGTCACAACCTGGCCTTGTGGGAGGTCAAGTAAATCCCAAGGCTAAGATCAAAGTGTAGTATCTGTTCGCAGATTACTCTCTGAATGATCGCCTATGGGGCCGGGATTCCTTCTCCGATACAGGCCGGCGGCAGGGATTCGTCCCTGCGCTGGTAGTATCGTGGCTAAGTCTGACTAGCTATGACCAGCTTGGACAAGCTATGACCAGCTAAGACCAGCCAAGACCAGCCAAAGACCAGCTATGACTAGCTAAAGCCAAAGCACTGCGACCCGGGTGAAAACTCGGGTCCATTCCCCCTCCCTCCCCACGTTAAACTCGACCTTGTGTCACAACCTGGCCATGTGGGAGGTCAAGTAAATCCCAAGGCTAAGATCAAAGTGTAGTATCTGTTCGCAGATTACTCTCTGAATGATCGCCTATGGGGCCGGGATTCCTTCTCCGATACAGGCCGGCGGCGGGGATTGGTCCCTGCGCTGGTAGTATCGTGGCTACGTCTGACTAGCTATGACCAGCTCTGACCAGCTTGGACAAGCTATGACCAGCTAAGACCAGCCAAAGACCAGCTATGACTAGCTAAAGCCAAAGCACTGCGACCCGGGTGAAAACTCGGGTCCATTCCCCCTCCCTCCCCACGTTAAACTCCGACCTTGTGTCACAACCTGGCCCTGTGGGAGGTCAAGTAAATCCCAAGGCTAAGATCAAAGTGTAGTATCTGTTCGCAGATTACTCTCTGAATGATCGCCTATGGGGCCGGGATTCCTTCTCCGATACAGGCCGGCGGCAGGGATTCGTCCCTGCGCTGGTAGTATCGTGGCTAAGTCTGACTAGCTATGACCAGCTTGGACAAGCTATGACCAGCTAAGACCAGCCAAGACCAGCCAAGACCAGCTATGACTAGCTAAAGCCAAAGCACTGCGACCCGGGTGAAAGCTCGGGTCCATTCCCCCTCCCTCCCCACGTTAAACTCCGACCTTGTGTCACAACCTGGCCATGTGGGAGGTCAAGTAAATCCCAAGGCTAAGATCAAAGTGTAGTATCTGTTCGCGGATTACTCTCTGAATGATCGCCTATGGGGCCGGGATTCCTTCTCCGATACAGGCCGGCGGCAGGGATTCGTCCCTGCGCTGGTAGTATCGTGGCTAAGTCTGACTAGCTATGACCAGCTCTGACCAGCTCTGACCAGCTTGGACAAGCTATGACCAGCTAAGACCAGCCAAAGACCAGCTATGACTAGCTAAAGCCAAAGCACTGCGACTCGGGTGAAAACTCGGGTCCATTCCCCCTCCCTTCCCACGTTAAACTCCGACCTTGTGTCACAACCTGGCCATGTGGGAGGTCAAGTAAATCCCAAGGCTAAGATCAAAGTGTAGTATCTGTTCGCAGATTACTCTCTGAATGATCGCCTATGGGGCCGGGATTCCTTCTCCGATACAGGCCGGCGGCGGGGATTGGTCCCTGCGCTGGTAGTATCGTGGCTACGTCTGACTAGCTATGACCAGCTCTGACCAGCTTGGACAAGCTATGACCAGCTAAGACCAGCCAAAGACCAGCTATGACTAGCTAAAGCCAAAGCACTGCGACCCGGGTGAAAACTCGGGTCCATTCCCCCTCCCTCCCCACGTTAAACTCCGACCTTGTGTCACAACCTGGCCCTGTGGGAGGTCAAGTAAATCCCAAGGCTAAGATCAAAGTGTAGTATCTGTTCGCAGATTACTCTCTGAATGATCGCCTATGGGGCCGGGATTCCTTCTCCGATACAGGCCGGCGGCAGGGATTCGTCCCTGCGCTGGTAGTATCGTGGCTAAGTCTGACTAGCTATGACCAGCTTGGACAAGCTATGACCAGCTAAGACCAGCCAAGACCAGCCAAGACCAGCTATGACTAGCTAAAGCCAAAGCACTGCGACCCGGGTGAAAGCTCGGGTCCATTCCCCCTCCCTCCCCACGTTAAACTCCGACCTTGTGTCACAACCTGGCCATGTGGGAGGTCAAGTAAATCCCAAGGCTAAGATCAAAGTGTAGTATCTGTTCGCGGATTACTCTCTGAATGATCGCCTATGGGGCCGGGCTTCCTTCTCCGATACAGGCCGGCGGCAGGGATTCGTCCCTGCGCTGGTAGTATCGTGGCTAAGTCTGACTAGCTATGACCAGCTCTGACCAGCTCTGACCAGCTTGGACAAGCTATGACCAGCTAAGACCAGCCAAAGACCAGCTATGACTAGCTAAAGCCAAAGCACTGCGACTCGGGTGAAAACTCGGGTCCATTCCCCCTCCCTTCCCACGTTAAACTCCGACCTTGTGTCACAACCTGGCCATGTGGGAGGTCAAGTAAATCCCAAGGCTAAGATCAAAGTGTAGTATCTGTTCGCAGATTACTCTCTGAATGATCGCCTATGGGGCCGGGATTCCTTCTCCGATACAGGCCGGCGGCAGGGATTCGTCCCTGCGCTGGTAGTATCGTGGCTAAGTCTGACTAGCTATGACCAGCTCTGACCAGCTTGGACAAGCTATGACCAGCTAAGACCAGCCAAGACCAGCTATGACTAGCTAAAGCCAAAGCACTGCGACCCGGGTGAAAACTCGGGTCCATTCCCCCTCCCTTCCCACGTTAAACTCCGACCTTGTGTCACAACCTGGCCATGTGGGAGGTCAAGTAAATCCCAAGGCTAAGATCAAAGTGTAGTATCTGTTCGCAGATTACTCTCTGAATGATCGCCTATGGGGCCGGGATTCCTTCTCCGATACAGGCCGGCGGCAGGGATTCGTCCCTGCGCTGGTAGTATCGTGGCTAAGTCTGACTAGCTATGACCAGCTTGGACAAGCTATGACCAGCTAAGACCAGCCAAGACCAGCTATGACTAGCTAAAGCCAAAGCACTGCGACCCGGGTGAAAACTCGGGTCCATTCCCCCTCCCGTCCCACGTTAAACTCGACCTTGTGTCACAACCTGGCCATGTGGGAGGTCAAGTAAATCCCAAGGCTAAGATCAAAGTGTAGTATCTGTTCGCGGATTACTCTCTGAATGATCGCCTATGGGGCCGGGATTCCTTCTCCGATACAGGCCGGCGGCAGGGATTCGTCCCTGCGCTGGTAGTATCGTGGCTAAGTCTGACTAGCTATGACCAGCTCTGACCAGCTCTGACCAGCTTGGACAAGCTATGACCAGCTAAGACCAGCCAAAGACCAGCTATGACTAGCTAAAGCCAAAGCACTGCGACTCGGGTGAAAACTCGGGTCCATTCCCCCTCCCTTCCCACGTTAAACTCCGACCTTGTGTCACAACCTGGCCATGTGGGAGGTCAAGTAAATCCCAAGGCTAAGATCAAAGTGTAGTATCTGTTCGCAGATTACTCTCTGAATGATCGCCTATGGGGCCGGGATTCCTTCTCCGATACAGGCCGGCGGCAGGGATTCGTCCCTGCGCTGGTAGTATCGTGGCTAAGTCTGACTAGCTATGACCAGCTCTGACCAGCTTGGACAAGCTATGACCAGCTAAGACCAGCCAAGACCAGCTATGACTAGCTAAAGCCAAAGCACTGCGACCCGGGTGAAAACTCGGGTCCATTCCCCCTCCCTTCCCACGTTAAACTCCGACCTTGTGTCACAACCTGGCCATGTGGGAGGTCAAGTAAATCCCAAGGCTAAGATCAAAGTGTAGTATCTGTTCGCAGATTACTCTCTGAATGATCGCCTATGGGGCCGGGATTCCTTCTCCGATACAGGCCGGCGGCAGGGATTCGTCCCTGCGCTGGTAGTATCGTGGCTAAGTCTGACTAGCTCTGACCAGCTTGGACAAGCTATGACCAGCTAAGACCAGCCAAAGACCAGCTATGACTAGCTAAAGCCAAAGCACTGCGACCCGGGTGAAAACTCGGGTCCATTCCCCCTCCCTTCCCACGTTAAACTCCGACCTTGTGTCACAACCTGGCCATGTGGGAGGTCAAGTAAATCCCAAGGCTAAGATCAAAGTGTAGTATCTGTTCGCAGATTACTCTCTGAATGATCGCCTATGGGGCCGGGATTCCTTCTCCGATACAGGCCGGCGGCAGAGATTCGTCTCTGCGCTGGTAGTATCGTGGCTAAGTCTGACTAGCTATGACCAGCTCTGACCAGCTTGGACAAGCTATGACCAGCTAAGACCAGCCAAGACCAGCTATGACTAGCTAAAGCCAAAGCACTGCGACCCGGGTGAAAACTCGGGTCCATTCCCCCTCCCTCCCCACGTTAAACTCCGACCTTGTGTCACAACCTGGCCATGTGGGAGGTCAAGTAAATCCCAAGGCTAAGATCAAAGTGTAGTATCTGTTCGCAGATTACTCACTGAATGATCGCCTATGGGGCCGGGATTCCTTCTCCGATACGGGCCGGCGGCGGGGATTCGTCCCTGCGCTGGTAGTATCGTGGCTACGTCTGACTAGCTAAGACCAGCTCTGACCAGCTTGGACAAGCTATGACCAGCTAAGACCAGCCAAAGACCAGCTATGACTAGCTAAAGCCAAAGCACTGCGACCCGGGTGAAAACTCGGGTCCATTCCCCCTCCCTTCCCACGTTAAACTCCGACCTTGTGTCACAACCTGGCCTTGTGGGAGGTCAAGTAAATCCCAAGGCTAAGATCAAAGTGTAGTATCTGTTCGCAGATTACTCGCTGAATGATCGCCTATGGGGCCGGGATTCCTTCTCCGATACAGGCCGGCGGCGGGGATTGGTCCCTGCGCTGGTAGTATCGTGGCTGAGTCTGACTAGCTAAGACCAGCTCTGACCAGCTCTGACCAGCTTGGACAAGCTATGACCAGCTAAGACCAGCTATGACTAGCTAAAGCCAAAGCACTGCGACCCGGGTGAAAACTCGGGTCCATTCCCCCTCCCTTCCCACGTTAAACTCCGACCTTGTGTCACAACCTGGCCTTGTGGGAGGTCAAGTAAATCCCAAGGCTAAGATCAAAGTGTAGTATCTGTTCGCAGATTACTCGCTGAATGATCGCCTATGGGGCCGGGATTCCTTCTCCGATACAGGCCGGCGGCGGGGATTGGTCCCTGCGCTGGTAGTATCGTGGCTGAGTCTGACTAGCTAAGACCAGCTCTGACCAGCTCTGACCAGCTTGGACAAGCTATGACCAGCTAAGACCAGCTATGACTAGCTAAAGCCAAAGCACTGCGACCCGGGTGAAAACTCGGGTCCATTCCCCCTCCCTCCCCACGTTAAACTCCGACCTTGTGTCACAACCTGGCCCTGTGGGAGGTCAAGTAAATCCCAAGGCTAAGATCAAAGTGTAGTATCTGTTCGCAGATTACTCACTGAATGATCGCCTATGGGGCCGGGATTCCTTCTCCGATACAGGCCGGCGGCAGGGATTCGTCCCTGCGCTGGTAGTATCGTGGCTAAGTCTGACTAGCTATGACCAGCTTGGACAAGCTATGACCAGCCAAGACCAGCTATGACTAGCTAAAGCCAAAGCACTGCGACCCGGGTGAAAACTCGGGTCCATTCCCCCTCCCTCCCCACGTTAAACTCCGACCTTGTGTCACAACCTGGCCCTGTGGGAGGTCAAGTAAATCCCAAGGCTAAGATCAAAGTGTAGTATCTGTTCGCGGATTGCTCACTGAATGATCGCCTATGGGGCCGGGTTTCCTTCTCCGATACAGGCCGGCGGCTGGGATTCGTCCCTGCGCTGGTAGTATCGTGGCTAAGTCTGACTAGCTAAGACCAGCCAAGACCAGCTATGACTAGCTAAAGCCAAAGCACTGCGACCCGGGTGAAAACTCGGGTCCATTCCCCCTCCCCTTCCCACGTTAAACTCCGACCTTGTGTCACAACCTGGCCATGTGGGAGGTCAAGTAAATCCCAAGGCTAAGATCAAAGTGTAGTATCTGTTCGCAGATTACTCTCTGAATGATCGCCTATGGGGCCGGGATTCCTTCTCCGATACAGGCCGGCGGCAGGGATTCGTCCCTGCGCTGGTAGTATCGTGGCTAAGTCTGACTAGCTATGACCAGCTTGGACAAGCTATGACCAGCTAAGACCAGCCAAGACCAGCTATGACTAGCTAAAGCCAAAGCACTGCGACCCGGGTGAAAACTCGGGTCCATTCCCCCTCCCTTCCCACGTTAAACTCCGACCTTGTGTCACAACCTGGCCATGTGGGAGGTCAAGTAAATCCCAAGGCTAAGATCAAAGTGTAGTATCTGTTCGCAGATTACTCTCTGAATGATCGCCTATGGGGCCGGGATTCCTTCTCCGATACAGGCCGGCGGCAGGGATTCGTCCCTGCGCTGGTAGTATCGTGGCTAAGTCTGACTAGCTATGACCAGCTTGGACAAGCTATGACCAGCTAAGACCAGCCAAGACCAGCTATGACTAGCTAAAGCCAAAGCACTGCGACCCGGGTGAAAACTCGGGTCCATTCCCCCTCCCTCCCCACGTTAAACTCCGACCTTGTGTCACAACCTGGCCATGTGGGAGGTCAAGTAAATCCCAAGGCTAAGATCAAAGTGTAGTATCTGTTCGCAGATTACTCACTGAATGATCGCCTATGGGGCCGGGATTCCTTCTCCGATACAGGCCGGCGGCAGGGATTCGTCCCTGCGCTGGTAGTATCGTGGCTAAGTCTGACTAGCTAAGACCAGCTCTGACCAGCTTGGACAAGCTATGACCAGCTAAGACCAGCCAAAGACCAGCTATGACTAGCTAAAGCCAAAGCACTGCGACCCGGGTGAAAACTCGGGTCCATTCCCCCTCCCCTTCCCACGTTAAACTCGACCTTGTGTCACAACCTGGCCATGTGGGAGGTCAAGTAAATCCCAAGGCTAAGATCAAAGTGTAGTATCTGTTCGCAGATTACTCTCTGAATGATCGCCTATGGGGCCGGGATTCCTTCTCCGATACGGGCCGGCGGCAGGGATTCGTCCCTGCGCTGGTAGTATCGTGGCTAAGTCTGACCAGCTATGACCAGCTTGGACAAGCTATGACCAGCTAAGACCAGCCAAGACCAGCTATGACTAGCTAAAGCCAAAGCACTGCGACTCGGGTGAAAACTCGGGTCCATTCCCCCTCCCTTCCCACGTTAAACTCCGACCTTGTGTCACAACCTGGCCATGTGGGAGGTCAAGTAAATCCCAAGGCTAAGATCAAAGTGTAGTATCTGTTCGCAGATTACTCTCTGAATGATCGCCTATGGGGCCGGGATTCCTTCTCCGATACAGGCCGGCGGCAGGGATTCGTCCCTGCGCTGGTAGTATCGTGGCTAAGTCTGACTAGCTATGACCAGCTTGGACAAGCTATGACCAGCTAAGACCAGCCAAGACCAGCTATGACTAGCTAAAGCCAAAGCACTGCGACCCGGGTGAAAACTCGGGTCCATTCCCCCTCCCTTCCCACGTTAAACTCCGACCTTGTGTCACAACCTGGCCATGTGGGAGGTCGAGTAAATCCCAAGGCTAAGATCAAAGTGTAGTATCTGTTCGCGGATTGCTCACTGAATGATCGCCTATGGGGCCGGGATTCCTTCTCCGATACGGGCCGGCGGCAGGGATTGGTCCCTGCGCTGGTAGTATCGTGGCTACGTCTGACTAGCTATGACCAGCTTGGACAAGCTATGACCAGCTAAGACCAGCCAAGACCAGCTATGACTAGCTAAAGCCAAAGCACTGCGACCCGGGTGAAAACTCGGGTCCATTCCCCCTCCCTCCCCACGTTAAACTCCGACCTTGTGTCACAACCTGGCCCTGTGGGAGGTCAAGTAAATCCCAAGGCTAAGATCAAAGTGTAGTATCTGTTCGCGGATTACTCACTGAATGATCGCCTATGGGGCCGGGATTCCTTCTCCGATACAGGCCGGCGGCAGGGATTCGTCCCTGCGCTGGTAGTATCGCAGCTAAGACTAGCTATGACCAGCTTGGACAAGCTATGACCAGCTAAGACCAGCCAAGACCAGCTATGACTAGCTAAAGCCAAAGCACTGCGACCCGGGTGAAAACTCGGGTTCATTCCCCCTCCCTCCCCACGTTAAACTCCGACCTTGTGTCACAACCTGGCCCTGTGGGAGGTCAAGTAAATCCCAAGGCTAAGATCAAAGTTTAGTATCTGTTCGCGGATTACTCACTGAATGATCGCCTATGGGGCCGGGATTCCTTCTCCGATACAGGCCGGCGGCAGGGATTCGTCCCTGCGCTGGTAGTATCGCAGCTAAGACTAGCTATGACCAGCTTGGACAAGCTATGACCAGCTAAGACCAGCCAAGACCAGCTATGACTAGCTAAAGCCAAAGCACTGCGACCCGGGTGAAAACTCGGGTCCATTCCCCCTCCCTTCCCACGTTAAACTCCGACCTTGTGTCACAACCTGGCCATGTGGGAGGTCAAGTAAATCCCAAGGCTAAGATCAAAGTGTAGTATCTGTTCGCAGATTACTCTCTGAATGATCGCCTATGGGGCCCGGGATTCCTTCTCCGATACAGGCCGGCGGCAGGGATTCGTCCCTGCGCTGGTAGTATCGTGGCTAAGTCTGACTAGCTATGACCAGCTTGGACAAGCTATGACCAGCTAAGACCAGCCAAGACCAGCTATGACTAGCTAAAGCCAAAGCACTGCGACCCGGGTGAAAACTCGGGTCCATTCCCCCTCCCTTCCCACGTTAAACTCCGACCTTGTGTCACAACCTGGCCATGTGGGAGGTCAAGTAAATCCCAAGGCTAAGATCAAAGTGTAGTATCTGTTCGCAGATTACTCTCTGAATGATCGCCTATGGGGCCGGGATTCCTTCTCCGATACAGGCCGGCGGCAGGGATTCGTCCCTGCGCTGGTAGTATCGTGGCTAAGTCTGACTAGCTATGACCAGCTTGGACAAGCTATGACCAGCTAAGACCAGCCAAGACCAGCTATGACTAGCTAAAGCCAAAGCACTGCGACCCGGGTGAAAACTCGGGTCCATTCCCCCTCCCTTCCCACGTTAAACTCCGACCTTGTGTCACAACCTGGCCATGTGGGAGGTCAAGTAAATCCCAAGGCTAAGATCAAAGTGTAGTATCTGTTCGCAGATTACTCTCTGAATGATCGCCTATGGGGCCCGGGATTCCTTCTCCGATACAGGCCGGCGGCAGGGATTCGTCCCTGCGCTGGTAGTATCGTGGCTAAGTCTGACTAGCTATGACCAGCTTGGACAAGCTATGACCAGCCAAGACCAGCCAAGACCAGCTATGACTAGCTAAAGCCAAAGCACTGCGACCCGGGTGAAAACTCGGGTCCATTCCCCCTCCCTCCCCACGTTAAACTCCGACCTTGTGTCACAACCCGGCCCTGTGGGAGGTCAAGTAAATCCCAAGGCTAAGATCAAAGTGTAGTATCTGTTCGCGGATTACTCACTGAATGATCGCCTATGGGGCCGGGATTCCTTCTCCGATACAGGCCGGCGGCAGGGATTCGTCCCTGCGCTGGTAGTATCGTGGCTACGTCTGACTAGCTAAGACCAGCTCTGACCAGCTCTGACCAGCTTGGACAAGCTATGACCAGCTAAGACCAGCCAAAGACCAGCTATGACTAGCTAAAGCCAAAGCACTGCGACCCGGGTGAAAACTCGGGTCCATTCCCCCTCCCTTCCCACGTTAAACTCGACCTTGTGTCACAACCTGGCCATGTGGGAGGTCAAGTAAATCCCAAGGCTAAGATCAAAGTGTAGTATCTGTTCGCAGATTACTCTCTGAATGATCGCCTATGGGGCCGGGATTCCTTCTCCGATACGGGCCGGCGGCGGGGATTCGTCCCTGCGCTGGTGGTATCGTGGCTAAGTCTGACTAGCTATGACCAGCTTGGACAAGCTATGACCAGCTAAGACCAGCCAAGACCAGCTATGACTAGCTAAAGCCAAAGCACTGCGACCCGGGTGAAAACTCGGGTCCATTCCCCCTCCCTTCCCACGTTAAACTCCGACCTTGTGTCACAACCTGGCCATGTGGGAGGTCAAGTAAATCCCAAGGCTAAGATCAAAGTGTAGTATCTGTTCGCGGATTGCTCACTGAATGATCGCCTATGGGGCCGGGATTCCTTCTCCGATACGGGCCGGCGGCAGGGATTGGTCCCTGCGCTGGTAGTATCGTGGCTACGTCTGACTAGCTATGACCAGCTTGGACAAGCTATGACCAGCTAAGACCAGCCAAGACCAGCTATGACTAGCTAAAGCCAAAGCACTGCGACCCGGGTGAAAACTCGGGTCCATTCCCCCTCCCTCCCCACGTTAAACTCCGACCTTGTGTCACAACCTGGCCCTGTGGGAGGTCAAGTAAATCCCAAGGCTAAGATCAAAGTGTAGTATCTGTTCGCGGATTACTCACTGAATGATCGCCTATGGGGCCGGGATTCCTTCTCCGATACAGGCCGGCGGCAGGGATTCGTCCCTGCGCTGGTAGTATCGCAGCTAAGACTAGCTATGACCAGCTAAAGACCAGCTTGGACAAGCTATGACCAGCTAAGACCAGCCAAGACCAGCTATGACTAGCTAAAGCCAAAGCACTGCGACCCGGGTGAAAACTCGGGTCCATTCCCCCTCCCTTCCCACGTTAAACTCCGACCTTGTGTCACAACCTGGCCATGTGGGAGGTCAAGTAAATCCCAAGGCTAAGATCAAAGTGTAGTATCTGTTCGCAGATTACTCTCTGAATGATCGCCTATGGGGCCCGGGATTCCTTCTCCGATACAGGCCGGCGGCAGGGATTCGTCCCTGCGCTGGTAGTATCGTGGCTAAGTCTGACTAGCTATGACCAGCTTGGACAAGCTATGACCAGCCAAGACCAGCCAAGACCAGCTATGACTAGCTAAAGCCAAAGCACTGCGACCCGGGTGAAAACTCGGGTCCATTCCCCCTCCCTCCCCACGTTAAACTCCGACCTTGTGTCACAACCCGGCCCTGTGGGAGGTCAAGTAAATCCCAAGGCTAAGATCAAAGTGTAGTATCTGTTCGCGGATTACTCACTGAATGATCGCCTATGGGGCCGGGATTCCTTCTCCGATACAGGCCGGCGGCAGGGATTCGTCCCTGCGCTGGTAGTATCGTGGCTACGTCTGACTAGCTAAGACCAGCTCTGACCAGCTCTGACCAGCTTGGACAAGCTATGACCAGCTAAGACCAGCCAAAGACCAGCTATGACTAGCTAAAGCCAAAGCACTGCGACCCGGGTGAAAACTCGGGTCCATTCCCCCTCCCTTCCCACGTTAAACTCGACCTTGTGTCACAACCTGGCCATGTGGGAGGTCAAGTAAATCCCAAGGCTAAGATCAAAGTGTAGTATCTGTTCGCAGATTACTCTCTGAATGATCGCCTATGGGGCCGGGATTCCTTCTCCGATACAGGCCGGCGGCGGGGATTCGTCCCTGCGCTGGTGGTATCGTGGCTACGTCTGACTAGCTAAGACCAGCTCTGACCAGCTTGGACAAGCTATGACCAGCTAAGACCAGCCAAAGACCAGCTATGACTAGCTAAAGCCAAAGCACTGCGACCCGGGTGAAAACTCGGGTCCATTCCCCCTCCCTCCCCACGTTAAACTCCGACCTTGTGTCACAACCTGGCCATGTGGGAGGTCGAGTAAATCCCAAGGCTAAGATCAAAGTGTAGTATCTGTTCGCAGATTACTCTCTGAATGATCGCCTATGGGGCCCGGGATTCCTTCTCCGATACAGGCCGGCGGCAGGGATTCGTCCCTGCGCTGGTAGTATCGTGGCTAAGTCTGACTAGCTATGACCAGCTTGGACAAGCTATGACCAGCCAAGACCAGCCAAGACCAGCTATGACTAGCTAAAGCCAAAGCACTGCGACCCGGGTGAAAACTCGGGTCCATTCCCCCTCCCTCCCCACGTTAAACTCCGACCTTGTGTCACAACCCGGCCCTGTGGGAGGTCAAGTAAATCCCAAGGCTAAGATCAAAGTGTAGTATCTGTTCGCGGATTACTCACTGAATGATCGCCTATGGGGCCGGGATTCCTTCTCCGATACAGGCCGGCGGCAGGGATTCGTCCCTGCGCTGGTAGTATCGTGGCTACGTCTGACTAGCTAAGACCAGCTCTGACCAGCTCTGACCAGCTTGGACAAGCTATGACCAGCTAAGACCAGCCAAAGACCAGCTATGACTAGCTAAAGCCAAAGCACTGCGACCCGGGTGAAAACTCGGGTCCATTCCCCCTCCCTTCCCACGTTAAACTCGACCTTGTGTCACAACCTGGCCATGTGGGAGGTCAAGTAAATCCCAAGGCTAAGATCAAAGTGTAGTATCTGTTCGCAGATTACTCTCTGAATGATCGCCTATGGGGCCGGGATTCCTTCTCCGATACGGGCCGGCGGCGGGGATTCGTCCCTGCGCTGGTGGTATCGTGGCTAAGTCTGACTAGCTATGACCAGCTTGGACAAGCTATGACCAGCTAAGACCAGCCAAGACCAGCTATGACTAGCTAAAGCCAAAGCACTGCGACCCGGGTGAAAACTCGGGTCCATTCCCCCTCCCTTCCCACGTTAAACTCCGACCTTGTGTCACAACCTGGCCATGTGGGAGGTCAAGTAAATCCCAAGGCTAAGATCAAAGTGTAGTATCTGTTCGCGGATTGCTCACTGAATGATCGCCTATGGGGCCGGGATTCCTTCTCCGATACGGGCCGGCGGCAGGGATTGGTCCCTGCGCTGGTAGTATCGTGGCTACGTCTGACTAGCTATGACCAGCTTGGACAAGCTATGACCAGCTAAGACCAGCCAAGACCAGCTATGACTAGCTAAAGCCAAAGCACTGCGACCCGGGTGAAAACTCGGGTCCATTCCCCCTCCCTCCCCACGTTAAACTCCGACCTTGTGTCACAACCTGGCCCTGTGGGAGGTCAAGTAAATCCCAAGGCTAAGATCAAAGTGTAGTATCTGTTCGCGGATTACTCACTGAATGATCGCCTATGGGGCCGGGATTCCTTCTCCGATACAGGCCGGCGGCAGGGATTCGTCCCTGCGCTGGTAGTATCGCAGCTAAGACTAGCTATGACCAGCTAAAGACCAGCTTGGACAAGCTATGACCAGCTAAGACCAGCCAAGACCAGCTATGACTAGCTAAAGCCAAAGCACTGCGACCCGGGTGAAAACTCGGGTCCATTCCCCCTCCCTTCCCACGTTAAACTCCGACCTTGTGTCACAACCTGGCCATGTGGGAGGTCAAGTAAATCCCAAGGCTAAGATCAAAGTGTAGTATCTGTTCGCAGATTACTCTCTGAATGATCGCCTATGGGGCCCGGGATTCCTTCTCCGATACAGGCCGGCGGCAGGGATTCGTCCCTGCGCTGGTAGTATCGTGGCTAAGTCTGACTAGCTATGACCAGCTTGGACAAGCTATGACCAGCCAAGACCAGCCAAGACCAGCTATGACTAGCTAAAGCCAAAGCACTGCGACCCGGGTGAAAACTCGGGTCCATTCCCCCTCCCTCCCCACGTTAAACTCCGACCTTGTGTCACAACCCGGCCCTGTGGGAGGTCAAGTAAATCCCAAGGCTAAGATCAAAGTGTAGTATCTGTTCGCGGATTACTCACTGAATGATCGCCTATGGGGCCAGGATTCCTTCTCCGATACAGGCCGGCGGCAGGGATTCGTCCCTGCGCTGGTAGTATCGTGGCTACGTCTGACTAGCTAAGACCAGCTCTGACCAGCTCTGACCAGCTTGGACAAGCTATGACCAGCTAAGACCAGCCAAAGACCAGCTATGACTAGCTAAAGCCAAAGCACTGCGACCCGGGTGAAAACTCGGGTCCATTCCCCCTCCCTTCCCACGTTAAACTCGACCTTGTGTCACAACCTGGCCATGTGGGAGGTCAAGTAAATCCCAAGGCTAAGATCAAAGTGTAGTATCTGTTCGCAGATTACTCTCTGAATGATCGCCTATGGGGCCGGGATTCCTTCTCCGATACAGGCCGGCGGCGGGGATTCGTCCCTGCGCTGGTGGTATCGTGGCTACGTCTGACTAGCTAAGACCAGCTCTGACCAGCTTGGACAAGCTATGACCAGCTAAGACCAGCCAAAGACCAGCTATGACTAGCTAAAGCCAAAGCACTGCGACCCGGGTGAAAACTCGGGTCCATTCCCCCTCCCTCCCCACGTTAAACTCCGACCTTGTGTCACAACCTGGCCATGTGGGAGGTCAAGTAAATCCCAAGTCTAAGATCAAAGTGTAGTATCTGTTCGCAGATTACTCTCTGAATGATCGCCTATGGGGCCGGGATTCCTTCTCCGATACAGGCCGGCGGCAGGGATTCGTCCCTGCGCTGGTAGTATCGTGGCTAAGTCTGACTAGCTATGACCAGCTTGGACAAGCTATGACCAGCTAAGACCAGCCAAGACCAGCTATGACTAGCTAAAGCCAAAGCACTGCGACCCGGGTGAAAACTCGGGTCCATTCCCCCTCCCTCCCCACGTTAAACTCCGACCTTGTGTCACAACCTGGCCATGTGGGAGGTCAAGTAAATCCCAAGGCTAAGATCAAAGTGTAGTATCTGTTCGCAGATTACTCACTGAATGATCGCCTATGGGGCCGGGATTCCTTCTCCGATACAGGCCGGCGGCAGGGATTCGTCCCTGCGCTGGTAGTATCGTGGCTAAGTCTGACTAGCTATGACCAGCTTGGACAAGCTATGACCAGCTAAGACCAGCCAAGACTAGCTAAAGCCAAAGCACTGCGACCCGGGTGAAAACTCGGGTCCATTCCCCCTCCCCTTCCCACGTTAAACACCGACCTTGTGTCACAACCTGGCCCTGTGGGAGGTCAAGTAAATCCCAAGGCTAAGATCAAAGTGTAGTATCTGTTCGCAGATTACTCTCTGAATGATCGCCTATGGGGCCGGGATTCCTTCTCCGATACAGGCCGGCGGCAGGGATTCGTCCCTGCGCTGGTAGTATCGTGGCTAAGTCTGACTAGCTATGACCAGCCAAGACCAGCCAAGACCAGCTATGACTAGCTAAAGCCAAAGCACTGCGACCCGGGTGAAAGCTCGGGTCCATTCCCCCTCCCTCCCCACGTTAAACTCCGACCTTGTGTCACAACCTGGCCATGTGGGAGGTCAAGTAAATCCCAAGGCTAAGATCAAAGTGTAGTATCTGTTCGCGGATTGCTCACTGAATGATCGCCTATGGGGCCGGGATTCCTTCTCCGATACAGGCCGGCGGCGGGGATTCGTCCCTGCGCTGGTAGTATCGTGGCTACGTCTGACTAGCTAAGACCAGCTCTGACCAGCTTGGACAAGCTATGACCAGCTAAGACCAGCCAAAGACCAGCTATGACTAGCTAAAGCCAAAGCACTGCGACCCGGGTGAAAACTCGGGTCCATTCCCCCTCCCCTTCCCACGTTAAACTCGACCTTGTGTCACAACCTGGCCATGTGGGAGGTCAAGTAAATCCCAAGGCTAAGATCAAAGTGTAGTATCTGTTCGCGGATTGCTCACTGAATGATCGCCTATGGGGCCGGGTTTCCTTCTCCGATACAGGCCGGCGGCAGGGATTCGTCCCTGCGCTGGTAGTATCGTGGCTATGTCTGACTAGCTATGACCAGCTCTGACCAGCTTGGACAAGCTATGACCAGCTAAGACCAGCCAAGACCAGCTATGACTAGCTAAAGCCAAAGCACTGCGACCCGGGTGAAAACTCGGGTCCATTCCCCCTCCCTTCCCACGTTAAACTCCGACCTTGTGTCACAACCTGGCCATGTGGGAGGTCAAGTAAATCCCAAGGCTAAGATCAAAGTGTAGTATCTGTTCGCGGATTACTCGCTGAATCATCGCCTATGGGGCCGGGATTCCTTCTCCGATACAGGCCGGCGGCGGGGATTCGTCCCTGCGCTGGTAGTATCGTGGCTACGTCTGACTAGCTAAGACCAGCTCTGACCAGCTCTGACCAGCTTGGACAAGCTATGACCAGCTAAGACCAGCCAAAGACCAGCTATGACTAGCTAAAGCCAAAGCACTGCGACCCGGGTGAAAACTCGGGTCCATTCCCCCTCCCTTCCCACGTTAAACTCCGACCTTGTGTCACAACCTGGCCATGTGGGAGGTCAAGTAAATCCCAAGGCTAAGATCAAAGTGTAGTATCTGTTCGCGGATTGCTCGCTGAATGATCGCCTATGGGGCCGGGATTCCTTCTCCGATACGGGCCGGCGGCGGGGATTCGTCCCTGCGCTGGTGGTATCGTGGCTATGTCTGACTAGCTATGACCAGCTCTGACCAGCTTGGACAAGCTATGACCAGCCAAGACCAGCTATGACTAGCTAAAGCCAAAGCACTGCGACCCGGGTGAAAACTCGGGTCCATTCCCCCTCCCTTCCCACGTTAAACTCCGACCTTGTGTCACAACCTGGCCATGTGGGAGGTCAAGTAAATCCCAAGGCTAAGATCAAAGTGTAGTATCTGTTCGCAGATTACTCACTGAATGATCGCCTATGGGGCCGGGATTCCTTCTCCGATACAGGCCGGCGGCAGGGATTCGTCCCTGCGCTGGTAGTATCGTGGCTAAGTCTGACTAGCTATGACCAGCTTGGACAAGCTATGACCAGCTAAGACCAGCCAAGACTAGCTAAAGCCAAAGCACTGCGACCCGGGTGAAAACTCGGGTCCATTCCCCCTCCCCTTCCCACGTTAAACACCGACCTTGTGTCACAACCTGGCCCTGTGGGAGGTCAAGTAAATCCCAAGGCTAAGATCAAAGTGTAGTATCTGTTCGCAGATTACTCTCTGAATGATCGCCTATGGGGCCGGGATTCCTTCTCCGATACAGGCCGGCGGCAGGGATTCGTCCCTGCGCTGGTAGTATCGTGGCTAAGTCTGACTAGCTATGACCAGCCAAGACCAGCCAAGACCAGCTATGACTAGCTAAAGCCAAAGCACTGCGACCCGGGTGAAAGCTCGGGTCCATTCCCCCTCCCTCCCCACGTTAAACTCCGACCTTGTGTCACAACCTGGCCATGTGGGAGGTCAAGTAAATCCCAAGGCTAAGATCAAGGTGTAGTATCTGTTCGCGGATTGCTCACTGAATGATCGCCTATGGGGCCGGGATTCCTTCTCCGATACAGGCCGGCGGCGGGGATTCGTCCCTGCGCTGGTAGTATCGTGGCTACGTCTGACTAGCTAAGACCAGCTCTGACCAGCTTGGACAAGCTATGACCAGCTAAGACCAGCCAAAGACCAGCTATGACTAGCTAAAGCCAAAGCACTGCGACCCGGGTGAAAACTCGGGTCCATTCCCCCTCCCCTTCCCACGTTAAACTCGACCTTGTGTCACAACCTGGCCATGTGGGAGGTCAAGTAAATCCCAAGGCTAAGATCAAAGTGTAGTATCTGTTCGCGGATTGCTCACTGAATGATCGCCTATGGGGCCGGGTTTCCTTCTCCGATACAGGCCGGCGGCAGGGATTCGTCCCTGCGCTGGTAGTATCGTGGCTATGTCTGACTAGCTATGACCAGCTCTGACCAGCTTGGACAAGCTATGACCAGCTAAGACCAGCCAAGACCAGCTATGACTAGCTAAAGCCAAAGCACTGCGACCCGGGTGAAAACTCGGGTCCATTCCCCCTCCCTTCCCACGTTAAACTCCGACCTTGTGTCACAACCTGGCCATGTGGGAGGTCAAGTAAATCCCAAGGCTAAGATCAAAGTGTAGTATCTGTTCGCGGATTACTCGCTGAATGATCGCCTATGGGGCCGGGATTCCTTCTCCGATACAGGCCGGCGGCGGGGATTCGTCCCTGCGCTGGTAGTATCGTGGCTACGTCTGACTAGCTAAGACCAGCTCTGACCAGCTCTGACCAGCTTGGACAAGCTATGACCAGCTAAGACCAGCCAAAGACCAGCTATGACTAGCTAAGGCCAAAGCACTGCGACCCGGGTGAAAACTCGGGTCCATTCCCCCTCCCTTCCCACGTTAAACTCCGACCTTGTGTCACAACCTGGCCATGTGGGAGGTCAAGTAAATCCCAAGGCTAAGATCAAAGTGTAGTATCTGTTCGCAGATTACTCACTGAATGATCGCCTATGGGGCCGGGATTCCTTCTCCGATACAGGCCGGCGGCAGGGATTCGTCCCTGCGCTGGTAGTATCGTGGCTAAGTCTGACTAGCTATGACCAGCTTGGACAAGCTATGACCAGCTAAGACCAGCCAAGACTAGCTAAAGCCAAAGCACTGCGACCCGGGTGAAAACTCGGGTCCATTCCCCCTCCCCTTCCCACGTTAAACACCGACCTTGTGTCACAACCTGGCCCTGTGGGAGGTCAAGTAAATCCCAAGGCTAAGATCAAAGTGTAGTATCTGTTCGCAGATTACTCTCTGAATGATCGCCTATGGGGCCGGGATTCCTTCTCCGATACAGGCCGGCGGCAGGGATTCGTCCCTGCGCTGGTAGTATCGTGGCTAAGTCTGACTAGCTATGACCAGCCAAGACCAGCCAAGACCAGCTATGACTAGCTAAAGCCAAAGCACTGCGACCCGGGTGAAAGCTCGGGTCCATTCCCCCTCCCTCCCCACGTTAAACTCCGACCTTGTGTCACAACCTGGCCATGTGGGAGGTCAAGTAAATCCCAAGGCTAAGATCAAAGTGTAGTATCTGTTCGCGGATTGCTCACTGAATGATCGCCTATGGGGCCGGGATTCCTTCTCCGATACAGGCCGGCGGCGGGGATTCGTCCCTGCGCTGGTAGTATCGTGGCTACGTCTGACTAGCTAAGACCAGCTCTGACCAGCTTGGACAAGCTATGACCAGCTAAGACCAGCCAAAGACCAGCTATGACTAGCTAAAGCCAAAGCACTGCGACCCGGGTGAAAACTCGGGTCCATTCCCCCTCCCCTTCCCACGTTAAACTCGACCTTGTGTCACAACCTGGCCATGTGGGAGGTCAAGTAAATCCCAAGGCTAAGATCAAAGTGTAGTATCTGTTCGCGGATTGCTCACTGAATGATCGCCTATGGGGCCGGGTTTCCTTCTCCGATACAGGCCGGCGGCAGGGATTCGTCCCTGCGCTGGTAGTATCGTGGCTATGTCTGACTAGCTATGACCAGCTCTGACCAGCTTGGACAAGCTATGACCAGCTAAGACCAGCCAAGACCAGCTATGACTAGCTAAAGCCAAAGCACTGCGACCCGGGTGAAAACTCGGGTCCATTCCCCCTCCCTTCCCACGTTAAACTCCGACCTTGTGTCACAACCTGGCCATGTGGGAGGTCAAGTAAATCCCAAGGCTAAGATCAAAGTGTAGTATCTGTTCGCGGATTACTCGCTGAATGATCGCCTATGGGGCCGGGATTCCTTCTCCGATACAGGCCGGCGGCGGGGATTCGTCCCTGCGCTGGTAGTATCGTGGCTACGTCTGACTAGCTAAGACCAGCTCTGACCAGCTTGGACAAGCTATGACCAGCCAAAGACCAGCTATGACTAGCTAAAGCCAAAGCACTGCGACCCGGGTGAAAACTCGGGTCCATTCCCCCTCCCTTCCCACGTTAAACTCCGACCTTGTGTCACAACCTGACCGTGTGGGAGGTCAAGTAAATCCCGTGTAGTATCTGTTCGCGGATTGCTCACTGAATGATCGCCTATGGGGCCGGGATTCCTTCTCCGATACAGGCCGGCGGCAGGGATTCGTCCCTGCGCTGGTAGTATCGTGGCTACGTCTGACTAGCTATGACCAGCTTGGACAAGCTATGACCAGCTAAGACCAGCCAAAGACCAGCTATGACTAGCTAAAGCCAAAGCACTGCGACCCGGGTGAAAACTCGGGTCCATTCCCCCTCCCTTCCCACGTTAAACTCGACCTTGTGTCACAACCTGGCCATGTGGGAGGTCAAGTAAATCCCAAGGCTAAGATCAAAGTGTAGTATCTGTTCGCGGATTACTCACTGAATGATCGCCTATGGGGCCGGGATTCCTTCTCCGATACAGGCCGGCGGCGGGGATTCGTCCCTGCGCTGGTAGTATCGTGGCTACGTCTGACTAGCTAAGACCAGCTCTGACCAGCTTGGACAAGCTATGACCAGCTAAGACCAGCCAAAGACCAGCTATGACTAGCTAAAGCCAAAGCACTGCGACCCGGGTGAAAACTCGGGTCCATTCCCCCTCCCCTTCCCACGTTAAACTCGACCTTGTGTCACAACCTGGCCATGTGGGAGGTCAAGTAAATCCCAAGGCTAAGATCAAAGTGTAGTATCTGTTCGCGGATTACTCGCTGAATGATCGCCTATGGGGCCGGGATTCCTTCTCCGATACAGGCCGGCGGCAGGGATTCGTCCCTGCGCTGGTAGTATCGTGGCTATGTCTGACTAGCTATGACCAGCTCTGACCAGCTTGGACAAGCTATGACCAGCCAAGACCAGCTATGACTAGCTAAAGCCAAAGCACTGCGACCCGGGTGAAAACTCGGGTCCATTCCCCCTCCCTTCCCACGTTAAACTCCGACCTTGTGTCACAACCTGGCCATGTGGGAGGTCAAGTAAATCCCAAGGCTAAGATCAAAGTGTAGTATCTGTTCGCGGATTACTCACTGAATGATCGCCTATGGGGCCGGGATTCCTTCTCCGATACAGGCCGGCGGCAGGGATTCGTCCCTGCGCTGGTAGTATCGTGGCTAAGTCTGACTAGCTATGACCAGCTTGGACAAGCTATGACCAGCTAAGACCAGCCAAGACCAGCTATGACTAGCTAAAGCCAAAGCACTGCGGCCCGGGTGAAAACTCGGGTCCATTCCCCCTCCCTTCCCACGTTAAACTCAGACCTTGTGTCACAACCTGGCCTTGTGGGAGGTCAAGTAAATCCCAAGGCTAAGATCAAAGTGTAGTATCTGTTCGCGGATTACTCACGGAATGATCGCCTATGGGGCCGGGATTCCTTCTCCGATACGGGCCGGCGGCAGGGATTCGTCCCTGCGCTGGTGGTATCGTGGCTATGTCTGACTAGCTATGACCAGCTCTGACCAGCTCTGACCAGCTTGGACAAGCTATGACCAGCTAAGACCAGCCAAGACCAGCTATGACTAGCTAAAGCCAAAGCACTGCGACCCGGGTGAAAACTCGGGTCCATTCCCCCTCCCTTCCCACGTTAAACTCCGACCTTGTGTCACAACCTGGCCATGTGGGAGGTCAAGTAAATCCCAAGGCTAAGATCAAAGTGTAGTATCTGTTCGCGGATTACTCACTGAATGATCGCCTATGGGGCCGGGATTCCTTCTCCGATACAGGCCGGCGGCAGGGATTCGTCCCTGCGCTGGTAGTATCGTGGCTACGTCTGACTAGCTATGACCAGCTTGGACAAGCTATGACCAGCTAAGACCAGCCAAGACCAGCTATGACTAGCTAAAGCCAAAGCACTGCGACCCGGGTGAAAACTCGGGTCCATTCCCCCTCCCTCCCCACGTTAAACTCCGACCTTGTGTCACAACCTGGCCCTGTGGGAGGTCAAGTAAATCCCAAGGCTAAGATCAAAGTGTAGTATCTGTTCGCAGATTACTCACTGAATGATCGCCTATGGGGCCGGGATTCCTTCTCCGATACAGGCCGGCGGCAGGGATTCGTCCCTGCGCTGGTAGTATCGTGGCTGAGTCTGACTAGCTATGACCAGCTTGGACAAGCTATGACCAGCTAAGACCAGCCAAGACCAGCCAAAGACCAGCTATGACTAGCTAAAGCCAAAGCACTGCGACCCGGGTGAAAACTCGGGTCCATTCCCCCTCCCTTCCCACGTTAAACTCCGACCTTGTGTCACAACCTGGCCCTGTGGGAGGTCAAGTAAATCCCAAGGCTAAGATCAAAGTGTAGTATCTGTTCGCAGATTACTCTCTGAATGATCGCCTATGGGGCCGGGATTCCTTCTCCGATACAGGCCGGCGGCAGGGATTCGTCCCTGCGCTGGTAGTATCGTGGCTAAGTCTGACTAGCTCTGACCAGCTTGGACAAGCTATGACCAGCTAAGACCAGCCAAGACCAGCTATGACTAGCTAAAGCCAAAGCACTGCGACCCGGGTGAAAACTCGGGTCCATTCCCCCTCCCTTCCCACGTTAAACTCCGACCTTGTGTCACAACCTGGCCATGTGGGAGGTCAAGTAAATCCCAAGGCTAAGATCAAAGTGTAGTATCTGTTCGCGGATTACTCGCTGAATGATCGCCTATGGGGCCGGGATTCCTTCTCCGATACAGGCCGGCGGCAGGGATTCGTCCCTGCGCTGGTAGTATCGTGGCTATGTCTGACTAGCTATGACCAGCTCTGACCAGCTTGGACAAGCTATGACCAGCTAAGACCAGCCAAAGACCAGCTATGACTAGCTAAAGCCAAAGCACTGCGACCCGGGTGAAAACTCGGGTCCATTCCCCCTCCCTTCCCACGTTAAACTCCGACCTTGTGTCACAACCTGGCCATGTGGGAGGTCAAGTAAATCCCAAGGCTAAGATCAAAGTGTAGTATCTGTTCGCAGATTACTCACTGAATGATCGCCTATGGGGCCGGGATTCCTTCTCCGATACAGGCCGGCGGCAGGGATTCGTCCCTGCGCTGGTAGTATCGTGGCTACGTCTGACTAGCTATGACCAGCTTGGACAAGCTATGACCAGCTAAGACCAGCCAAAGACCAGCTATGACTAGCTAAAGCCAAAGCACTGCGACCCGGGTGAAAACTCGGGTCCATTCCCCCTCCCTCCCCACGTTAAACTCCGACCTTGTGTCACAACCTGGCCCTGTGGGAGGTCAAGTAAATCCCAAGGCTAAGATCAAAGTGTAGTATCTGTTCGCGGATTGCTCACTGAGTGATCGCCTATGGGGCCGGGATTCCTTCTCCGATACGGGCCGGCGGCGGGGATTCGTCCCTGCGCTGGTGGTATCGTGGCTATGTCTGACTAGCTATGACCAGCTCTGACCAGCTTGGACAAGCTATGACCAGCTAAGACCAGCCAAGACCAGCTATGACTAGCTAAAGCCAAAGCACTGCGACCCGGGTGAAAACTCGGGTCCATTCCCCCTCCCTTCCCACGTTAAACTCCGACCTTGTGTCACAACCTGGCCATGTGGGAGGTCAAGTAAATCCCAAGGCTAAGATCAAAGTGTAGTATCTGTTCGCGGATTACTCTCTGAATGATCGCCTATGGGGCCGGGATTCCTTCTCCGATACGGGCCGGCGGCAGGGATTCGTCCCTGCGCTGGTGGTATCGTGGCTGAGTCTGACTAGCTCTGACCAGCTTGGACAAGCTATGACCAGCTAAGACCAGCCAAGACCAGCTATGACTAGCTAAAGCCAAAGCACTGCGACCCGGGTGAAAACTCGGGTCCATTCCCCCTCCCTTCCCACGTTAAACTCCGACCTTGTGTCACAACCTGGCCTTGTGGGAGGTCAAGTAAATCCCAAGGCTAAGATCACGGTGGAGTATCTGTTCCCGGATTGCTCACTGGACGATCGCTTATGGGGCCGAGATTCAATCTGATACGGGTCGGCCGCAGGGATTCGTCCCTGCGCTGGTAGTATCGCAGCTACGTCTAGCTAAGACCAGCTTTGACAAGCTAAGACCAGCCAAAGCACTGCGGCCCGGGTGAAAACTCGGGTCCACTCCCCCTCCCTCCCCACGTTAAAAACCGACCTTGTGTCACAACCTGGCCCTGTGGGAGGTCAAGTAGATCTATGGCGTATTTTGTAGGTTCCCCTGTGAGTATGTGGTATTTTGGTGGAAGTAGGATTAGAGGTAATGGATAAATTCTTGTACTAAATTAACGAGGACTAGGACAGCTAAGGATGACCAGCCCCTTCCTTTTCCCCTTCGGCCATGTGCCACAATTCCAGTATTTTAAGGAATAAATATCTGTATTGAGTTACAACCCAGTTTATTCACACACACATATATATATATATATTCACACACACACACACATATATATATATATTCACTTATTTTTATTTATATAAATTATGTGAATATATATTTATTCACATATATATTCACATAATTCATTCATATAAATATATATATATATATGTGTGTGTGTGTGTGTGAACTGTAAAAATTGTACTTGTCATGGGGTATTTTGTAGGTTCCCTGTGAGTATGTGGTATTTCGGTGTATGTAGGATTGGAGGTGATGGATATATAAAGGTGTAAATTATAATGAATGAATTGGTCGCGAGTCGGATTAACTAGGACTAAGACAACTAAGGAAGACTAGCCCCTCCCTTTTCCCCTCTTCAGCCTTGTGCCACAATGTTGTATTTTCATACAAAATAATATATGCATACAGCTTACGCTACACTGCACGACAATGGCGTCGCCAATAGGATAAAGAACCGAATGAACAATTATCACTGGATAATTATGAATACGCACGAACGTAGCTTAGGATAAAAAAAGTTAAAGTTTTTAAAATTATTTGGATGAGAAAACCAAATAACTTCTTTTCAACTGCTAGTTGTGAGAACTTTATTAAAGAATAAGCAATTGCACATCCAAGACTGTTGACGGAAATTATATCTGGTGATATAAGTAAGCCAATATTGAAAAAGATAGCACCCAAGTAAAACTAGTAAATTCAGAGAGAGATAATTTTATGAATATTTCTCAAAAAGTGAATGAACCAGACACTGAATATTGTCTTCGTTTAAATACTGTGCGACTAAATACTGTGAATTTGAAAAACTAGGATCGGAAAACCAGTCAATCGAAGAAATTGGTAAACAGCCATCAAAATGTGGAGTATCGGCAAATGACTCTAATGCATTTACAACTGGGAAAGTTTCCATTTGAACAGTGCGTTGAATTTATTCGAATTATTTCGAAAATTTAATGAAACAAAAGCTACGGATATGAACAAATACGCAATGAAAAGATGAAATAACTTGTATTTTTGTAGATATCAACATCAAAGAGAAAAGCAAAAATGTCCGGCATATAAAGAAATGAGAAAACTGCTTCAAAATGAATAATTAAACGTAGAGACGGTCCAACCAAATGCAGAAGAAATAAGTATGTACGTCTTTTCATTGAAAAAAAAATGAAATAAAAAAGAGTTATTAAAAATTCGAATCAATAATGTTTTATTGGACATGCATCTAGATACGGCAAGTGACATGACGTTCATATCTAGAAATTTCTGGAAGAAATTACGAAAACCAAGATTAAAGAAAGCCTTGTCCTTTTTAATCAGTTCGACGGATCCGTGATAAAAACGTTAGGCTATTTTGAAGCCTACGTGGAACTAAATAATAAATTTGCCGTATTACTAATAATCGTGGTATACTATAAAAAAAAATCATGGTTTAAAAGGAAATGATGTATGAAACATAAATCCGACAAAATTAGTAAACAAAACCAAAGCAGAAAAATCTGGAATGTTAAAAAACTATGAAGCAAAGTTAAGAAGGAAAAATGTCTCCCCCTCCAATTTTCAAGCATGGAAAGTGCCAGACCATCTACTACAATAGTTGCGGTAAAACTAAAAATGTTACTGGAACAAGATCTACTTGTACGAGTTACACCAGGATGGAGCAAATAGTTCTCCCCGTTTGTAATTTTAAGAAAGAAGGATGGAGATCTGCACATTTGTGGTGACTGCAAAATAGGGGTAAACCACAAAATATGTGCAGACTCATATCCTATCTCCAGCAGTCAGCATACCATCAAATACATATTTACCAAGTCTTTAAAGAAGTCGCAACAAATAAACACGATAATAAACTTATTTAGATGGAAAAGAATGCCGTATGGATTTAAAAACCGCAAGTGCGATCGATTTTTGAAAGGGCAATAGAGCAAGTTATTGGAAAATATATAAAAATTAAAATATGCTACCAGTATGTCATTTATGTGCGATAACTATGAAGAATTAAAATAGAAAAAAACAACACGGTTTTGAATAAGTTAAAAAATACTGGAATTAACAATTAACGAAAAAGACAGTAGAAAAAGCTCATTTTTAGGATATTCCATTTCTAATGAAGTCATATCACCAGGCTAATATTTTATTGACAAAATATTAAGTTAAAATACCTAGGAACAAAATAGAATTGTAATCTTCCTAAGGACTTATACATTTTTACAGACGATATATGGAGCGATACTTCTAATTGACAGAACTTTTGCTGATTTAAGAAAAACAATGTGGAATTTATTTTGACGAAAGAAGAGATGGCATTTCAAAATTTAAAAACTGTTCTGGCAAAGAAGCCCGTAGTAAAAATCTTCGACCCTATAAAGGATATAGTAGTAACAACTGACAGGAATATTAGCTCAGGTTTCTATCCTATTATTTATCTCATGAGAAAATTGTCAAAAGCCGAATTGAACTACTAAAAAAGAGTTGGCTATTATATGTACGATAAATAGGGTTCGTCAGTTTTTGATTGGAAAGGAATTCCTACTAAGATCTCATCATAGACCTTTATAATTACTATTTAATTCTAGGAAGGAACTTTCAAGGTAACGTCTGCTGGAATTGTAAGAAAGGCCTTAATGTTAATGGTGTCTGAATTTGCTATTTAGTACGTGAAAGTCAATACCATTCAATATGTAGACGCTTTTTCGTGATTGATGTTCATTACTTCTGCAATTGAGAAAGAGGGGGAAAATTCATTGATACTTTCTTACACTGGGTAGAAACTGAAATGTTGTCGATAGACAAATTAGCTGACGATAAGAAGCGAGATCTCATATTGAACAGTATATTGTTCAGGATAAAAAATAATGAGTGGAATAATTGCTTACGGGCGGAAAGGTGATGTAAAGAGGTTAAACACAAGTTAACCGCAGAAAAGTGTATAACTTGTAATGAATACGCCAGCAACACAAAGGCTGCCATGATCCTTTACGGAACTGGGTTATTGCTGATTCTTAAGAAGTTCGATCCTCACAAAAATACAAAGTTTGACATTAAGTATGCCAACAAAAATTAGACGTATCAGAAATAAACCGTCATTTTATTTGTCGATGAATTCCAGAATTTCTTTCGTAATACTTCCTCTGTATGAATTTAAGAAATATAGCATTAATTTACCTATTTGTTTAAAGCATACTTTTAAAAAAAAATTTCGACTGTTCAACTATGAAATAAGAATGTTTTGCGTTTTATCTGCTATTAGATCATTAACAGCTAAAGAAAAAGCCAAGGGAACATCCTCTAAGTATGGCCATTTCAGAATTTTTGCCAGGTTTTTACATCTATATTTTATCTTATTGTAATCCATAGAAAACCCCAAATATCAACTTAAGAATCTTTATTCAGTTAAATTGAACCGTTAGAGATTAGATGGTTTTATACAGAATCGTTAGTATTAAAATGGGTAGGATGGGATAGTGGATTATTATCACATTCTCCCCCGGTTATTGTTTTACTTGTACGGGAGAAAATCCTTTAGATGCTCACGCATCGTGTGGTACCCTAAGTCCTCATGCACTATGTCTTGCGCAGATCCATAACAGCTGTCCACGGTTGCCAACTCTTGTGCTAACCTGATTCATCGGTCTTCCTTGATCAAGGCATCCACCTTCTCTGTGTTCTTCTGAGTGCGATGGTGATGAGTAACCAGAGAGACTTTCTTTGCTTATCCCGCTTTACAGTATTCTCCCGTCTCATAAAGGAGGAACAATGAGTAATAAATAGCGGATCGGATTGAGGAATCAGAGTTCGAATTCTCGTCGGATCCAATTACATTCACTTACGTGCTAATGCCGTTGGGAAATGTATGAATCTTCATCTTTACCTCCCAGCTATGGTTAAATAACAGGACAAACTAGGTTATATATCCTTGGGTTGCAACCGGTCTAGAAGGAAAGTGATAGAAGCCTTTGCTAAAAAAATGAGAAACCGACACATAATATTAATTAGGAATATGGCCACAATAATTGGGCCTATTTGTAAATTAAAATATATCTAATTTCAGCAACTTTTATACCATTAACAATAGCACTTACAAAACCAATTATCATTGTAGTATAACAGAAAAGACTACTTGAAAAGCCGAAAGCGCCCGAAAACTGCAAAAATTCGACCACTATTCCTATTTATTACTTTCTGAAAAGAATATACTTTTATGCGAGAAAAACATTATAAAAATAAACAAAAGTACCTTTCCAGTCTTGTTCAGCGATACACACACACACACATATATATATATATATATATATATATATATATATATATATATATATATATATATAGGATATTAAAACATGTTAAAAATCGCTACACAAATAAGTTTTAACACCATAAATCTGTTTCTTTCAAAAAGCAAAATAAAAATTAGACTTGTGCGCTTTGCCGTGATTAACCAATCGAATGTGACCTACGCTAAATTCAAATTCACCGGAAAACAATATTTTTAATATAAGGCATGACAAAAAGTTGTCTGCAAATAAAACCTAGTCAATTTCCTTATGGGAAGATAACAGAGACACATTCATGATGTTGAAACACAATTGTAATTGTGTAGCGATTTTAACATATTGTACTATCCTAAAATAAATAATATTTAGGTCAACTATGTATTGAGCCTTCTTTTTTTAATTAGATGTTATGTACAGTGGAAACATATTTTCCCCCATATATATATATATATATATATATATATATATATATATATATATATATAATACTATTATTATTATTATTATTATCATTAAAAAGTATATATGATGGTGTTCGTTGCGGAATAACGTCTACGCAAAGGAAATTAAGGGTAGAGTTATAGTGGCCATACTAATCAACAGATGTAGAGGAATACATAAAAAGCTGTAAAATGTGCAATGAAAGAAGGAAATTCAGACAGACATGGCATAAAGAGTACACGGCTTACATAGAGTACACATGGATCATGTCGATGTGGGATTATTACTTATACTGGTGATTCCTATTTAGGCTGACCAGAAGTAATACAAGTTTGCAAAAAGAGAAGTTCGACCGTGAAACAAGCGTTAAGGATCATATTTTCAAGAAATGGAACTCCGAAAAAGCTAGTATATGACAACGCCCAAGAGTTCTGAGACGAGGAATTATGCCAATGGTTGAACAAAATTGGATGTAAACCATATAAACCAGCACCGTACCATTCGCAATCAAACGGATTAGCTGAAAGGATGGTGCAAATTATAAAAAAAGGATTGAAAATATGTGTACAATGGAAAGAGAAGATAGAAATAGTTCTTCCTTGATTGTTGCTAAGAACGAGGACAATACCACATCCCGGAAGATCGAAAAGCCCGTGCGTCCTCTGGGTAGGCAAATCAGGACTTCATTGACCATGTCTTATGCAACCAAGGAAAAACTGTGGTATAAAAAGAATAGTGAATCTAATATAAAAGAGGCAAGATTAATAATACAAAATGGACAGAACACTATGATAATAGACAAGAATAGAAATGGGATATTGGCGAATGCAAACCAAGTTAGATTGCAACACGATGCCGATGAAGAAATGTATAGTGTGCCTGAAAATGATGATGGCGTAAGTGTTATGTCAAGAGAAGAAAAACTAGACAGAGTAATCGTGAGTAATATAGGGTATGAAAATTAAAAAGAACAATCACTGGAGGAATATTCTTATAAAAAAGAAGTTCAAGATCGCCCATGTCTAGACAATATCTTAGTGAGATTGAGGAAGATAGAGAGGAGACAAAAGTGCCCAGTGATTTAGTAACACTACAGTACACTATACTACAATATATATATATATATATATATATATATATATATATATATATATATATATACATATATATATATATATATATATATATATATATATATATATATATCTTACGTTAAAATTTCGATTCCATTTAAAGAAAAGCAACTAAAATCAAATTAATTCATATCTCGAAGATCATTGTGGTGTTAATTGAAATAACCACGCCAGCTTATTAAAACTGGATATAAATCAATTTAAAACTGAGGTTTAATATTTCTAAAATTACTGGAGAATTTACTCCAGCCTTGATGGCAAGTCTTGTCAGTTTGTCAAGTGCAAAAGGGAAGCCGATGTCTAAAACAAACTAAAGTTCCTAGTTAAATGGGACAAAAGATAGCTTGTTAATTTTAACGCTTCCAAAATTAATTTCCCTCTATTAATCATCTCAGAGACACCCTTCCATTAGCATGGCTGATGCTATCCTCTCAGAAACTGACACGTTGTTTCTTCTAGAGCTCACGTTTTCTGCTGATATGAAGTGGAAAGACTACACTGAATCCATTGCTAGATCTGCTCCTAACAAGGTCAGTTTACTACTTGTCACAAGTACAATTTATCGAAATCAGTGGCTCTGTTGATAATATGGCATCTATAGTGATAATGATGTTACTAGGTAAAGGCCATAGGCTATATACTCTAGGGATTTCCAAAGGTAAAGTTAACTCTACATTTGAAGCCTGGAAAATTGGACCATTCAGTAATGCAAGATTGTTAACTTTAGCAAACAGGTTAATGTATATATGAAAAAGACGTACATTACTTCAGAACTCCATGACAAGTTTCACTAACTTTTTAAATTAATTATTGAAGTATATATAGCTAGCTGGTTTGAGACTAAAGGGTAATACTAATTCCTTAAACAGTAGTCATATATATTCAATAAAATCCAAAGGATTAATATAAAAATCTCTAGAAGTTAAAAATATTATATTCAGGAACATCCAAGACAATGCTCTGTTAATTGAGAATGTATTGTATTCGATGATGCAGTCAGAGGAATTGGATGTGAGAAAAGTAGCTCTTGGCAGAATTCTGCCTATTAGGTAAGTAAATAGAGAGAACAAGACTAATTTATCTTGATTTAAAGGAGAGTTTTTAAGTTCTTTTCACAAAAAGTAGAGTAGAATAGGCATGGACTGATTAATTAAAATAAAAATTGATTTTTGTCCTTTCAGAAGTAGAAAGTCACCCTTGACAATGTTGAATAAAATATCAGTGATCAAGCTTGGAGCGTTAAATTGGTCAGAATTATGCAATCTATCCCAAAATGGAATTTGTAAACCTGCAACAAATGATAAATCTTCAGAATATGAAATTCAAACATTTCTAATAAATGACAGAAAAATAGAGTTGCCTGATTTTTCTACCCATTCACAGAATGTTAAAAGAGCAGTGAAATTAAAATCTGAAGCTTCGCATGCTGTTTACCTGATTTGAAGCAAGACAGACACATTCTTGAAAAAAACCTATTCTGTTAACTAAGTCCTTCCTTTATTTCTACAGCCTCTTAAACTGAAAATATTGATTATATGATTGCATAAATTAGTTTTCATGTAATATGACATGCATTTATTGAAATAGCAAACATTTCGGTTTACTGTTGAAATAATAATATTTTTCAATCAAATATTGCCAAAGCAAATGGCTTTTTAAACGCATTTTCAATGCCGATTTAGAATGCATTTCCTCAAAAGTTGTTCAAACATAAGAATCTAGGGTTTGGTATGAAGTTTTATCTTTATTGTCCAAGGTTTATTTTTGAAAAATCTGTAAAATCAACCCACGTTAATATATATATATATATATATATATATATATATATATATATATATATATATATATATATATATATATATATATATATATATATATATATATATTAGGAGACACGGTGTAGTAGCCGCACGGAATGAGGAAATGGATAGCCGAGTTCGAATTCCAGTCGAATCCATTACATTCACTTACGTGCTAATACCCTAGGGAAATGTATGAATCCTCTTCTTATCCCCGCAGTTATGGCCTTGGATGGCAACTGGTCTAGGAGAAGCACAACTCTGAGTTCAAAACCTGCGAAGGGTTGTTTGTGCACCAGATCTCTGTATTCGGCCCTTCAAAAAGTGTGGTTGGTTCTGCACAAAGCCTTCAGCTCTATAATCAAATCATATCTGCTGGTGTTGGGCTGTCGATTTGTAGAAACTGAGCGGTTTGATTTTCATACGTCGAGTACGACGGTAGAGTCCACTATATATATATATATATATATATATATATATAATGTGTGTGTGTGTGTGTAATGATCATATGCAAGATGTTCCGTCATTCGATGTTAACTTGTGCATTACATGAATATGAAAACTCCGAAGGTATTTGGCAGCTGATTAATATTATATTCCGCGTCATCCTTATATACACCCAAGAGTTGCGTAGACTAACTATTAATTTAAATTGATTAGGAAAGACACTGTATTTTTCGTTAGTTCATTTATTTTCGCAAGTACATTCAATCTCATCTTCAGGGTGAATTGCTACGACAAAAAGTAATGTAATTGATAGTTTTGACATTTTTTTGTGAATGTGCGTGAAACACGCTACGTTATAGTCAATTTAAAAATTAATTTTAGAAATACGTAGGGGAGGTAACTTAATCTATATCTTTTATTATTAATGTTTTAAAATACACAACCTGCAAATTAAAAACAAATTATAATTTTGTGTATTCCAAAACATTGCTTTTATAGGTATTTTAAGACTTTGTTGCTATACTCATAATTAATCTTGTTTAGTTTTATTTTATACAGTAAGTTTCAAAAATTTCAAATTTTTGTTTTTTATTTTCATGGTGGAGTATACTTGTATTGTCAATTAATATTTCTCTAAAATGTGTATGTGGATATGAATGTTCCTGTAAATGTTGTGCAACAAAACTTGAATCAGTCATGTGCAATGTAAGCCTTCTTGATAAGATTGATGTCTTGAAATATGTTGGTTTCACGACGTGGGAAGAAGGCTTAAATTGCATATGTCGGATTCAAGTTTTGTCAGAGATACAAGCTCCCAAAGGACATTTAAATTTAGATACAATGTTGGTTTTTTGCAAAACATAATTGACGAAGAAGAATTATTGCGGATGATTAAGTTGTTTGTATTAAATTTAGTATTGCATATAATTAGTTTATTTTTTTACTGGAATCTGTGGTGGGGGTATATTTGAACTTATGAGTTATTTTTATAAGTTTTACATCTTGCTTATAGTTAGAGTTTATTTGATTGCGGTATGGTACTTTTACTGTTATTTGAGAAATTATTATGCTTTTTATTGTCATATTTCTAATAGCTTGTCTAATTTGTTCATCAATAATGCAATTAAGAAAGAATGAGAGTTTGTTTAAGTTATTTTTTAAAGCCGTGTAAAAAATCTTTTTTTGTGAAAGAGTTGACATTAGCACTGTTATTAAATTTTGTAACATCGTTGTTTTGTAATAGCCAGGACATTCACTTTTATAGTAGAAAATGCACGTATTTTTTCTATTTATTTTTTATATGGGCAGGTAGTAAATGTATTATTATTGGTGACTAACAGTATATCAAGAAAAATAATTCTGTTGTTATAGTTAATGTCATGGTAATTTACCCATGCACGCATGGACTCTCCCAGCTATAAATAGGAGCAGGTACTTCCTTTTGGGGAGAGAAGTTCCAAGCAGAACTTACTTTTTTTTTTCTTCAGTCCTAGTAAGACGGGTGTTTTACTGCTACTCTATCAACTTTGTTTTGAACTTCAAACTCCTGTTTTAGTTAGGTTTTTGATTTATTTTATCTTTTTTCTTACGTCATTTTTTTTTGCAAAAGATTTTGATTTTGATTTTTCTAATTATTACCTTTCTCTTTTTTTATTTTTCCATGTATTTTGCTTTTATTCTTTTAATATTAGTTTTTTTTATATTCTCTTATTTTTAAGTTTTCTTTTTAATTTATAGTTTTTCCGTTTTAATTTTCTGTAACCCCTTGCCAGAGTTTATCGTTTAACATTTTTCTACGTGTAACAATTAATTTGTTCTGCTGACTTTATTTTTTTGTTTATTACTGCGTTCTTTGTTTTTCTTTTAAATATCTATTAAGCCTTTTGTGTTTTACTTGTTAAACTTTCCGTGTACATATTTGTTTTGATTTTTCGTATTTATTTTGTCTAACTTGTCCTTTTTTGTCGTGTTTTTTCCTTTGTATTTGGGTTGACATGTTATTAATGGCAGCATATTGGTTTTGTGTTACGTACTTATTGTTTCCTACTTTTCTTTGAGTAACATTTTTTATATTATTATTTAAAAAAAGAAGAGACTTATTGTTTACTGCTGTTGGTTGATTTTCTTCGTGTACTTTTATTCTTTTGAGTCTTCGTACGTATAAACGTGTCTTTGTGTTTGTCGTTTAAAGGAAATTTATTATTGTTATCTGTCTTTTTAGTTTTTAGTTTTTTCGTTTCCTTTTTAAAGTTTAACGTTTTCTCGTCTGTCTTTTGCGTAAGTTTTCTTTTGTAAGTTATCATTTTTGTACGTCTAACTGTTTTGTGTTTTGTCTTGTAATTTTTTTATTTCCTTACGGTTGAAGGAAATTGGTATTGTTTCGTATTTATTTTTATTTAATAATTTTCAGTTTTTGTTTTATGTGTAAAAAGGAAAACAAACACACACACACACACACACACACACAAAATCCTCACCCCTCTATTGTTAAAAATGGTTCGAAAAAATCTTTTTGGGTCATGTAAAAAAAAGTACGACCATCCAGATAAAAAAAAATGAAAAAAATGATGAATAAATTATGGATGCCGAGAAGAGACAAAATTCACTTGAAAATGCAGATTCCTGCAAAAGTCTGGTTACAAAAACAACCCAAATGTCGAGAAATCAAACAGTTTAGAAAAAAGTATGGTGGCTGAAAGCGGCCAAAATTCAGCTAAAGAGACCAAAATTATAGAGGTAAACAAAGAAGAAAATGTATCGGTCGGAGAGACGCGCACTTTCGAGACGTCCCCGCAAAAGCTAAGAGCTACAAACATCTGGTTATAGCAGATGGACTTGTGTCAAATCCCGAGAAGTTAAAGGAAGTTGAAAGCAGAATTGTGTCAGTCTTTGTGGTGGACAAGCGCTCACTCAAAATTTGTCGATCCACAAATGACACTGTTATTAAAGCCTTGACTTCACTGGGCATTAAAACTCAGAGAGTCATCAAAGTGAAAAGCTATTTTATGTGTTATGTACTGTTGCACACGCCTGCTAATTGAGAACTACAACAAGGCGGAAACTTATTACAAATGACATATATCTGCATACTGGATATGAAGGCAGGCGGAGAAACATTTTTGGCAATGTATGACGTTCCTCCTCGGATCGTCGGGGAGCCCTTGCTGCATATTTGTGCCAGTTTGGACAGATACTTAGTGCTTCCTCTGACGATCTGATCGGCGGATGGAGTTTTGAGATTATGATCGATCGCAAGGCCTTCATCTCTATCCTCAACTGTCTGGATGTAGAAGGTCCCAAAATGCCGTCACCGGGCGAAGGCCAACATTCTGGAAGTGTGGACAGACTGTCCTCTTTCTGCACAGAGAAGAAGAACTCTGAAGTACTGGACCTCGCCCCCACCCCCTTTGGTCGAGTCTCTACGTTCCGTCTGGCTTGTAAAGGGCATGTCACTGATCGGGACTGGTGAGGTGAAACCCTCGTTTGGGTCCTACCGTGACCAACGAGAGAGAAGGCCTGCTCGATAGTACGTGACGTCACAAAAGTAGTCCATGCAGTGAAACAGCCAGTAATCATAATGTAACGAATAATTGTAAGAAAAAAATTGGTTTTAGAAAACTTTTAAAAAATACATTGGTTTATATAAACAAATAAACAGAATTGGATTTTATACAGAACTTTATTTCATATTAATTTTTTTTAAATAACCGATATGAAAAAAAATGTTGCTAAATGTTTTGCTAAAGAAATTAAACATCATGTTACATTTCATTACATTTTAAAGACTGAAATTCGTTCATTATTTTATTTGTTTCAAATTTGAAAACATTTTTAAAATTATAAAGAGTATTGTTTTAATTTGCATGTTTTTATCTTAATTTTAGTAAACTGAATTATGAATTAGGGAACAAACAATAATTAAATAAGCAAATTATAATTAAATGATGAATAAATAAAATAATTATGATGAATAAATAAAACAATTAAACATAAACAAGAAACAAAAATTCAAACAAGCAAATAAATTAGATACAAACAATAGATTTAAAAATAAAATAATACTTTCAGAAAAATAGGTTACTGATACAAAATTTAGCTGAATGCTTGAAGTTTTCTTTTTTTGCTTAACTTGTTACTTGTATTATTATTTTTCATAGAACAAAAATTATTTAAAAGAGTATTTGTAGAGCTCCAGAAAAACATTCTTTGTATTTATTCTATACTGCCACATTTAAGGATTGGGTGGGCTTATTACTAAGATTATTTTGTTTAGTTTCATGTAAATAGATGGTATTCATATTGTAAATACTCATTGGGGCCAGTTTTCAAATTGTTGTTTCATTCCTCCCTCCACAGACAATGAATTGTACATATGGAGACTAGTTAGGATCTTCATAGAGACAATGTGGTATTACGGTGGACGTAGTAAGAAAGGAATGCATGAATGCGTTGTTTTGTTGTTAGGAATATTGTTTGTATGTTTGGGTCAGCAGTTTTGTCTAGCTAGGTTTAAAGTTAAGACAGATGAAGACCATTCCTCCCCATTCCTTGTGCCACATTTTGTACCATTGTACAAATAAATATCGGGAAATTTCCTGCAGTCAGCTCTGAAAGTCGGACCGAACATTCTTGCTGTAACACTCTCGTTTGTATGTGTTTCTATTACTGTTTCTGTCAATATATTTCTTTAACTCAATTCCTCTCTTTGTGTCTTTATTTCTGGCCCTAACAAGGCTACAACAGTTAAGTTCATATGTTAAGTTCAGAAGTGAGTTTCTTTTTTAAGTTGTTTGTAGTTCATGGATTTCATCTATAGTTTTAACTAAGATGCTAATATCATCTACATATCTTATGTAGAAGGAGTGTTTAATTGTATTGAGTATCTTATGTTCAAGGTTAGCCATGTAGAAGTTATTAAATGTTGGTCCCAGATCTGAAAACAGGGAAACGCTATCGCGTTGTACGTATATATTATTTTGATGTTCATAGAAGGGAACCTCCGTAGTACAAGTCAAAATTTCCGTAATAGATTAGGTTTAAATTTAAAGGACGGCGAGATGGATTGTTGTAAATATTCTTTACAATTACAGAAATAATTTCTCTAAATGATACGTTGGTAAATAAACTTTCAAGAAGTTTCATTAATGGTTTTCAGTGTTTTAATATATGGATTAGTTCGTAAGTTGATTTAGTGCTGTATTTATTAGGTATGTATGGTTTAATTATTTTGCTTGATAAACCGAAGTGGGGATTTGGAACATGATTGGACGGAGAGGGAATTTATGTATTTTTATATCTCAATACTAGTATACCGGTTTCTAGTTACCAATTATTTTTGGAAGTTTTAAATTGTCTTGTTCTGCGTTGTTGGCTGGGATTAGTTGGTTGATTTTCAATTTCACATGGATAATAGAATTTTTGTTGATGTTTTAAAATTTGATATCTTAGTCAAGTATTTGTAGTAATTTTGAATTATAATCAGATTTATTTAATACAACAAAGATATTTGTAGTATCTGCTTTTTTAAAAAATTATATGACTATGTTTATGCATTGGCAGCGATTATAATTGTTTTGTTAGGAGCTTAGACGAGATTTTTCTTTTGTAATCTCTGTCTTTTATTGCTTCAGCTTTTAGTAGGTCGCGGATTTCTGCTTTTGTTTTTATTAGTTGTAAAATACTTGAAAAAATAAAAGAAATAAAAAATGGCGCATTTCTTAATCAGTTTAACAACAACATTAAGAAATTTATCCGTCAATTTAAGAGGATAAAAATAAAAATTAATAGGGATAATATGCCTAGATTTGATACTTGAATATATATATATATATATATATATATATATATATATATATATATATATACCTCCATACGTTATCTTTAATGGATTCCCCTATTTATAATAGACGTCCCACATTTATTTTAAACTGTGTTTTACAGTTATTGGCCTGTGTACTCGAGATATCCTAATAAATGAAATGTGCTCCAGAGTTCCAAACTGCGTCCTCTTTTGTAATGGCAGGTTTGGCAAATTTAACTCACAGCGTTTCGAGGCAAGAGGGTAGAAAGAAACAGAGTGTAATCGAAACGTTGTAAACGGATGGCAGATCTAATGTCTGAGAATCGTAAAAAGTTGTTAAGAGCCGCAAAGGAGAGGAAGCTGTCAATTGCTATGTTTGTCGACCTCCTCAATGGACAAAGCATATAAAATAAAATAATTTATGCTGTCTCTCCTTTTGAGTATAATAAAAAATACGGTTGTTTAAAATTAAATGAGCCGAATTTGTTACAGGTATTTTGAACGAATACCTAATCTAGTATGGTTATTACTCTGTAACATCTTTGCTAAACCTGCAAGCTAGAAATGATATTTTAAACGTAAAGTCCATTGATGAAAATTTTCAGAGAATTTATCTGACAAGATGTATGAATTTTAGTGACGTGTCGCCAAGGAAAATAGATCACTCCTGAAGGGTAAGAAGAAAAAGATGGCATAGAAGGGAGCAGTGAAACTATTTCTACAGACTGTAGCTACTGATCAAGTTTTGTCTTGATTATTTTGAGAAACCTCGCGTTTTATCACACGGATCGATGTCATTCGGCACACTGTCTAAAAGAAATATAAACCTTTAAGTGCGCTTATATGTAATGTGTGAAGATATGCATATAAATAGACTAACATAAAGGCGTATACATTTATAAACAGTGAATTCTGGTTAGATTGAACACTGTTTAGCAGGAATAGTCTCTTAATAGTATCAATAGTGAAAGAACCAGATCAAACATTTGTAATAATTTCCTTTCTAGCAGATTCTTTTAAAACAATGATATGCCCACTGGGTAGTAAATAAATTCTTGCTGACGCCACAAAATAGGAGCAGACATTGTTCAGGGCAGTTGTGGAGATAGCTATAAATTTAAAAGGGTAGTAAGATAATTTCCTCTTTTGAATCATGTTTATTCCCATTTTCATGCATGTTTCAAAAATCTAGCCTTCACCCGCAATGTGTGTAGGGAATAAAAAGTCCAGCGTTTCTCTGAAGAGAAAAGGTGATCAATGCTTGTCTGTCCTACCACAAATTTATTTCCAGTGTTTATCCGAAGATTTTGCTTATGTCACATTTACCAGTGTAATTTATAACATAGCTGGGCACCAGCTGACAAAACTATCTAGAAAGGTACGTTGAAGAAGAAAGAAATGCTAAAACCCACAGGGCTAAAAGAAATAATCTCTGATATGTAGAAGAATTCATGGCTCCCTTGCGTTCCTTATACAGTGTAACCCGGATATAAGAGACCCGGATATAAGATAAACCCGGATATAAGAGAGATGTTCTCTGGTCCCAAATTAGAGCCATACTTACCTAAACAAAATAGACCAAACCCGGATATAAGAGAAACCCGGATATAAGATACTTCCTCTCCGGTCCCGACAACTCTCTTATATCCGGGTTACACTGTATATATATATATTTCGAATATAAATCTTTAAGACTGTAGCCTAATACTAAAAAGTATTATAATCTCTTCGATATGTATTTATGTGCATTAGCCTTCATTATCAACCTCTTTAAACCCCATTCATGACAACACCGGACTTCAAATAATAATACAGTGTAACCCGGATATAAGAGAGTTGTCGGGACCGGAGAAGAAGTCTCTTATATCAGGGTTTCTATTATATCCGGGTTTGGTCTATTTTGGTTTATTAACACAGGCTCTAATTTGGGACTAGAAAAATGCTCTCTTATATCCGGGTTGCTCTTATATCCGGGTCTCTTATATCCGAGTTACACTGTATCAGTTATATCAATAACTCGGATACTGATATGTGCTAACGCGCGTATTTGCGTGTGTGTGAGTATGCGTGCGTTCGTGCGTCCGTGTCTGTGTGTGGTGAAAGAAAATCTATAAAAAAATTATACCTTTGAAGTTTATATTTACGTAACGCAAAAATTAACAACGAAGAAAGGAAAATCTTGCATGTGATGATTATATATAAAATATTCCAAAACAAACAAGCGCCCCTTCTGAAAAACCCAATGTATCAAAAATATCTCGTCCTATCAACTAACTATCCCATCTACAATCGAAAATAATCTAAACTCAACATAAACTTTGTTATTACTACATCTAAAACAATAAAAGAATTAATCAATACTAAACAAAACAGTAACATAAAACTTGAAGGAGGAGTTTAATCCTCTCGTCTTTAATAATTGTCACAGAATTACATAAGGAGGAAACTCAAGGAGTTTAAATAAAAGATTATATGAACATAAAAAGAGACCTTTTACAAAATACGCTCACCCTAACGAGACTGACCATAATTTTGTTATAAAAAGTGCTACTCTGATCAAAGGAGAGAATTACTCACGACGACGTAAATGTCTAGTGAGTGCTTTAATCGCAAGGTCATCTACAGTAAATTTGCCCTCTGGCTCTTACACCATTTCCCAATTCCTGGCAGATCTTCTAATATCGCCGTGTAGGATACTTACTAACAAAAGAGATGGTAAGAAAAGAAAAAAGAATCTAACCGAATTCGGTTAGATAAAAAAAAAATTAGAATTCCCAGCACCCCTCGTTCGTGCGCATGTCTAGTTGTTCACAATTAACAAATTTAGTCCGATTAAAGCCTAAAGTACGAACGCGTCACAAACTTTTTCCACTGATTGTGACAGACAATGCATGAATAGTGCAATGACTTACCACCGGTTACTTTTGCACCGGGGATATTGAGGTTAAGCCGTTCCCTCCTCCCAGAAGTTAAAGAGACAAGACTTTCAAGGGGGAGCATGTGGTTTGAAATCAGAATTTCCCTTCTTTTAGACTGGCGATGATAACCAACTGCATGGCCCACCTCTCAGTCGTGCCGACAAGATGCAACAGGAATACAGGCAATTACATTTGGGGACAATTTTTTTTCAGGAGTTGCTGAAAAGTTGTCAGTGTTGAAGCTCCACTTCGGTTTTTCTGTGTGGATTTACTTTCATAGCTTTTTCCGTGTGTTGTATATGCCCGCAGAGCAGCGGAGAATTAAAATCAGAGTTTTCCTTTTCCTTGATGGACTCTCTTCCTGTGTTGTCGAATGGCATCTACCCGAAGCAACTCGTTATGAGACGCTATTTTTCCACCTTCACCCATTCTCTGGTTTGGAGCTGGACTTAGTTGTCAGAGACTATCTGAGGCGCATCCCACGGAAGCATTTTATAGACAGTGGGAGCTTGTCTCCACTACCAACCACGGCTATGACAACCTTGGAATCATCATGCACGTATCTAAACATTTATATATATATATACATCACGTTCTTTTGAAGCTCCAAAAGAATTAACGACTTTTTAAGCAAACAAAAACACCAGAAAGCAAGCCAAATTACGAAATAGTTAAAAAAATGAACAAATATAAATATCGAAAAGTATGTTAATTATAGAGAAGGATAGCAGAAACAAAAAATGGAAATATATATATATCTGGATTTAAGATTAAAATGTTCGGAGATTATGAAGTCATTATTTAACATACAATAAAATCATTTATACTGCCTTTTTGACAATACAAACACCTAAACTATAAATTGATAAAAATCGAACGAAAGTAGAAAATGCAAAATTGATAAATATAACTTAACAGAAACAGAAACTAAAAATTAAACAAACGATCTTCATGTTAGTTGTACAAAAACAAATAAATACTAACACAGAACAACTGACATGACATTGTCACTTTACAAGTTAAACAAAAAAAAAAGTTGTTTACGATTGAACAGAATATCCATGATTAATCTACCTGTCTACTCGGTGTCAGAATTCTTTATATTAAAATAAAACTTTCTCAATATGTCATTTATATTTGAAGCTGATTGCTTGAATTAGAACACTGCGTGGTATCGATATTTAACTCGTCTCCACACTGCGACGGTTTATTGTGGGCAACCATAGCCGGTACACCCGGGCCATGGACAAACATTTCACAAGCACCCGCAACCGTCGGTTGCTCTAGCCTTGGTGGGAAGTACTGATCCTTCTCTAGTGCAATAAGGGGCTACAGCCTCGGGCAAATGTTCTTCAATGCTGGGCATCTCACAGTATTATTTTCCTCAGTTGCGTCCCTGTTCCCCGACGGAGCCACAAGTGAGTCGCACTCTGCCTCAGAACATAGACGCAACTAAGAGATAGTAAGTCCTAACCGCTGCATGGTATGAATTTGTAGTTCAATTTCTAAGCATCTTTGTTATCTTGATACAGTGTAACCCGGATATAAGAGACCCGGATATAAGATAAACCCGGATATAAGAGAGATTTTATCTGGTCCCAAATTAGAGCCTGTGTTAATGTATATAAAATAGACCAAACCCGGATATAAGAGAAACACGGATATAAGAGAAACACGGATATAAGAGACTTCTTCTCCGGTCCCGACAACTCTCTTATATCCGGGTTACACTGTATAATAAAAAAAATCGCTTATCATTATAGAAATATATTTTATTTATTTTTATTTTATTTATTCTTCTTGTGGACTTAAGGCTATATCACATTGAAACACCAGTTCTCATACAATTAGTTAAGCAAAATCGTGCTCGATGGGTGACCGCTTGGGAATAGCAGGTGCTATAAGCTTAGATATGCTGGTGGTGTAATGGATAACACTGCGTGCTGAGAAATCGGAGAGCCGAGTTCGAATTCCATTCGGATTGAGTACATGCACTTATGTTCAAATACTCTAAGTATAGTTATGAATCCATCTCCTCACAACAACCTTAATCTAATATTCACTTGCAAAATAAAAAAAAGAATTATTCAATTCAAAAATAGGTTTCAATTTTAAATAATGTACAAAATGTTGATAAACCGTAAAAATATATATTTCTGCGCAATGCACAATAAAACTGGACAGCAGTCCCCAGCTGCATCAATACACACAGACACGAAAATAACTATCAAATAAAGAAAAATAATAACGCTTAAAATACGTTAAAAATAATGAGGCAGCATTCATTTTTTTACACAATGCCTAGGGGTAAAATCTGTCCCTGAAGCGCTTTATCCTAGAACTAATAGAAGGAAAGCGTCAGACTGAGGTTAACAGTTTAACCTCCAGTCTATCAATGGGTTTAACAGACCAAATTTCTTTTTCAAAACTAATTTTTCACCCTTATTCTATCTGAATTATTTTTGGTGACTTTTATGTTTTCTTCATTTTCTATCATTTGCATGGCTGAAATTTTTAATCAACTAAAACATATCGTCTATTCTAAATAGGTGCCATTTCTTTTTCTGAAAATGATACTGAAAGTGACAATGTCATCATTACTTATTCAGAATCGGATGATGATATGAATGATGACAACAAAACTGAGAGAAATGATTCTTCAAATCCTTCAATGCATAAAGAAATGTATTATTCGAATGATAAATCTGAAATTTGATCTTCTAAACCGATTGCCAGAGCACAAAGAAGAATCTCATTCTACAACGTTTTACATCAAAAGCCTGGATTTTCACGTTTTCCTAGATCCTGTAATTCATATCTTTAATCATTTATATTGGCCATGAAGTTAAATCTCTTGAAAATAATAACAAAATTGACAACTGCTGAAAGAATTCAGGCCTAGTAGATATTGTTATATCTACAAACTCTAGTGAGAAAAAATAGATGCACCTTTTGCGGTCCTAAAGTGGATCGAAATATGCAGACTATAATATTTGCCAAAAATATACGTGTCAAAGCCATTTGAATGCATTCTGTGCAAAATACAGCGATGAATTGTGATTAAAAAAATATAATTTGAATTAGTTTATTTCAAAGTAAATTCAAAGATGTAATTTTTCTGTTTCAATGATTAAATTTTCATTAAAATTGCTATTTCTTTGTCCATCTATAATTATACATAACTAATACCATCAAAAATAGCAAAAGGAAAATAGAAATGAGTCCATTGCACTCATGTGGTATTTAATGGAAAATCACTTTTCGTGGTAGACGGAGGTTAAACAAGAGGAACCCAGGTGGCGAGATTTAGAAATGTTCTCCAAGTACAGCAACAAGCAAGCAATTATTTTCTGGGCAACATGTATAATTATTTGGTGGATTCTCTTGTCGACTTGCCGAGCAGCTGGTATACGAATCAGTGACGTCAGCACAGGATAATTATTAGGTTGGTGCAAAAATAATGTCGTTTTCTCACATGAAGTTGAACGTCAAAAAACGACATTATTTTTGCACCAACCTAATAGAAAATTGTTAGGTCATCAGCTCCCTTTGTAAATTATTCTTTCTGTCGTTTGCAATGAAAGGAAAACTTAGGTAAAATCTGATTCTACTTGTGTTTGTGAAAATGACTTTGTCTACGATGTAGAAATATATAAACATCAGTTGGCTCAAGTGTTAGGTTTTTGTAGAACTTACGGAAAAATATATGAATTTAAAAAACATTAAAGTTGGAAAGACAATCAACTGACAAGAAAATCGGTCACAATTAAGAATATCAATATAGAAATGTAATATTAGTGCCGAAAATGAAGTTTTATTATAATAAGCAAAAAATGAGTGACGATGTAGCTCTAAAGTTATTGAGATTTCGATTGAAGCAATACGATTAATTTTAACAGCTGTCTTTCAAAATAGCAACAAAGTCTCCTATCGTGATTATTAGAAAAAAAAACTAAATCTTCACTCTTTTATATATATATATATATATATATATATATATATATATATATATATATATATATATATATATATATATATATATATATGTATGGAACGTTAAAACTTTGTAATTTAATTGTCGTTTTTTCGCTTCTATTGGAATGGGAAGAGAGAAGGGTTGGCTATTATTTATATTTATAGAGTTTAGCTTTGTCTCATACAAGTCCATTTAGTCGGAATGAATGATTCAGGTTAGTTTAGTTGCACACAGCGCCAACTAAAGGAAATGAATATTTCAGCAATTCTGATCAATTTTTTCAAGTCGGAAAAATGAGTGTCTTGAAATTCAACGTTCGGAAACGTAGCTTTCACTAATACCCGAATATCAACTGTTACTGGTATATGTATGCAATGTCAGTGGGTCGGCTTTGATAAAAAAAACCACAAAGATTATCACCTTGCTTGAGATGAAATGATTAAAAAATAGAGGAATTGTTTTCAATCTCATAACTATTTCTATTCATCTTATTATCATTTGTTCTCTTAGGAAAATCTAAAAAGAAGAAAAGAATGCGGAATATTTTGAATCACGGTCTCCCTGAAGCCTTTTGGCATATGTTATACAAGTTGGTGCTGAAATGTTCCCTCCCCATCCTAGAAGGGACTCCAGAATAAATTTACATGTTCAGCCACTTGTTCACATTTCAGGGAAGTTGGTCTGATCGTGAATTTCACATCGCCATTTTATAGGACATGGGGTATTTGTTACCGAACTACTAGGATTATTACTACTAATGGGTTCGATCCTCATACTTGTCGCCTTGTGCTAAGCCTAAGCTAAAAATTAAGTAGGATAGAGCGTAATTTTATTTGGGTACATGGCAAAGTAGTGCGAACATTTGCCTTCTGATAAATGAGATCTGGGTTCGAATCTCCTTATTGTCATTTTGTTAGAAATATGACTTTTTGATAATATCAGTTAAGAGAGAGGATCCTAGCGTAATGCACTCTCGTAAAGTGTGTATAATCCGTATAACGGGTTTGCGGATGAAATTAAGTAAGCAAAATTGTTCGAATGCCGTCGGCGGTTTTGTTCGTACGAAATCACAAGTCAACGTGACAGAAGGTTTGAATGTATTGGATTTGTTCAGTATAATAGCAGTATATAAACAGCATTAGCTGAGATTAGTTGGAAACCGTTGTAGAGTAGAATATTGGAAACGAGCAGTCATTATTATTATTGTTATTGTTGTTATAAGTATTATTTGATTTGGTATCCTCCCAGACTGTTAGATATTTCGGCCGGGTATTAAGCATTATATTTCAGCTCTTAGCCGAAGCTTATAGACGTAACACTTAGCAACAACTGTTCTAAGCAGTGCTGCCATCTGCGCACTCCCAGTGATGCCAAGTATTTCCAATGCGTCATACATAGCGGAAAGAGTTCTGAGTGCTACAACCACAAAAAGGGTAAACTAGAGCTGTTGCTTACTGTATTTATCTGATATGTCCTGTCAGGTCTTGGTGCCCCTGGACTTATGCCTACCCCACCATTACGATGTTCTTCAATGTACAGCAACGTCGATCAGGAGACATTCATGACTGCTTTTGTGCACAAGTGTGATATCAGAGCGATTGTTAGCCAAGATAGTCGTATCCCACATGAGATTTACTTGAACACTCTTGTCAAGTAACGGTGGTGAATGCCTGTACCACTTCTCTGCACACTCGAGACCATACTTCCTACATAGTTCTCAATGTATTCCAGGGCCTAATTTATCATGGCATCGTCTGTAATCTTTTACTGTTTGCTGAGTGCAGCCACTTAAAATGTGTTGCACATTTTCACTAGCTTTATTATTATTATTATTATTATTAGTAGTAGTAGTAGTATTCATATTAATTATGTTTAACTGAATTCTAAGGTGAACGCAGCTAAGCAAAAAGTTTTTAGCATAGCCAATTATACAAAGAAGTTTAAAATATCGATATTCTAACAAAAAATAGAATAGGAGAATAAAGTTTTTTTACAAATAATACGCTGTGTTTGGTGCAAATTTGTCTAACACGAAATATGTTACAAAACTAAAAATAGGAACATAAGAACTCGAATTATATTTTTAAATAACCGTGTCAGATTCAGATTCTCTTACGGATATTAGGCGTCCAACAGATTTAGAAATGTTTCAGCAATCAACTACATACAACGCTTTTCTCATTTTAATAATTAAACATGTATGCAAGCGAATGAAGACTGTACGTCTTAAAGAAGAATATACTGCATAACATCTCATAGATATTTGTGAAGCAAAAAGATTACTAAATAGGAAAAAGCATATCACTTGTAGATTTCAACAGCAGAAACAATTAGAATGGATAGCACATATTTATCTATCTATCTATCTATCTATCTATCTATCTATCTAGATAGATAGATAGATAGATAGATAGACACAAAGATAGATAAGAACATATTGTGCTAGTTAGCTAGCTAGATAGATAGATAAAAACAGATTTAGATGGCTAGACAGATAGATATATAATGAAATGAAAGAAGTAATAGAGACTAAATTTAAATTCAGTAGAGTAAAGCATGGCAGGGCCATATAAATATTCTGTACAGACATACACCAACAAAAGAGAAGTAAGGAAGTTCAGTCGGTAAAAGAATCATTTTATTATGAAAGCGTTTGATTATCGATAGATTAGCAGTTTAAAAAGCATAAAAGATATTTACCTTTTGATGAACTGATATATGAGAAAAAAACCTCACTGTGGAGACATCGACGTCAAAGTATTCTCGATGATTGTGTGTATTACTTGTTCGACGCTTATTTAAAATTGTTTAATACTAATCATAAACTTCAGATTTAATGCAATTCTTGCGTAAAAGCAAATAAAAGAATAGAAAAAGAACGAAGTATATTTATTCGTCAAATCTGGTCGAACTCTGTATGGCTATTTCAAATCATTTTCCAATTTGCTGATGGAAACAAAGTCAATCTTGATATAGGTTTTAGATCTCATTCAATGGATTATTCTCATTTGATTTGCTTTGGGTAAAACGTCTCAGTGTCTTCCATCTTTTTTTAGTGCAACTATGTTAGTTCTTATACTTTATCCCGACCAGATTTGTGTTTCGAAAACTTCTGTCGTAACAATCGTTAAAATGACAAAAGAGAAAGAAAACTAGTTGGTATTTTTCACAAAATTACATTTACATGTAATCAAACACTACTATTGTTACTGTATCTATACAGTTTGTTTTTTAACAATGTATTTTCCCAAGCAATCACTATTCTGTAAAAGCATTTACTAAGATTAGATTATCTTATCTTACTCCATAAATGTCGGGCTCTAATAAGTTAAAATTTTATTGTCATTAATATTTTTTTTTAATTTAATTTATCGCCTCAAATGTCCTCTTACAACCACATGTCCATGTGGCATCTTCTGCAAATCTTATTAAATAAAAAATCCTGCCTGAGAGCGCATATGTTTCTTTATTAAGTTTTCCCGTATATTCAGGCCGGTAGACGAAAATGAATATAGTGTTTAATAAATAAAGTAACGTATATATATATATATATATATATATATATATATATATTAATTCAATCTTTATTTTTAGTGGATGCCAATATTTGAGTAGACGCAGTTTTCGCTTCCTATTATTCACTTTACAGTAGGCGTTTTGTATGAAAAACCTGTTAATGGCCTGCAAGATATGTTGAAACAAAACCACTGCTGCATCTATTTGTGCGTTAGTGCATGCGTGCATGTGAGAGAGAAAGTGTGTGTGTGTGTGTGTGTGTGTGAGAAAGAGAGAGAGAGAGCGAGAAAGTGATTTTGTCTCCATGTGTGGCAGTATGGGTAATTTTGTCCTGTTATTTATTTATAAAAGGAAATAATCAACGTTAAAAGCGTCTGCAGTTTCATCCCGAAAAAATGTCTGAGAACATCATTTTTCCTCGGGCACTTCAAATGTTTCTCATAGAAAAATCAGAGACTTCTTTGTCTCTCTCCAAACCACGCTTATTTGTTTATTTCGTCTCAGTGTAATAGAAGCAAATTTGTCTTGTAGTTCATTACTAGTAAATTCGATGTTTTACTCATTGGTACTTGTGCGCTGACACAGAGACTTAAACATTAAATTATTATATAACAACACACGTTACTCTTTCAAACTTTATTTCAAGTGATTCAAATTTCATTTTTTTAAATCGAGTTTTTTTTTTGTTTTTATAATTGGTTACTAACGGAATATATAAATGGGATATCTTAAGAATTGCATTTTCTTTTCATCGATTTGTGTGTTTATCAACTCTTCGTGAGTTATTTAAAGACGAAACCTATATTGTAAGAATAATTCTTCTTTTCTTTTTGTGAGTGAATATTGTATTAACTGTTTCTGGGGGATTATAATAATTTTACAGATACAAGGCTTACTATTTAACCGATAACTTGGGGAAAATCAGTTGATTTATAACTTTCCCAAGGCTATCTGTGCGTAAGTAAATATAACGAACGTGACTGTAATGCGAACTCAGCCTTTGTCCTGAATAAATGTGCTCCTGAACCAACCAGTGCTAACCAGTTCTCTCTAAACTATATAACTATTGTCTCACTGACTCTTGCTTTCCAGTCTGTTGGAAGTCCTTATCTGTTTTACCGGTATTTAAGAACTCGGGCGACACTCCTGACCCAACTAACTACCTTCCTATAAGTGTTCTACTTCTTTTCGGCAAAGTCTTCGAGGCTTAAATCAACACCGAAGTGGTTAAGCACCTGACATACCATGATCGACTCACGGACAAGCAATATGTTTTCCTCTTTGCCCGGTACACCGCTGACGTGCTCAAAACCATAACTGAATTTATATGCCAAGCACTTGACAATAACGGAGAAACTCGAGCCGTAGCTTTAGATATCTCTAAACCGTTTGACAGGGTCTGGCACGCTAGCCTTCTTCTTGAGCTTCATGTATACGGCATTACAGGACAATTATTTGACTTAATAAAATAATTCCTGTCAAACCGAACGCTGGTGTTCACCAACGCTCTATCCTGCCATATACAGTCTGGTGCTCCCGCTTTTCATCTCGAGGTCCTCGACAAAATTCAGAGACGGATATGCAACATCCTGATCTGGCATCCCGTCTACAGTTGCTATCTCACAGATGTGCTGTGGCTTCCCTCTGTCTTTTCTACAAGTACTTTCATGGCAACTGTTCCGACAAGCTACTTTCATTGGCTCCCAAACTGCATGAATTTAACCGTTCTGATATGTTGGCATCTCGGTCCCACCCTTTCACTGTCGAAACGTCTAAATGTAGCCATCTCTTCTACTCCAACATCATCTTATCTCGCACCTCCCGTCAGTGGGACGCCCTTCCTATCAATTGCTTCCCTGATAATTAGAATCTTCAAATATTAAAATGTAATGTCAATCGACATCTTATGATGCCTTGACCTTCATCCCTGTTCTTCTCTTTATCTTTTTCCATAACACTCTTCTTTACTCTTACTCTCATTCTCTGTAAGCCCTTGCGTGCTAGTGGTACTCCCGCTTTGTTTGTGGTGATTTTCTCCAAAAAAGAAGTATTTAATAATGGAATATTACATTTTGCCTGCATTAATACAGTGGTACTACTTGCTTTCAGTAGTAAAATGAAAGAAAGAAATAGCAAACAATGGAAGCGTTCAACGTCCCCTGACAATAACTCATAATTAATAGACTATTCTGTTTTGACCGCGTAAAAAGACGGAAATGATCTGATAAGTATCTAAGTATCAATTACCCGTTACTGATTTTGAAAAGTCAAATCAGGGTAGTTTTGATCTTCCTTAATGAGGTAGTGAATTTTCATAGTTAATTAAATTTTGAAGCTACAATGCTTTCGAGAAGTAAGACGAAAGGCTACCAAAAAATACCAAAATTACATATTTCAACATTTACAGAAGACAGAAAAAAGATTTATAAATAGATTTCGTGTTTCTATATACTGAGAGAATGGCACTTTATTTTAAAGAGAATTTAAAGTAGTAACCCTTTATAAAAGTTCTAAAACCAAACGCCTGCGTTAATGCCTTCAGGCGATTTCATTGTCCGATGAGGATATATTCCAAATATTCTCTCGCGTAATATCAACATCAGTATCATATAATTATAGAAAATAATGGAAATCTGGCTTTGTTGATTCTTATTGAATTCTAACCAACACAATTTGTCCTGTCAAAGCAAATAACTCGAGGATACATGAAGAGATGTTATGAGGGAAGGGCATGGGTCGAATATGTTTGCTCTGAGGTAGAGAAAACAAATAATTTCTTCTTTTAGAACATGAGTAAAGTAATCAAGACTCAGAGTTGTCTCCCCATAAAAAAATGAAAAAAGAAATTCACATCACGGAAACTGAAGAATTTTTACATTCCTGTTTCTTCATTTATTTGTCTTCTTTTTCAATGATCAACTGGCCTAAGAGAAAATTATTTGAATGAAAAACAAAGAGCTTTTATGATTCTATCGTCAGGTATAGAATTTTTTAATTTTTTTTACTTTTTAATACGTCTAATTCGAAAAATTCGAAGTATGATTGCTGATATTATTTATTAATGGAGTCATGTTAAAAAAATACTAACATCACATCGTCGTTCGCTACGATTTTGATAGAGAATTTATTGAGAATGTTTGTTAGAGATAAAGAGAGAGAGAGAGAGAGAGAGAAGGGAGGGTTTTGACAAAGGCTGATATTTTAATTTCAGTCACATAAGAGAATCTTTTCCCAGCAAGATGAAGTGGGTAACTCTCTCTCACTCTCTCTCTCTCTCTCTCTCTCTCTCTCTCTCTCTCTCTCTCTATATATATATATATATATATATATATATATATATATATATATATTTCTCTCTTAGTCTGTGTAGATGTGCGGGTGTGTAATGGATATAAGAAACCGATTCGAATTACAATCAGGTTTGCTAAATTCACTTACGTGCAAATACCATTGGAAAGTTATGCAACCGCAACTTGTCTCCCAATATATAGATTAAATTGTAAGATTTGTATCTAGAAAAATCAATGTAATTCTTAAAAAAAATGTTAATGGAATATTCCCAAGCCCAAAATATTCATACAATTCAAAATATATTTCCCCTTTAATTTACTCAGAATGTGTTGATGAGCCGTAACAGAAACTCATCAATTAAAAGACTGTGCGTGCATGTTTGTGTAAATTACAAATTATGGCAATTTATGAACAATCAATATGTCTACTTGGGTGTTTTGCGTATGATTTCATGCCCAAGGCCATGTCATTATGATGAGTCTTCAATCACAAATATATTACGTATTTTACAACCACGTGTGTAATTGATGTATTCTTTCGATACAATGTCCTTAATGTGTTAAGTCTAAGCTAAGATGTGGAAAATATTGCGCATTCTTTCCTTTAACTTATAACAAAATGTTTAGTAAAAACAAAGCAAGAGAATACGCTATTCATGTTATCTCTTTTCATTGTTCGTTGAAGATCAACCTTTGTTATTTCTTTTTAGTATTGTATCTAACATTTGTTGTCATCTCAAGTTTCAGTTGCATTTTTTGGCCGCATTTCGTTGGATCCTTCAGTTAGGTCATCAACGAAACGGCGGGGATCCAAATTATAATAGCTCATTCCCAATTTGCGACACTGCTTGCAGCTTTAGAGTAATGACAAGAGAAACTGCGAGAGATTAAGAACTAAATATTGATATGAAATAAGTTTTTAATCTCAATAAGTTTAGAGAGGAGCGCAGTAAAACTTACACTGCTATGATACATACTTTAAGACAATGCTTTTTACTAAAAGGTTACAAAAAAACAAATTAAAGAACTGTATCAAAATGAATGATAAAGAAATTGAAGAATAACCCGTAGAACATTTAACATATATGGATAAATTCATCGATACTTTCAAATGTATGTCAATATAACCGGCAAAGTAGCATTTGAGTTTAAATTAAACGGTATAATCTCTATTAGTAGTTAACATCTAATATTTTGTACCTTAAAGCTGGTGAATTGTTGGAGGGAGACTGTACACTTCAATACCACCCTGTGTGATGACCTGAAAAATCTACAAAATCAAAATGCATATATAATTTGGCTCTCTTCGTAGTTACCTCTTAGATCGATTTTTATGGTTCTGGGCTCACGCTAAATATTATTCGTCTCTTGCGAGTTGTCCGGTGAATAGGAGCTTGCGATGAAATTGGTTTTGCTTAAGAAATACCCTCAGAAACTTTATGATGTTTACAGTAATGGAGAAAAAAATGAACGCACACATTGAAGCAAATTGTTAACGCTAAACTGAAAATAAAATTAATTTTCAAATGGGTAAGTAGAGAATTTTCTTTTATTTATAACAAACTTCCTTTGATTTGCTTATTTGCCATGGCATTATGCAGTTTGTCATTTTTAAAAATATTTTGCCAGCTAATCACAGAGATCATTACGACTGAATCGGGATGTCGATCCTCACTTGGTACTCTGAAAAAAATACTGGTGATACGACTTTAGAAGATAACAATATAATTACCAGATTATAAATAATGTATCAACCTCATCCACTGCAGTCGATATCAGAGAGTCCACAACCCTGCATCTCCGTTAATGTGAACGACATAATCTTTTCCATAGATACTTGATAAAGAAAAATCTGCAATGTTATTGATTCTGACCTGGAATCTCGGCTTCACTCACTTTCCTAGCACCGTAACGTAGCTTCACTGTACCTTTTCTATAAATGCTTTCATGACAGATTTTCTGTATGGTACCTAGAATTTATGAAGATAATAGCAGTACTAGATTAGCGGCAAGGTTGCATCAGTTTAGTTGAAATGGCTAAATGTAACCGTAAGTTCTATGCTAACAGTTTCTTCTATCACACTTCTCGCTTGTGGAACTCTCTACCAGCTTCTTGCTTCCCAGTCAACTTTGGTCTTCAAAAATTTAAATGCAATGTCTATCATTTTCTTCTGTCTCCTTAATTCCTGTTCTTTTATTGTTCTCTCTCCTTAATAGATTTTTCTTACATTCTCTAACACACAGTAACCCTTTTCAGTTTAGTGCTTTCATTCTCTTGTTTGGAGTGAAATGATTCAAAAAGATGTTAGCCATTTAACCTATAGCTAGTAATAACTAATATAGTGAATTATATTATCATTGGTACCCCATATGTTTGACACTTGTGCTGAATAATTACCAAAATCTTCCTGAGAAAAGAGTGGAGATGTGCTCCTGTAACCTAGCTCTAACATGGGTAAAAGATTGTTTTAAATTCAATAACTCCAAAACAAAGCTAGTAATCTTTCATCATCAATGAACTCATTTTGGAATTTTCTCCAATCTCCAGTCTCAATGAAACTCATTGAATGCTTATTGGGATTCAAGATCGCCTCAGACCTACAGTTGAACTCATATATGAGATCAATTGCTAAAGATGCTACGAAAAAGGTCGGTCCCTTGTACGGTCCCAGGAAGTACTGGATTCACCCTGTCATAATCTATGTTTACAAGAATCAGATTTGACCAAAAGTTTAGCATTGCTGATATATCTGGGCTGGAGGTAACAAACCTGGTTTTGCAGCGTGACAGATTTCAAAAGCTTTTAGGTAAAATTATTGGGATATTTTTCAACCTACCGAGCCTTTCCCACAGGCGATACGTTATTAAACAGTTAAACAGTTGCTGCTCTATCGCTATTTCCATGGCAAATACGTGATCAGCTCCATTCTCTAGCTTCAATTGATCTGAGCTTTACAGCTAGGACCCGCCATGATACGTCCACAGGATTGAATTACAGTAATTCTCTTTATATTCAATCGCTACTTGTCGGAAGAGGCTACGCGTGGATGTTCTCTCGAATCTTAACCTCATCATGTCCTTGATCAATCATTATCTATCCTCCTTATCCTCATAATGTTCTGTTCCAACCTCCTCCGCTTACGTCCTTACCGCACTTGTTGTGGCTTGTGCCAAGCTGATAATCTTCAGAATAAATTAACCACCATAATGGAAAGATGCATCGCAGCGTGTCTCTAAAATCTGAACTCAGAGGAAACCTCATTAACTATATGTTTTTCCATCTACAGATTCCATATGGTTTTGTTGAAAGAAGAAAGAGTTGAACTTGACTTCCTCTTCTGATATATGCGAAAGGGGAATGTATACTCAGTGAAAATCACCGATGCAACAGACTTGATTGAATGCATTAAGCGGATTTTAAGGACACCCTGTATAATAAAAGCAAAAAGAGATATAAAAGAAACATTTATTTACAAATCAAACAACAAGGACAAAATATATTTCCCAAGAGATTACACGCGCTTTATCAATGCAAAATTGCGGTTTTTCATAAAAATGTCGAATAACATTTTAACACATTTCAGACGCTGGCAAACCTTACTATTTTTCAATGAAATCCTAAAGTGTTTCGGATTATTATTGTTGTAAACAGTATTCTTTATATGAACGCCGACAACAAATCTAGGTGTGATGTCAAGAGACCTTTTGTAAACCATTGATTTGATTATTTTCTATCTAAATCTTCTTGGTAACCCGTGAGTAATGTGCAGGTGTATCGTTCTATTGTAAATTCTTTGTTTGCACTGCCTATCTGTAGTGTTGTGGAACAGTAACAAGAGTCTAACATGTTCAAGTATTTGTCACCTTTTTCGGTTGACCGAATGGTTAGCTGCACGGAATGAGAAATCAGTATGCTATTTTCGACTTCCGCTCGAATTCGTTACACTAAAAAAAAACAAAAAGAAAACTATTAGTAAAGTTATGAATTCATCTTTTCTCACTAACAGCTATAGGTTACGCAGCAGGGCAGGCTTGATTCTATAGCTGTGGATGGCAGATAGTGTAGAAGAAAGACAACACTAAATGTGAAATCGTCTGTAGTCCTGGCGAAGCGAAAAAAATAAACTGTAATTAAGGTCCAGTCAGCAATATAAACGACATGTTCATTCACACAATAGGACCCTAAGGTATGATGAAGATATGAAGTCGCACTAATTTGCAGTGTGTCAAAAAGCCGATACTTGTGAAGATTTGTAAACATTCAATCATCCTAATCCATATTTATCAGTACCATCCATAATTTATATCAGTGCCATCTATAACTTTACATTTGGATTTGAGTTATATTCACAGATTGTCGCTATCCGTGATGCAGTGCCCCGAATAAGAGAATTGTGCCGATATGGAATGACCCATAAAGGTCAATCGATTGGGCACTTCCATGTAGTGTAATGGTTAGTAAGCTTGTCTCGCTAGATCCATTACGACTGAATAGTCAGTGCGATCCTCGCCGATGCCCCAAACTTCCAGCCTTGTGCCAGATTTAGGCTACGCGTAGAAAATAAACCATAAAGTCAGTCAATTCATCTGACAAAAACAATTATTGTTTTCAAGGTTATGGCTTGTTTCTTTGAGTACTCTTTGTTTTATAGAAATGCCTGCTGGGTTATATGTTTCATCTATTTCTTGCCATCTACAGTTTATATGAAAGGTATTTTGCGTTTTTTCCCGCCATGCTGTTGTTTCAGAAAAGAAAGTATATGTTCTTTAAAAACAGATCAATGCATTCATATTTTGTTGTTTCTCACAACATCAATTTTCCTAGAATAGGTAATTTATCAACAGTTCATTTTATGCGCCGTATCGCTTCAGCTAGTGGATGGTAATGCCTCATCACAACTTTCCGTTATTTGTTGCTATAATTTGAACGTTCACCACCTCTCTTTGTTCGTGTTCTACAACTCGATCCGCACACTTACACTCAAATTAGGATATTCCCAGTCTCCCCGTGCTTCCCGTGTCTCCCTTATGTTCTTTCAGAGTTATATGCTCCAGACATCATTTCCTTACTATGTTTGGCAGAAATATAAATACCTATTTCTCATTATAAGTTTTCTGGGGGGTGGGGATTCTCTACCCCTAAAAATGTCCTCGTTGCTCAAATATCGTTAAAATTATTAAATAATGTCTAATATTTTTGGTCGCTACATTCATCCGTTTTCTATTTTGGAACTCTTTTCTAACAAGCGCATTCGATTTCAACTTTGCCATAAGTAGCCCGATTTAAACACGTTGCTCTATAATATAGGGCATCGAAAATTCTGCAAAATATCTTTAAGAAAATAGAAGAAAAGTTAAAACAATACAATTTCCATACTTGAATATTTAATAAAACATTCTTATTTTGATTTTTTTCTGTCGATTTTTTATTTGCAATGTTGTAGCGACATTATTCCAAATTTGTATAAATATGATAAACATTGTTTTTGGCGACAATTACATCAAGTGAAAAAATTATTTTACAGGTACTGCCTGAATATATATAAAACGCATATGAGGGGATGCTTAAAAGTTATTGCCTCGACAATTAAATTAAATGCCCACCCCTAGCTGAATAGGCAAATTGATAAATACTCATGTTAGAAGGTATAGCGCTGGTCGAAAAATGTTGATGACGACTGGTTTCTTGTCGTACACTCTGATCCAGGATAAAACAAATTTAAATTGACAGAAGAGGGATATAAGAACTGTATGTATTTGTACAGTGCAACCAAGAATGTCAGTGAATGAGAAAGAGAAAAAGAGAGAGTTAAAGTAAATGAGTGAATTCATGACGGAATTCACACAATGGGGAACAAATCTTCATCAACTCAAAGAGTAAGGAATTTCATTAATGTTCAACGCAGTTTCATTTTGTGTCTTGGAAATAAGTGACCGCTTGTTTTCTTTTATTGGAAAATAGGCCGAAACGATAACTTTTCAATAGCGCGTCGAAATAATTCTCCTTTAACAGCGGGAGATATATCACAAAACCTCCCCAAAATACATAAAAATTCAGGTAGTATGTTTACTGTTCATTACTCTATAGGGTCCAATGGGTAAATTGTCCCCATATTATATTTTTAATTTCATGTATACGTGCCGTTTGATTTTGATTTTGACGATGGCACGTTATAGAAGGATCAGTTGAGCACCGTCTGTGAGAAAATGAGCGCCATGATACACTTCACTCCGCCAGAAATTTGGAAACGGCATGTTGTACTGCTTGGCATTTGCGCTTGAAGCTCCAATACGAACATTTCAGGCTGTTTGGCTGTCAGTCTGAGGACGGTTCAGGGGATTTGGAAAGAGTTGGATTAGTCTAATTCTGATTACGAAGTTACGGCAGATCGGAAAACTCACTGATCGATCTGATAAAGAAAGACCTACCGAATTTATTGGTGAGGAGGCAGTGCTGCCCGGGTTCAAGAGGGTGGCTGCCGGAAGTCCCTATGTAAGGTAACATGATTCTATACAATTCCACACAACCACACGGCAAGACCCTTGATTATTATGCGTGGGGCGCAATTGAGCGAGAGACCAACGGAACTCTTTGTGCACCAAAGATGAATTGAAGGCAAGGATTATGGCAGCATTGACCAACTTAAAAAAGCAGACCGTCCAACAGAGTTGCAGGAGATTCCGAAGTCGTCTGGAGGCTGTGGTTAAAGCCAATGGTGATTTTATTGGATAAATTTACTGTTTAGTATTTCAAAATAGTTTTGTTTAATTTTGTTAAATATATGTGTTAAAATGTGACGAAATTCCTTGGACATACATAAGGAGCTATCTCTCACAACTTAAAACTCACTATTTGACGATCTTGAATGAATGGAAGAACGGCGTTCATGGGGGTCTTGTCAAAAGGTGAAATGCTGGTAAGGGTCACTGTTGACAGGATGTTGTGGGGAGTCATGATCGTTTAAAGAAAGTACTTTTGAGAATTCCTTTTCGGATATACTGCTTACAGGTGTCATTACTCTTGCAATATACTGCATTCAAGTGAAAAAGCAGATAAGAGAGATGATTCTAGTTGGTGAACAACTTTAGTCACCTAGTATTTCCGAAATTGTTTAGTCCCCTGGCGTCAGTCTCCCAAGACAGCTGAGCTACAACTGCGTGACACCGCATGCTACACATCCTTATTGAGTCAGGAGAGTCGTGGGATAGAGAAAATAAAAGTTGTCAACTAGGAATTGCGACTACTATAAAGATATGGGTGGGGGGTAACAATTCATCCTATATGAGTAACGCAAGGTTAAATAAAAGTTAGACAGAATTAAGCGTTATCAGTTGGAACCAAAGGAAATATCCAGCCTCATGTGAATTTCCATATTGATTACTTTTAGAAATGTTATCAATACACATCTTTCTTTACTCTGTCTCATTACCAGAGATCTCGACAAAGTCGTCACTGATATGTCCTGACAGCTGAAAGAGAACAATGTGAGGAGGGGGACTGAACAATTGCGGAAACCTTTCTCCTATAACTATCTTATCTACTCAACTAGTAGTTCTGCAAAAGATTGCTACTTATATTTGAGAATGCAAACAATGATTTACAACACGGAAACAATCAAGATTACGTCGCATATATTATAACAAGCATGGACTTCACACATCATGGCATTAACACACTCCATTTGAAAAGCAAAGGCCTACAACAGAGTGTTATTTATTGAGCAGAGCTTGGTCTATAACAAATCCATAGTAGCGCAACACAAAATAAGTTTATAGTTATCCTATTGATAATAGGCGCCAAAACAGATTGAAATAGGTAATTATATTACAAAATAATGTTTCAGTTTGATTACTAGTGGGGAATGTTTTCTCCTCGTGGCTTCTTATTGATGGAAGACGAACCAAAATTACCAAGAAAGATAGACGTACTGTATTTATTTATACAGATTAAGACGGAAACTATGGCATCCCAAGGAGCATTGGTGTAACGTTAGATGCCTTCTAAAAGCTAATCAAAGTATTAAGAACATGGAAATTCCGTTAGCAACAAAGAAAAGTCTGCTGAGCTATTATGTAACGTCAGTCTTCCTATATGACAGTGAATGCGAGACAATCTTCTCACAGATGCAAAAGAGCCAACAGAAATAGAACAAAAAGAAGTAAATTGAGAACATTCCGTTTTTTTATTTTTTGCTTGAAGAAAAATCTTTTTTCTTTTCCCAACTGAATTGCCAGAAAAATTGAATTTGCTGTTTTGAACTATTATTAAATGAATTATATTCATCTTATGATAGTGACCGTGGTTAAAAGTGACGGCGAATAAGGGAATATGGTGAAATTAAAGCCAGGCTGGGTAAAGACTTCCAGCGCGGATCGAAAGAAGCAAACAAACTCATCTGAATTTTTACCTGAGATTTTTCATATTCACTTTGTGTTACTCTTAGGAAAGGTATGAATGTAAGTTTCCTTTCACTATGTTCTATCGTTTCGTGTTCTGAAAATAAGTGATCACTCTCTTTGATGTTTTGTCTCCCTCTCCCTACATCTCTCCTCCTCCCTATTCCCTAACATTTTTCCGCCTCTCTCGCTCTCTTTCTACATCTCTCTTCTCCCTTTTCCCCCCATCTATGTCCTTCCCTCAATGCCCTTCCTTACTTTCCTTTGTTTTCTCTCTAACCTCTACTTCACTGATCATAAATGGCAGATATTATTAGCACTTTCCTTCCTGCTCCCTCCTTACATCTATACTTCTCTTTCTTCCTTTCTCTCTATATTTCATTATCTCTCTTTCTCACATACTCTTCTCCTCTCTTTCCTTCTTTCATTCTCTCCACTTTATCACTCTCTCTACTCCTCTCACCATCGTCGATCCTGCAGTGACATTTCATGGATTATATTTAAAGTATATATTTTTTAAATTAACGCCTTTTCTCGGTTGTTTCCTGGAACTTGAAAAAAGACCGAATAATGTTCAGTCCGGCTCGCAGGATAACTAGGTAATAAAGCAGTCATTTGTTTGACATAAGAAAATGAAATTAGAGCATTTGTAGAGATTTCAACTCCTTATAATAAATAATGATATTAGAAATTAATTTACTAATCAATGTTTTATTTCAGCCACAGAATACCTACTGCAAAAAAGTGACCGGCCTTGATGCTAAGATAAATTCTCTTTTTCTACTATCATCGATAATCACTCGCAACCCGGTAGTAATAGCCATGATTTTTTAAAATATTGGTCGCCAGATTTCCAAAGAGAGTTATTAAAGGAAAATATTCGAAGGGCGTGCATGGAGGGTGCAAGAGATGCATATTAATAGAATATATAGAATAGATAATACTTGACCCTCGACTTGAAGATTTTAAGAGGGTAGTTATCGAAGATACATACTCTCTGGAGTTCGGTCCATAGTGCAACAGTTCTGGGGAACAAGATGTCTGAACAGGACTTTGTACTCACATATGGAATACGAAGGCCGTGAGAATGAGTCGACGTGGATTGTCAGATCATACCTGTTGAAATCTGAACTGGTCGAACTAATGAATTTTAGTTCTTCATTCGCCAGAACAACTCCACTAAAATAACGACATAATAGCGATAAGCTAGCAACCTTAAGACAGAGGGAAAAGGTTGTAGGAAAACAATTCTTCAACCATAATGCTGCGCAAACACTTTTGAACGAGGCTGAGAATTGAGGCTGGGGAGCTCCTTCACAAAATTTGACACTCGTAATGCATAGCAGGATTAATCAGTGACGATCTGGAGCGGTACAGAGAATCGATCAATTTTCCAGCATCTTTAGCGATTTATTGTAGATAAAAGTTCAACGTGTGGTTTGTTGCGAGCTTGAATTCTAGTAGACGTTTCAGGCAAAGATTCTCACTGAGAGTGCAACCGATTAACATAACTGGAGAAAAGTCTTGGCCTGCATTATGATGATAATGAAATGTTATCTGTCATTTAGTTCTATACAAGGCTACATTCATTGGTGAGTAAATTTTCTGCTTCGTATGTGTATTTTCCCTTAGTACGTGTTGTTTAAAATTGGTAAATTGTCAATTCGAAAGGCATATATTCAAGATTGTTATATACTTTCTATAAGTAAATTTGGTGTAATTTATTTAACCAAATGGACGAACTATATTAAGCAAACCGTGATTATGATGTATGTATCAAGTCATCTATATATGTCTATATCTACGAGGGTCATTCAATAAATAAGGTGAATTTTTCGGTATTTTTCAACGTAGTCTCCAGCACTGTAACACACTTTTCCCATCTGTGCACAAGCTTCCGTATTCCGTCAGCGTAAAAATCTTTGGACTAATGTCTCAGCCAGTCGCTCACAACACTTTTGACTTCATCGTCACTTTTAAACTTCGTGCCTCTCGTGAACGCTTTCAAGGGACCAAACAGGTGAAAGTCTGAAGGGGCAAGGTCTGGGCTGTAAGGGGGATGAGGGAGCAGTTCCCAGCCCAGCTCGTTGATGGTCTTCACCGTTTGGGCTGCTGTGTGGGGCCTTGCGTTGTCATAATGCAAGATGACTCTTTTTGACAGATGACCCCTGCGTTTGTCCCAACAGATAAGCTCAAAGTCCTTGCAATGTCATCTACTGTCACCCTTCTGTCAGACTGAATGAGATCATTGACTGATTCGATCACCTCAGGAGACCTCACTTCTGTAGGTCTCCCAGGCCTGTCTTCATCCTCAATACCGCTCCGTCCTTCTTTAAACAATGTAGCCCACTTGTAGACATTTCTTTGGCTGAAACATGTGGCACCATACACAGTTGACATTCTCCTATGAATTTCAACTGGTTTGCACCCTTCAGCAACCAAAAACTTGATAACTGACCGCTGTTCAATCCTGGAGCTTGCTTCTTGGTCGGACATCTTTGTTAATCGCCAAAACTCTCATTTTTTTTAATCTGCAAAAGAATTAAATCCATGTGAAAAAGAAGTAAAAAAAAGAAAAAGAGTAAGCTTCTATCTGTATTAGAAGTCCTTATACCGAAAAATTCACCTTATTTATTGAAAGACCCTCGTATATATATATTTACCTTTATACCCTGCGCACATATCCCAGTAAAATCCTTGAGATCTGTTCACGTTGTTCCGTTGATATCATTTTGCCCACACATCTGGTTGTATTTCTGGCAGATGTATTACAGGAGGAATAATATGTCAATTTTGGTTATTTAATTTTCACATTTTCTCAGAGGCAATAATAATTGCGAGTTTATTTCTTAGGCATTGCTGTTTGGTCATATTAATCTGGAATCTGCTCGTGAGATCATCGCTTTATAAATGTATTTCACGGATAAAAATGTGTGGTATAAAAATATAATTCCTAATAACTTCTCTTCATAACCCTCATATCGAATTAAATCCAACCGATTTCTATGATGCAGAGAAAATAGTGAAACTAAACTTAAGGATTAAATATTCAGGGCGTAGATAATCATGGCTCCCAACAGATTTCGTTTTTATTATCTTCATTATCTGTGAACAGTCATGACTTCTTGGAAAATGAGTGGAGTGGTTTCTTATTTCTTCTACATGGTTTTGATTTCGGAGTGATCTTTCTTCCAGGCTGACTATCATCCAAGCCTTGAGAGGCCACTCTACCCTACTATTTAATTCATTCATTGCAAGGGCATTTGCGCTGAATTTGAACTTGGATTAAAGATTTCAATTTCCGCATATATAACAGCTACCTTCAAATCCTAAATTATATCAATATCAGGGAAAAAAGGAGAAATCCGGAATTTTGTCTATAAATTTTCTTCTTTATATTTAATTTTCATGTTGTTCCAAAATAATTGTTCCAGTAGATAAAACAAAAACACCAAAAAGAACAAAAAATATCATTTATTCCCATACTCAACAGTAAATGAGTAATATTAGGGAATTGTCATAAATAACTGAAATATATCGAAACTGATATACATAAACAGTTAAATTAATAACAAAAATAACTGAGGAAGGTTTACTTTAACAAAAGCAGTTTTTTTGCAACTCGTCAGAAATAGAAATGGATACTTCAAGTTTTCCTTCTCTTTCAAGCTTCTCTTTAGACATGTGCCGGAGTTTATAGTTGTTATCGCCGTCAACTAAAATAACTTATTACATTGCTAACTTCAAACTTAGAAAAGTATTGTTAAACATCGACTTCTGAAGTTTATTGAAGCTTTCTTCTACTGCTTCAATGAACTGGTCAACATTATTTGGAGCTTGCTGGTGCTAAATTGATTGAATTGCATTAAAATAATCCAGATCAAGGACATTGAGATCATGACTATTTGGAGGCTGGCAAACTAATTCAATTTGCAAACCCAGACGTTCTGCAGCTACGTTTAATTCATCTGCAACCTGTTTTATTGCACCTCGCTTCAGGACACGATCTGTGGATCTTTCCAGCAGTGCTTGCGACACAGCACTATGTTCATTATTTGTCAATTCGTGCTTCTTGCAATTTCGTTTAGCATTTCTGCCAATTGGCTTCTCTTCTCCCATCATAATCAGCGGGTGGTCTGGAAAAAAAATACAATTTTAATGTGGTGGAAAAGTGATATAATTTGCGCTTCACATTATTCTACCTGAATAAGCTAATATAAATACTTGAGCAATATCAATACTAACCAATTAATGTAAACAGCAAACAATTCGACTAAGAATTAGTATATCCCACATGAGATTTCAGGCTATAGAACAACTATTTCGGAACTGAGGGAGTATAAAATAAATGAAGTGAAAGAGCTTTTAAAACAAAATTGGAAGTAACTTATATAATACGTGTAGTTTATTACCATATTATCAAGAAATTGAAATTTACGGTTAATTAAAAAAAAACATGTCAAGATTTAACAATCATTTGCTTCTTCACAGATGTATCTGCAAAAGTTTAAATTAACATATAAAGAATAACGAAGCATCATGAATTAAAAGTAGAAAGTAAACAATGGAGTAGGAGGGAATAAACAGAACCATATCAGAGAATATTATCTTGCTTTTGGTTTTAGATTTCGACTTGACAGAAAGGTCAATTTGCCGATTTGTCGTAACGTACGGCCAAAAAAGTGTGAACGCCGGTATAAAAGAAGGCCTAGACAGCATTTTAATTTAGCAGACGCCTTTGAATTGCTTTGAGCAAAGCATGATAAACACGACAAATACGAAAATAGCTGCAAACTTGAAAATATTTCACGACTATTTATCCCAATGATATTGACATTTTATTAATTTTTGACATTTATTAATTTGTAAGAACAAATTTATATCGCTTTTCTTAATGATAGCCAACTATAACGCTAATATTTCTTTTGTTTAAATAATAGTATAAATGACAAAAATGAACATTTTTTATCTTAGGAGAACAGTAATGTAAATAAGAGAGTTAGATTGTCCCTCTCATGGTTTAAGTGCGTTATACAGTGCCAGGGGATCTTGCACTAAGGTCTGATTAATTGGGAACGCACTGTAAAAATTGAAAATATTCAAAGTACGAGATTGGCCGCTAGACCTCATTATTTTATAACTGAAATTTCTCGAGGCAGCCAGAAGTTCACCGCTAACAATTTGTCCTCTCGCATTTCTGATTTGTGAAACCTTTTTTACGGCTTCTTGCTTTCCAGTCAACTTCGATCTTAAATTTTAATGAAATATCAAGCGTTTTTATCTATCTTCTTAATTCTCTTTTTTTATTGTTCTATCTCTCATTAATATTTTTCTTATATTATTTCAAAGTCTCTAATCCCTTGTGTCTTAGATGCTTTGTTGCTTTGGTTGGGGTGAAATAATTAGCAAATTGAATGTTTGATCTATAATAATAATAAGCGTAACATTTCTCATGAAACAGGACGTAAATTTAGAATTTGTAGAAAAAGCATTTCGAGTAGTAATGTTTGTTTTGTTTTATCTCTGATTATTTCTTTTTTTATAAATATACTCGATTTCTTGCTCTATCATTTATCATTCAAACATTTTTAACAATATTTGCCTATAATTTTATTAATTTATCCTTTTGATTTATTGATTATGATGAATGTAATGTAGGACGTATTTTCAAGTTTATAGGAAAAGCGTTTTATGTTGTAACGTTGTTATTATTGTTAAGAAGAGTCAGTTTCTTCTATTATTTATCTTTCAAATATTTTTAATAAAAAAGAATGTTCTCATTTTTTTTTTTAACATACGTGTGTTAGAACGTGCGATAGCATGTCTTCATCAGCCGCCGACCAGGGGTGATATCACGGTTTGGGTGGCTATGGCGGGACCGCCACCCCTGGCGTCAGCAGCAGCATTTGCCACCAGGTAGGGTATAAAAATAAGCTAATTGATCGTTCCTCTTTGTAAATTCTCGTAATTAAATAAAAACGTTTGTTTGAAGCTTCTAGATATTTATTATGTAAAAATTACATAATTGTAGCACAAGGTCGAAACAGGGGAGGAGTTAAGGCTGGTCCACACTAACTATCTTATACCTAGCTAATCAGATTCACGGCCCATTCACTCAGCTTCTATCCGTAATGAAAGTTTCCTGAACGCGTTTGCCGTTATTGACGCGCTAGTAAAAATAGTTATAGACGACCACGCAAATATTTCATTTGCGCATATAAGGTCGTGACGTTGCGCGCATTTTATTTGCTTGTTGTTTTGCTCTCGACCAAATCCAACTTGACGTGTGCTGAAGTGTTGTTTGAATGTATATTTGATGAAGATTGTAATTATGTTTTTATTCTTTTCTTCATTTATTGGTTTCTATTATTATCATTTAAAGTAATAATAATAATCATAATAATTCTTAAGTGGTACATTTGATAACGAATCCAGTATAAAATATGTAGGTATGTGTTTATGCGTTATATATATATATATATATATATATATATATATATATATGACGAGCTAAATTTACCTGAAGTGTATATATATATATATATATATATACACACACACTTCAGGTAAATGTAGCTCGTCAGCCGGGAAAGTATTCCATCTAAGAGAAGGAAAACTGATTTTAAATCACCGCTGCCTTGCGGTCATACTCAGTCATAGAAAAGGCTTCGAAAGTAAACCCTGAGGATAAATCCGGACTCAGAATCCCTAAGATTCTTCGATCATATATTCAATTTTGTTCTGGCAATTCATGCCATAAATGTTGCGCTGCCGCCAGCAACTGAGGTATATTCATGGTCTCTCGAATCTGACGGATGCCACACATTATATACAACTAAACAATTAATTGTGTAATAATAATGTAATTGGTCCAGTTTCCTTGTAGCACGGTGAGGGTCCAAGGTAGAACCAATGAAGAATAACTCGAACACAGGTATGGAATAACACATAAATAGAATATATGTACAAAAGAGTAGAAGTGTTATTAGTAATAACCAGTTTAGGTTAGCGAGAACTATGTTGTCTCGAAGAATCACTATTCCAATGTCTTACAGTAATCATCTGACGCGACTGTCTGCTGCTTCCTCTTGAGGAGCAGTCTTTATGGGGTACGGCATAGTCCATTACAATTATGGGTAAGTCCCCATAATACCCCCTTCCGAAGCTTTTGCGTAGCAGGAGTTTTTAATATTTCTTTTTCTTTGGATTTATTTCCAAAGGTTCTGTAAATTTTCTTTTTCGAAACGATTTTCTTTGTTCTGGCATTGTTTGTGGTCTTTTTATGTCAAACGTATCGAAAAATCGTGTCCATTACCTCTTCTTGAGGTGGACCGTTAGCGTCCTGTAACAGTCTTTTCCTTATTTGGTTCACGTGTCTCCTGTGTGAGAATTTTTGTCCCTGAACTATGTAAACCATCTTGCCAATTCTTTTCTCAATGGTGCCTTGCTCCCAGTAAGATGTGTTATTTTTGTAGGCTTTAAAAAATACTTTTTCTCCTGTGAGAAGTTTTTTTTGGTGCATAGGCCTGTGTAACTTTTGTTTTAATTGGTAGCAATTTATCAAATGCAGATCTGATCTTTCTAGCAAACATCACTTCTGCTGGTGATAGTGTGGCTAATTCATGATCAATTTTTTCAATTGACGCACATGGTACACTCCTTTTTTAAAAATAGGCTGAACGTTATCCTTTACTTCGATATTAGCTGCAATTTTCTTACATCTTCCTAGGTCTGCTGAATTTACTTCGGGGAACGTCGTTTTTAGTTTCTTTTAATTTGTCTGCCTCAGTTGGTAAGCTTTTTATATTTTGGCAGTACGTACTTATAGGTAGATTCCACAGTTCGAATTTTTGCATCCAGTCCGTCCCGGAAAGGTTTTCGGTATTTCTTAAGACGTACATTTTTATTTTTTTCGTCATACCGTTAAATGTTGCGTTTGTAATTACTTCACCCTCGAATTTTATCTTTCTTCCCGTAATTGATCTAGCAATTTTATCAGTTAACATGGCAGGTTTATTCAGTCTTGTATGTATGTAGGTTTATGATAGTTAAGTCCGAGCTAGAATCCAGCTGCAGCCTAACTTTTGTTTTGCATTTCAACTTGTACATATTTTCTTATGTTCGTTTCATTTGCTTGGTCAGTCCTCCTAGCTCTTATTCTGCTTTTTTCTTTTTTATACCAGCAGTGAGAACTTGTGGCCAATTTTTGTACATGTTAGGCAGGTTTTGAAACGATATGTACAGTCTTTAAACCAATGCCAAGTCCCACAGCGATAGCATGGACTGGGTGGTTGTTTTTTTTATATTGATTCTTAAAGTTAGAAAATTTTGTTTTACATGTTCTTGAGAGGGGAAAGTTGGTTTGATTTGTTTGTGAGGAGGGTATGTAGGTTTGTCTTCGTACTTTACGTATGTGCGCTATGCCAGCTTCTATGTCTTTTGAGTCTTTCTTCACACTGATGCATCTTTGGCAGTCTTCGGCTAGTTTTTGCAGTGTCAAATCGGGTTCACTCTCCAATTTAGTAAGAATTCTGCGTCTTATTTCCGCGTCTTTGGTTGAGACCAGGCCTTGGACGTAAATTAAGTATTTGAAATTGTCCGCGCTGAGTTTTGATAATTTGAAGTCGTCTCAATATTTGTTGACGATGGACGCGAAAGTTATGAAATCTTCGTTGTCCTTTTTTGTAAGTTTCATGCATTTCCATCTTTTGTGTAATAGTTAAGTATTATGGCTGAAAAGTTATGTAAGCAGTTTTATGGATTCTTTGAACGTTAACTCGTTTGTTTTTCTGGGAAGGATATAATATACGAATTCGGTATATTAGCCTGTGCGTAATTTCCTTAGCAATAGCCGTAATTTACATGCGTCTGACCAATCTTTGCAGTCAAATTCGTATAGATCTTCGTACATTCGGAAGAGGTTTGCGAAAGTTTTACCTTCATCGGGTGCGTGCTTGAAATCTTCGATAGTACTCCAAATAGCATCTTGTGACAGAACTGTTTCGTTCTCAGATTTTTGCTCCTTATTTCACATTACACGTAGTAATAATTCTTGCAATTCCAAGAATTTCTGTTCGTTTTTTTGCTGCTGTAGAAATTGGGTTTTGAAAAGGTCCATAAATGGTTGAATTCAAATCTTCCATGTAAACGTATATTTTGTGTAAAATGATATTTTGTAACCTGTGTACGCAAGGAAAAATTTCCTTTGTTGCAGGTGAAATTTGATATCCAAGAAGAATTTTTTTTATGCGTGTTCGCGCAGAACTTTTTTTTAATTTTAGAATCTCCTCGATCACTTATGTGCGACGGATAGCAAAAAAAAAAAAAAAAAAAAAAAAAAAATTATATCCTCCACGTAAAGAAATTGTTTATCTTTTGGGGGTTTTCCAGGTCGCCACTAGTTATGTGTAACGAATAGCAAAAAATATGTCCTCCGTGAATAGAGTTTGTTAGTCCTTTGGGTTACTTCGTAGGTCCTCCGCGAATAGAGTTCGCTTGTCCTTAAGAGTCACCGCTTTGCCACTGTTACGGTCCAGGTTCTTTGTACCACGGTGAAACCAATGAACAATAATTTGAACACAGGTATGGAATAACACAGATATATATTATAAATAGAATATATGTACAAAAGAGTAGAAGTGTTAGTAGTAATAATCAGGTTAGTTTAGCGAGAACTATGTTGTCTCAAAGTATCACTATTCCAATGTCTGACGCGACTCTGTCTCTGACTGACTCAGAACACTCTCTCTCTCTCTTTAGGAGCAGTATTTATGGGGTAAGGCATAGTCCATTACTATTATGGGTAAGTCTCCATAACAAATAATAATAGAGGAACCAGTCTAGGGAAAAAAATTCAGTTACCGGAACAAACTCTTCCATCAAAAATGAGATACCTTGTGACTCAAACTGGATTAACACCAACATTGGAGCTGGTGACAATTCCAAATCAATTAATAAAAAGAAACCTAATGAAATGTAATCGCGATGAGTATAAGCAAATCATGGCATCATTTTTCACTGCACTCGATATCCACAAAAGAACATCATCGATCAGACATACCAGTTATTGAGAGATATGGTAGAAACTAAAATATGACCCTATCAAGACACAAATATTCTTGCCAATATCCACAGGTATATCATGCTAAATAAAATACTTTCAAATACAGAAATAGATGAGATAAAACTAAATATAAGACAAAGTAAAATCAGAAATGATCCAAACAAAAATGAGGCAAGAGTAGAAATATATAATATGACAGAAGATGTGATACATACTAAAATAAATTGAATACGAAATAAAGATCTCTCAGGAAATGAAAGGGAAGAATCTAGTTGCGACATAAACAATCACATTGATGACGATGAACTAAACGACATTGGAGCAGAATTCCTCGAAAACAACAGATTTGAAATCATTGAAGCAACAAACCACATCATTTCAATATTCATCTATGTAAGTCGTGCACAAATCTCAGACAAAGACCGACTTCCGAAAATTCATATGACTAAGTCCAGTAAACAAATTGTGCAAACATACACTGCAACACTGCAAATATTCGTAATGCACAGACCACAAGAAAACATCACAGAAGTAAATAATGTCATATATGCAACGGTTTTGGCAGCAACCGAAAAACTTAATATAAATAAAAATAAAAGATTAAACAACAAACAAAAAGAGACCACTTGGTAAGCAAAATTAAGTGAGTTATCGATACTCGATGAAATTTCCGAAATTTCCAGCAGAAATTTAGAATTAAAGCCGTAAATGAATTTTCCCCAAATCAAGGAAATACTTAAACAGAAACTGCAATTAAAGGCACAGAGATATGAAAAGCAACGTGAGTTCTATCGAGAAAATAAGATATTCCAAATGGACCTCAAGTACTTTTACAGGGAAATTGGAAAGCATTTAGAAAAGTAAACAATGCACCATTTATTGAAGAAGTGAAAACATCATGGGAGAATATTTCGAACAATCTAAAGGAATATAATCCCAATGCAGAGTGAATCAAAAGAGAATAATACAGAATAAACAATAAACCTGTGAAAGAATTGAAAAATATAACCAACATTAATATTAGGTAAGTTGTATTCCCAAAATGGAGATCCCAAGGAAATGATAAAAGCTTTTAGCTCTCTTATCTCCCATCAATCCCTAAAACTCTAGCACACACTTTATCAATGCTAATTAATAATCGCAATGAAATTCCAGAAAGGATCACTGAATGTATTAAATATCTCATACCAAAAACGGGTGAAATAGATGATCAAAATATTATACGCAAAAAGCATGCAAAAATCATACACAACAAAAATTGATCACGTTTGTCCTGACGAACTGTACTTACACTTTTCTCAATGAATACATTCTTCCCCTGGAATAGAAGGGTTCTTGATGAGGTTCATTTGGTTGTAAAGACAAACTTCTAATTAATCAAATGATACTGGAAAATTTCAGGAAAAAAGTAGAAATCTCGGCACTGCTTGGATAAGTTGCCGTAAAATCTTTGATAGTGTGCGACACTCTTGGATCGTTAGGGTTTGGAAATAGTCAAAGTCTCCTCGGTGACAGTAAGTTTCCTTAAATATAGCATGGGGCTGTGTATAACCACATTATATCTAAATCATACCACAGGTACCGCCAATTCTAGTTGTTTGAATATCCAACGAGGAATCTTCAAGGAGACTCCATGCTGCCCCTTCTGTTTTGTTTTTCCTTAATCCAACTTTCGCATGAACTAAACAGTAATAACTATGAATACAAAGTAAAATAATTATGCGTTTAATCACCTAATCTACATGGATGACATAATTTTTTTTGCCAAAGATGGCAATGAGTTGAAGGTAGCCTCACTACAGTAAAATGTTTCAGTGATAATATCTGCATGGATTTCGGATTGATTAAATGACCGAAAGTATAATTCAAGGAATGGGAAATTACAGAAACACACTCAGTCGATCTAGATTTTGTCACAAAGATTAGGGAACTGGGACAGGTAAAAGCCTATAAATACCAACGGAGGATATGGGATGCAGCAGACCTAAATGAAGGAGAGAGACAAGAATACTACAGGGGTGGAGCGACTGCTGTTAAATACTAAGTTGAATTCACAAAACAGAATATCAGCCATACACACTTTAGATGTCTCTGTGGTGCAGTACAGTTTCAATATCATTAATTGGACCATAGCTTACATTAAAGGAATGGATTCAAAAACTTATGAAAGCTTCTCACTTGCCACTGCATGCATCATCGTAATGAAGATGTTGATCGTTTCACTTGTGCCATACTTGGAAAATGTAAGAAATGGTGAATGTATCATTTTTCTTTCAACTATACTTTTCCTGTACTTCTTCTGTACTATGATTCTAAATCCCTTTGACTCAATTTAACTTTAATTCTTTCATTTGGATTTCCCTTTTCTCCTTCCTTTTCCTTCCCCATTTTTTTTATATAACTCTATATACTACAATCTGATACTCCCCACTGGGAGTTGTCACTCCGTCTTATACTAAGATATTCTACCCCACTGAATACAATACACATTTATGAACTATTTCACCTCCGATATATCATGTTGGGTGTGCTTTTGGGCCTTTTTCCAGAGTCGTCCTAAAGCTGGTAACTTGAACATAATTATTCCTTGGCGGTCAAGGTTAAAACGCAAATCTCTACCAATTTCAATGAATACGAATAAAATTTCATACCGGATCGGACGTCAACCGGGTAAACAAGAGCCGCGTCCCACAGAGAGGAACCAGTCTGAGGACGAAAAATCTGTCACTGGAACAAACTCTTCCGCAAACAAAGAGACACTAGGTTACCAAAACCGGATTATTGCCAACCTTGGACCAAGTGACTCAATACCAAATCGACTAATAATAAAAAGAAAACGAATGAAATGGACCCGCGAAGAGTATCGACAAGTTATGACATCTTTCTTCACTGCTCTCGAAAATCCAGCAAAGAACACCACCAATCAAACATACCAAATATGGAGAAGTATGGTGGGAAATGATATATGACCTAACCTCAATCAAAACATGCTTGCTAATGTCCGTAGGGACATTATGCGAAACAACAGACGCCCAAAGACAGAACTAGATAGGATAACATTACATATAAGACAAAAAACTATGACCCATCACACAAACTGTAATGAGATGAATGTAGAAATAAGTAATGTGGCAGAGGATGAGGTAAAAACTAAAACAAATGAAATGCGAAATAACCTCCCAGGAAATAAAATCAAAGACTCTACCTTAAACATAACCTGCAGTTGTCCAGACAATGTCACTGAGGATTAGGTACATTAAGTTATAATTCCTTGAAAACCACATATCTGAAATCACCGAAGCGAAAAACCACGCCATCCAAGTACTCAGCAGAGTAACATTCATATAAATGTCAGAAAGAGACCAACTACCCAAAATCCATATGACGAATTCCAACAAGCACATTGTAAAAATATACAACGCTGCTCTGGAAACACTGTTAACAGATAAAGCACCGGGAAACATCACTGAAGTTAACAACATAATATACGCAACAGCTTTAGCAGCGACTCGGAAGCTTGGGTTCAAGACAATAAATAAAGTTAACAGACATAAAGAGCCAGCTTGGAAAGCAAAACTGTTACGAGGCATAAAACAAATCAGATGTGAGCTTTCTATATTAGATGAGCTTACAAGAAACCCTAATATTTCCACACGCAAGTGCAAAAAGATCAAGAGGAAACACAAAATTAAATCCCTACTTGACATTCCATCAACCACGGAAATGCTGAAGCAGAAAATTCAGCTAAAGTCACAGAGAACAAGACGATACGAAAAACGTTGTAGGTTCTATCGCCAAAATAAAATATACAAAAAACGGATCTTAAGAAATTATACAGGGAAATTGGAAAAACACCTATACATGTCGAAAGGCCACGACCGATTGATAATGTACAGACATTTTGGGAAAATATTTGGAGCAGCCCGAAGGAATATAACCCAAATGCAGAATGGATCCGACGTGAAGAAGAAAGACTGCTGGAAACACCTCCGCAAGAATGGGAAAATATATCCACAGATGATGTTAGGCAAGCTCTAACGAAATCCCCAAAATGGGAATCCTCAGGAAATGACAAGGTTCCCAATTTCTGGCTTTATCATCTCTCATCTATCCACAATATCCTTGCGAAAAAATTATCAAAGCTTGTAAATAATCCCAATAAAATCCCGGAATGGATTACTGAAGGTATTACATACCTCATACCAAAAACAAATGAAACGGACAACCCGAAAAATTATATTTTTTTTGACTTCTAGAACAATCGAAATAATACAATTTCCCCATTTGTCATCAACCTTTGTCAATATACATACATGTATACATATAAATACACACAACTATATGTCTGTCTCTCTGTCTGTCTATCTATCTATCTATCTATCTATCTATCTATGTATATAGCGTTTATATCAAGACCGTGTGAAATTTTAAATATTGAAAATCCACAAGTAAATGGTATCCAGGAACTACAGAATCCTATTACTCTTTGTATGGCCAACATATTTCAGTTTTATTTGAAAATAAAAGTGAAAAATTTTAAATTTATAAACATTTCCTATTTTTTCCTTATACTATCATTCTCTTGGATTCCAATTCCAATTCACATATGCATATGAAGTTCTATAAGTCGAATTTACCTTGAAGGATTTTTTCAAACTTTAATTCTAGTTGTGCAGAATAGCATCAGAATTCTGTTTCTAGAATAGAGCCGATAACGTTTTGTAAATATGTTGAAATTACCTGAAAGTTTCAAAAATTGTTTTGACGGCTAAATTAATCGATTTTAAAGTTCGTGTTGTTGATGTTTATATCATTTGCATAACAATTCAGACTGGCTGTGTCTCTCTGTGTGTGTGAGTGTGTGCGTGCGCGAACGCGCGTGCGTGTGTGTATGTATGCCTGTATGTATGTTGAATGAAGATATTAAATTTTCGAGTACGATAAATGGCAAGAGGCTAATTTGGAAAGTTTGTTTCCAACGTTTTCAGGAAAGTTTTTTTTCACATTTCGCGTTTCCCTGTTTTCACCAGTAATACTTCTTTTATATATATATATATATATATATATATATATATATATATATATATATATATATATATATATATATATATATATATATATATATAAATACATCTCGTGACTGAAACTGCCGACTGTCTGAAATACATACGGGTTTACGAGCACTGACAGTGGTCGACGCACCATTCCTCTATCTATCTATCTATCTATCTATTTATCTATCTATCTATCTATCTATATATATATCTATCTATCTTCCTTTGTCATTTTCCTTCTTTGTACATAGACGCGCAAGACATACTCATCTACATATATGTATGGATGTATACTAAACATCAAAACTTCAAACGTCCTGGGTATGATGATAAACTACAACCGAAGCATTAGTTATACATTCGTCATTTGAAGAGTGAGAGAAATATAGTAGCTAATAAAGTAAAATTCTAATTTCTATATTTCCATTTTTACACCATGTTAACTATATCTTATAATTGTCCCCCGTTTTAAGAATTATCTTTCCTTTTATCACTCACACCTCTTTATCTATATATTTTTGGTTATTTTTAAATATAACTTTGTATTTTTAAGTATTTTTAGGTAAACTTTATATTTTTGAAATACAACATGTTCTTGATTCAACTTATTTTTAAAGTTATTTTTTTTTTATTATTTCTGTTTTATTTATAAATGTATAATTTATTCTGTCCTATTAAATTTTTATTTCAAAATAATGTTTTATTCTTTAATATAATCTTTGATATTAAGTATAAGTGTTTATATATTTTTAATTTTGTTTATTTTTTAAATTTTACTTACATTTTTAATAAATTATCTATTACTCCTTTTTAATTTATTTAAGCGTATCTTATTTTTAAACATGTCTTGACTTTGGAAGCGTATTTTAAGTAAGATTTTTTAACCTTATCTATATAATTTAAGGATTTTTTAACCCCCCTTTTTGTTCCTCTATTAGTTTCAAATTAACATTTCATTTTCATATAAGTCCAATTTAATATCAAAAGGTTAATATACGGGTTTAATTTTGTAAAACCTCTTCCCATTAAGACATCCACTTTGCCCTGACTACTGCCTTGCTCCTTTTCTTCTGACTGAAACATTGAAATGGATAAATTCTGTATAAGTTTTTCCACGGTCCCTTTTTTGTAGCTTTCTCAGTTAAATTTCTAATTACGGCACGAACTCTATAACGGGGTTAAATAAGACAAACGAATTTTCCGTCGCTTGAAATAAGCCTATTCCTCATATGAGATAATTTTTGATTTTATAGAGTGTACCAAAAATACATACATACATACATACATACATATATATATATATATATATATATATATATATATATATATATATATATATATATAGTACACTCTATATAAAATCAAAAATTAACTCATATGAGAATTATATATATATATATATATATATATATATATATATATATTAAGCGTTTCACCCCAAGCAAGGCGGGGAGCCACTATCACCCAAGGTGTTACAGAGAATTGTAGCGAGAGCAAATGATAGAGGAAAGGATGAAGAGAAGGACAGGGGATAGATTGGGGTATCTGGAGACGTCGATTGATACTACATTTGAACAGTTGGGGGTTATAGCTATCAGGGAAACAGGAAAAGGAGAGGGAGTTCCACAGGCGAGAAGTGCGAGACATGAAGCTGTTGGAGTAGAAGAGACGGCTACATTTAACAATTTCGACAGTGAAAGGATGAGAGCGAGACGCCAGCCTAGTTGAACGCTTAAATTCATGAAGTCTGGGAACTAGCGAAATCAGCTCATCGGAGCACTTACCGTGAAAGTATTAGTAAAAAAGACAGAGGGAGGCGACGGCATGTTTGTGAGAGAGCGACTGCAGACGAGATGCCAGATCAGGGCCAATTACATTGCATATCCGTCTCTGAATTTTATCAAGGACCTTGAGACAAACAGAAGGCTCTCCAGAATATATGGCAGCAATACTCCATGCCAGGGCGAATGATTGATTTAATAGATATATTATAAATGTACTAATTTAAAAATATGGTTCCATTGCTACATAGGAATTACCATGTTTCTAAAACAGAAACTAATAGACTAAACTATTTTAAAACAAATATATGTAATAGAACTACTTAAATTATTTAAAAATTATTATCAAATATACATATGTACATTTCATTTATCAGCTTTTTTATAAAACATTAAGGAAGAATTTTGACAATGTAGACAAAGAATAATTATTTCATTTCTTTGATTACGTAAGTTTTAATTTTTTATAAACTTAGTAATATATATTCTCTCGTGTATGCAAAAGGACATGGCCATTTCATGACCTACATATTCCAGCTTTTCTTATTAGTTTCCATTTCACATTAGGTGCTTTATTGGTTCCTTTTAAGTGCCAGAAATATTTCGATAGGGACGTCTGATTTCGATATTTATTTATCCTAAAAGAATTAATTTTGGGCTTTTGTAGCCACTATTTTTAGAGCTTTATTATAGAAATTAATATGTTCATAGAAAATCTTCATATTTGCTGAATTTGTACTTATTCCCTTTTCGATAGATAAAGGTATATGCTTAATTATAGATGGAGGATGATTAGATTTAGGGTGTATATACAAAGGTTAGTATTGGGCTTTTTATAAGGTATGTGTACATTTTACATTAAAATCAAATGTTATATGAAGGAAGTTCACCTACATTAATTTATAAGTTCAGGCATTTAAATTCTCTGTATAATATCTTTCTAATCTTATCGATTTTAAAGTTGTGGAGTGCTTTATAACCATACGACCATCGTCTCTGTACAATCCAATGTCAGTTATATTAATTTCACGATATTCTGTGAGATTGTATAATACAAAACGACCTATAAGGTCAAAAGACTCAGCTGAGTCTAGTGATCCCACTGTGATATCAAAGTGGTCATAAGAATTTTTTATCCATTGCTCTCCCTTATGTATTAGTACCGATTTTTTCGCATTTATAATAATGCTCTTTTCTTCTTCTATTACGTCCGTGTACTGGGTAGCAAAGTCTTTCCCATCCATGAAGAATTCTTTTGATATTGATTGATAGCCATTTTCAATATCAAAGTGCATTAGTGAACAGTTTGTTTTATCTTTGATATCAATAAACCAGTTTGTTACTTCTTTGGTATTAATCCCACGTTTCAACACTATGTTTTCTTTAATTTGTTGATTAACTCTTTCTAGGATGTTTTACTTATTTTGCCGATCTCAGTTCTTGTTAGATCTATTATGCTTGTAGTTGGATTAGCTTCAAAATCTGGTTTATGGTCCTTTACAGTTATATAGAACCCCTTTTACAGTAAGTTTACCTACTCTATCACTAATATTCAGTTTATCTGTGATTTTTCTTACTGCTAATGTTAATGTTTTCCACCATGTTGAGGTAATTATTATTTGCCTTTTTATGCTTCCTACGTAAATCCTTATTAATTAGATTGTTGCAGTCCTTTGCTGCTATTTTATAGAAATTTCCAGTTTTGTCAGATTTCATTAAAATTTTATCCGTTGCGTTAATGTTTTTCACTATTTTGTCCAGGCGTTTTTGGAAATAGCATTTCTTTTCATGGAAACTTATATTATTTATTATTTCCAATAAGTCATTTTCAAATATGGAATTTATATATATGCACACACATACACACAAACACACGCATATATATAGGGGTAGGGTTAGGGTTATATAACTATCTATCTATCTATCTATCTATCTATCTATCTATCTATCTATCTATATATATATATATATATATATATATATATATATATATATATATACATATATATATATATACATATATATATATATATATATGATGAAAAATATGGAAAAGACAAAACAAAATCCAAATATGCAAGTTTACTGTTTTATTGTTGTTTTACTCTCGACGTCAGGCGTTTCGGTCTAGTAGATCATCTTCAGGAAATGGTTATTAGAAACATACAGGATTAGACGATATTTAAGTCAACATGAAAAGAGGATAGACACAAGGCTAATCAGAAACAGAATAACTGAAATTCTAAACTTGCATATTCGGATTTTGTTTTGTCTTTTCCATATTTTTCATCTTACCGTCGGATCTACATCCACATATTTGTTTACACACACACACACATATATATATATATATATATATATATATATATATATATATATATATATAAAAGTGAACATAGAAGTCAACACTTAGAGGCGACAGTCTTTTTCCTGCTAGAAACCGCGATGATTGCATCTAGCAGGAAACAGACTGTCGCCTCTAAGTGTTGACGTCTATGTTCCCTTTTATATTTACACACGTTCTATCTCTGATATTGAGCACTTTATCTCATAAATATAGCACACTTTAAGACTATATTTCTACATATATATATATATATATATATATATATATATATATATATATATATATATATCACGTTCAAACACAGGTTATATATAAACGGAATAGATAGACAGATAGATAGAGAGAGAGAGAGATTGAGAGAGAGAAGGAGAGAAAGAAAGAGAGCGATAGAAGACGGTTTTCGGACTGAATGCAGTACGAACATTTGTTGCTACCTTTTAAAATGTGTTTTCTTTCTGAAGTCGGTCAAATGTTCAAAAAGTTGACTTCGAATGAAACGATGGAAACTATGCATACCGTTGAATAATTAATGATGTGTTTTTGTGTCTACGCGTGTCTGGATAAAAGAGAGAGAGAGAAAGAGGGAAAAGGAGAAAAATTGAGAAAAAAGAGAGACTGTAGAGATTATTGAAAATCTTCATCAACCTCTATTTCAAGTTAACTTGAGAACAATCACCAGATTCCTGCGCATGTTTCATCTAATGTTTTATACTTTTTTTTTGTTTTCTTCGGTTTTGGTTCTGTTTAATATTTTGTCTTTTCCAGATAAAAAGACAAGTGAAAGATGCAACCGCATTATTTAGCAATAACTGAATGCTAGTATGCACAGCATTTGAAGCTACCTTGGTACGAGAAGGAAACTTTAATTTAGGACATCTTGCCTTTGTTCTTTGCTATCAATATTTACCGAGAAGGTGTCCAGTCTGAAGACGAAGCGTTTATTAACTTGTTATAGTCTATTGAAATATCCAGCCTAACATCTTGGACACTTTTAGATCGACTCTCTGCTGCATCCTCGTGGACGATCGCCAAAAGGATGTTTAAAAACAGAAGACATATTGGTGTAAGGAAAAGAAAGGAAACATAAAGTTCAGGAATAAATGATTTTCAGGCTCAGGCAGTATGACGTCAGATATTCGAGCAGCGGAAATTTCTTCGATAAAACTTCCAACATCCTCTTTATCATTATAATCATTTGGATGAACGACTAATATTATACTTCCATTCCTATTACTGTGAAAGACTATTGATAATATTGAGGATAATGGGACGCAGACAATAATGGTAATGGTAATAGCAGCTTTCAGCATTCAATGAGCGAGCATCCAATGCTACTGACGGTTGAAATTTAGAAAAATTTTCTATTAAAACAATTTTTCAGAAAATAGATTTCATAAATATATTACCTGTTATAGCTCTATCCAATATTGATGGTGTTTCCATCCTAACATTTTGTCTGAAGTAGTGTGGAACGTTAACATCTTATGTCATAATCTTCATTTGGATTTGTGTCCTCCATTGGCTCCGAAGAGCGAGGATCGAATACAAATTAACCTCTGTTTTTGTTATATAGTTGTTTATTGTTTTAATTCACCACTTCACGAGGATTTACTTAGTATCTTTGCTCTCCTTCCACCTGTATTTTTTAAATATTTATTGCTGTATACAATTTCAATATGTCCTTTTTAAGGCAATACTACAATTGTGTCATTTAGCACAAATATTAGTGGTTCTGTAGCGCCTGTTCACAAGTTTAAAAAAGATTGTTCTCGCTAAGACATTTATTTGCTGGAAGATATGTTTAATCATTGACCTGTGAAATATACAGCAGACATTTTAAATATATCTGAAAGAATTTTTGAGCCATGCACGATATCCCCATAAAATGACGAGATTATTTAAGAATATGACTCGAATTTTGGTTTAATATTTTGGTTTTGTAACAATTTGCGGTGTTGTGCGAAGCTATCCATAGAACATCCCAATTGATATTCAGTTTCCATTCGTACTAAATTTCTTATAACTGATCCATACGTCCTCAATGTTTATGATGGATTCAGAGTATGTGCCATTATTCCCTTCAATTCTTGAAGTCCTACTGGAACATTTGAATGATCAAACCAGCTCATAATTAGTAGAATAACCTCGGGGTGGAAAGAAGGAACTATAACTGATCCATACGTCCTCAATGTTTATGATGGATTCAGAGTATGTGCCATTATTCCCTTCAATTCTTGAAGTCCTACTGGAACATTTGAATGATCAAACCAGCTCATAATTAGTAGAATAACCTCGGGGTGGAAAGAAGGAACTATAACTGATCCATACGTCCTCAATGTTTATGATGGATTCAGAGTATGTGCCATTATTCCCTTCAATTCTTGAAGTCCTACTGGAACATTTGAATGATCAAACCAGCTCATAATTAGTAGAATAACCTCGGGGTGGAAAGAAGGAACTATAACTGATCCATACGTCCTCAATGTTTATGATGGATTCAGAGTATGTGCCATTATTCCCTTCAATTCTTGAAGTCCTACTGGAACATTTGAATGATCAAACCAGCTCATAATTAGTAGAATAACCTCGGGGTGGAAAGAAGGAACTATAACTGATCCATACGTCCTCAATGTTTATGATGGATTCAGAGTATGTGCCATTATTCCCTTCAATTCTTGAAGTCCTACTGGAACATTTGAATGATCAAACCAGCTCATAATTAGTAGAATAACCTCGGGGTGGAAAGAAGGAACTATAACTGATCCATACGTCCTCAATGTTTATGATGGATTCAGAGTATGTGCCATTATTCCCTTCAATTCTTGAAGTCCTACTGGAACATTTGAATGATCAAACCAGCTCATAATTAGTAGAATAACCTCGGGGTGGAAAGAAGGAACTATAACTGATCCATACGTCCTCAATGTTTATGATGGATTCAGAGTATGTGCCATTATTCCCTTCAATTCTTGAAGTCCTACTGGAACATTTGAATGATCAAACCAGCTCATAATTAGTAGAATAACCTCGGGGTGGAAAGAAGGAACTATAACTGATCCATACGTCCTCAATGTTTATGATGGATTCAGAGTATGTGCCATTATTCCCTTCAATTCTTGAAGTCCTACTGGAACATTTGAATGATCAAACCAGCTCATAATTAGTAGAATAACCTCGGGGTGGAAAGAAGGAACTATAACTGATCCATACGTCCTCAATGTTTATGATGGATTCAGAGTATGTGCCATTATTCCCTTCAATTCTTGAAGTCCTACTGGAACATTTGAATGATCAAACCAGCTCATAATTAGTAGAATAACCTCGGGGTGGAAAGAAGGAACTATAACTGATCCATACGTCCTCAATGTTTATGATGAATTCAGAGTATGTGCCATTAATCCCTTCCAATTCTTGAACTACTGGAACATTTGAACGATCAAACCAGCTCATAATTAGTAGAATAACCTCGGGGTGGAAAGAATGAACTATTACTTGAATTAAAGTGAATTCAATTCGTAAATTTAAAACAAGGTTGTAAAAGGGATAAAAGATGAGTAAGTAAAGAATAGATTTTTTTTTAAATCGGTATCACCCCATGCGAGGCAGTAAAGCCACTAAGACACAAGGGGTTACAATGTGTGGAAGAATTAAGAACAGAAGCATTAATAATGTGAGGGTAAAGGAAAGAGTAATCAGGAGTTCAGTAGATAGCGATTGACATTTCATTTAAATTTGTCCAGATTAAATTGACTGAAAAGAAGTTCCCCAGGCGAAAAGTGCGAGTAAAGAATCTTTTAGCATAGAATTTAAGGTTTCATTTAGCCAGGTCAAATATAAATTGATGAGATCTCGACGCCAGTCTAGTACTGAGCTTAAATAAAAAAAATGCTGTCAAAGGCTCTCCAGATGTCCAATGCTACAACCCGAGCTTCCCCATTTTTATCAAGAGCATGAGAGACGCGTTCCGCAATTATCGCCAGTACAGCATTTGTTGTCCTATAGAAATGGAAGCCATATTGCTTGTCTGAAAAAAGGCCCTATGATTAGAGATGATGAACCAATTCGACATTGATTAGAGGCTCAAAGAGTTTCCCTAAAAGGAGTATAAACCTAATAGAACAAAAGTTAGGGAGGGTCGGACGGTTCACTCGTGATCTTAAAAACCGGAAAAGATGACTTTCAGAAGGCAGGAAAGCAGGAGACACCGAGGCAATTATTATATAGTTTAGAGAGAACAGGAGCCAGTTCGCGAGTACACTTTTTAATGACTATTACAGGGATAACAACGGGTTGACATGTTTTATGGGGATCTAGGTTAGATATGATAGCAGGAAACATAGAAGGAGTTATATGTATATCATTCAACAAACACCCAATTCAATGTGGGAAGTTGACACCAGATGAGTCAAGAGTAGAGTTTAAAGAGAACTTACAGAAAAAAACATTCACCTTTGTTAACAGAGAATATTAACGCCTCAAAATAATTGGAGAGGGGAGGAATAAATACCTTACGCTTATGTTATACCCTATTACAGAACCGCTAGTAATCACGTGAACCAAAGTTATTAGATGGTATGCGGTACTGCATTCTTTCGCCAAACATAGACTTTGCTCCTTTGAGGAATTGAGATAAAGAAGGAAAGAAAATATGAATGGGAAAACAAAGAAAAACCTACTTGATACAGGAACCACAGCAGCAACACAGAGTCAGTTGATGCTATGGTCCACTTCTGCACAATGATGTTTAATAGCGTTATGGAGGAGAGATGTAGTCTTTAAAATTAAAGATTTCTTCAGATCTGATGATTTTGTCAGTGTTCTACAAAGCTTACCTTACAAAAAGATTAATTATTCACATGCTCTCTAGATATAAATCCAATAAAAACGTTGTGGGTCATCATAAAAAAATTGTATATGATAATGAAGAATAAAATCCAAGCAAAGATCTGTAGAAAGCAAAAAAAGATCAATTGCTAGGAAAGTTGGTTCACTATGTCGTGCTAGAAAAATATTATCTCCAAGATCGATCTTACAAATCTATAATTCTACAATTCGTTGATGCCTTGAATATTTCTACCGCATCTGGTTTGGTTTCATTTTTAGAGACTTTTGATAAAATTCAAGAAGAATTTGCAATGTTATTTATCCTGATATAGAATCTCGCGTTCAGTCACTTTCCAACCGCCGTAATGTAGCTTCTTTGTACCAATTCTATTAATACTTTCATGGTAATTTTTCAGACATTATTTTAATGGTGCCTAGCATTTATGAATTTAATCGCAGTACTAGACTGTCGGTAAGGTTTAACCATTTTACAGTTGAAATGCTTAGAAATAGCTGTAGGTTCTATGCATAATGATTTTTTTATCGCACTTGTGCACTTGTGCGATTTTTTATCGCGCTTGTTCAATTCTCTTCCGGTTTCTAGCTTCTCTGTCAACGGTGATATTCAAAAATTTAAATTTAATATCAGTCGATATTAAATCAAAGAGAAAATGGGATACCACTTAGGTAATGTATACTTGAATGGGGTAACTATCATCAACACGGAATGTATTCAAGTTCTGTCCAAATCTGCTGCATTCACTTTTGCACTAATACCCTTGGAAAAGGCAAGAATCGTCTTTTCTGCTTTTAGTTATAGATTAAATATCAATGTAGATCATGCTCCTCAGTCAGTCTAGGAAAGGAATAATTCTCAATCGAGAAGATGTCATGTCAATTCGCAAATAATAAACGATGGCATATGTAGAGAGCTGTAGACGCTTACATCCTAAATTATAAATAGTTGAACAATAAGCAATATTCAGGGAACACAGATAGATTAATTTGAATTTTCTTTAGCGGTAAATGTAAACAATTGAAATCAGCGCTAATAGCTAGTGAATTGGCGTTATAGTTAAACGGACACACTGAGAATCAAGTGTTATGTGATAAATACTGAAAAAAAACGAAATCCTGTATTGCGCTATACACTTTAAAGTGCAATTCTACCTACGTTGAATGGCTATCATAGAAAACCTATTTTTTATGGTGCAAAACAGACAATTGAGGCTGGTTGAATGTACTCAGTTACCCTAACTAGGAAGCATGAATCATGCTTTATTATATCCTTCAATCGCCCATCTATCTATCTATCTATCTATCTATCTATCTATCTATCTATCTATCTATCTTTTTTCTATCTATCTTTTTTCTATCTATCTATCTATCTATCTATCTTTTTTCTATCTATCTTTTTTCTATCTATCTATCTATCTTTTTTCTATCTATCTATCTATCTATCTTTTTTCTTTCTATCTATCTATTTATCTATCTATCTTTTTTCTATCTATCTTTTTTCTATCTATCTATCTATCTATCTATCTATCTATCTATCTTTTTTCTATCTATCTATCTATATATCTATCTATCTATCTTTTTTCTATCTATCTATCTATCTATCTGTCTATCTTTTTTCTATCTATCCATCTATCTATCTATCTATCTTTTTCTATCTATCTATCTATCTTTCTATCTATCTATCTATCTATCTTTTTTCTATCTATCTATCTATCTATCTATCTATCTATCTATCTTTTTTCTATCTATCTATCTATCTATCTATCTATCTATCTATCTATCTATCTATCTATCTATCTATTGCATTTATAAAGAAATACTGTCATATGTCCTTACTGCACTCACTTCTTGCGAAGTAATTGGTCATGGTAAGTATAATCGGCAAAAATGCTGAACAAAAGGAATTGACAACGTTTCCAATAAACAATCACGAGTGAAAGAAAGAGAACAGGGCAAAATAATAATAAGTAAATAATATATATGCAAGGCAAAATTAGACAAATCAGCAGTAATAAGGCAAAAAGGTTATCAAAGACACACACAAGTCATTGTAGCGTTCTGTACGATTTAACTATAAAGCTGGTGAAGCGGATGTTTTAGCAGCCATTCTCTATTGAATTGGAACCAACACTTGCACAAATAAAGTAAAGTTTTAAACAATATCTTCATACCGAGATGTGGGAAACCAGTAATGCTACCTCGCTCTATTTATATCACCCTAACTCAGCTACTACTTAAAGAAGATTTATTCATTTGCCATTTATTTCAATTATATTTGGATATATTTGAGGCAGCATCTTGAATCTGACATCGTTGTGGGTGAGGAACTAGTCAAAGTGGTATTTAAAGCCTTACAAAGAAGTGAAGTTATCCTCATTAGATGTATATTGAAGGGATTGCAATAATTGGTGATCCAAGGTCAGCTCAGTATGGCGACGATAGTAAGACATCCTCGCAAGCCCTACCATTTTATACCAGATCTTTAAAGAAACTTGTGGTCATTTTAAGTGCTCAATAGTGACTTATTTCTTTTTCCTCTGACCTTTTTAGCTTGAAATTGTAAACTGTTTATTTTCCATCGTATGTGAAAGTTCTTTTTAAAATGGTTAATTTTTATTGCTCTTGAACAGAGAATCAGAAATAGAAATGCAGTCTATAAAATTTCTAAATTCTTATAGCACTGATTTACGACGTGTCCTTTGAGCTGGATTATTCTAAATCACGGCTTTGATTTGATCAATGACAGCAGGCCTGCCGGAGTATTTGTCGTCCTCCAAATTAACCCATCGAAGCACTTACGGGCTCTACCCTCAGCTATGACACCATACCTATAAACAATAGATATCATTTTGCTGATTGGCCAGAATTATTCTTTTCCAGAAAAAAAATCAAATGGCGAAAGTGAAGGTACCTCTAATAATTCGCCGATAATGCATGATCATGTTGAAATAGGCCCCAAACTTGATAAAATAACGTTTTATTGTCAAAATGTTTTTGTTATTATTAAGAAGTCCAAATTATTATTTTTATTATTTTCTTAGTTTTTTTGTAATGCTTTCCAGCAGGTTTGAAAATTTCGTTAAAAGTATCAGGAAATTTAGGGCCTTTTGTGCAGTAACAAACAGACTGATTTGGAAATCATTGCAAAAATCAAATAATTATCGGACTATAATAAAACTTTCAAGACTTATTCACAAATGAATAGAATAAATTTCAAAAAATATTCCTATTTAAAAAATATTAGGAGATTTTTTTTTACATCTGTTAACCAGTTTAATTAAGGATATTTCGAGGAATTACATTTTCTCGTGCTTCATATTTATATTAAACCATCAGTTTTTAAAATTATTTTTTCATTTACCGAAGATCTACTTTGAATCATAAAATAAAATTGCAATCAACTAAGACATTATGTGATTAGCATTTAAATATTTTTTATAAATAAGATATATTATGGGCACTATTGCCTTACGAACAAACAATTTTTCATTGAATAATGAATGTATACAAGAATTGTTTTAATTTTGTAAATTTTAAGTAGAACAAAATCTATAAAGTTTTAAATCTTTTAGATTTCTGTATTAATTTGTACGGATTAGATGATATTGTTATTACGTAAAAACTATATTTACTAATTATAAATTGAAAAGTTTAGTACACATCATTACACTCCAATATTTTTTTAATTATTTTTTACATGTATAAACGTACCGGTTTCTAACATACGGTCGGCCATACACGACATTATAAGAAAATAAGAACGATAATTATATTAAATTTACAGCCAAACATATTTACAATCCAGTAAAACATTAGATTACGGAGAATATTTTCTTAAATTTTTAAGATTACTGAGTACTTAAAAACCTATATACAAAAGACACTCACGTTAATTCAGTTACTTTTGGTAACGCATAAAGTCCACATAGAACAACAATAGATAAATATCAATCTCTCATCAAGCAGTCTAACCCGGAAACGCCTTAAAATAAAAAGGTACTGTCTGGTTAAAATTGCATTGTTGCGATATTTTAAACTTAAAGTAAATTATATGTTTCAAATAAAATTGAATATGTTTTAAATCAGATAATATTTACCAAATAAAGTTTCAGAAAAGATTTGGAAGATTTTTGCTATAAAGGAAAAAAAAACATTGCTATGAAAGACGACTAAGCTTCACTTACAGAAAACAAAACTTTAATAGCTTTTTCTCAACCATCAAAATACATCGTTAAAAAAAAAGCAGTAATTTAGTAGACGTTTTCACCTCTGATATGTAGCACCCTTCCCCTATAAATATAGTACATTTTAAGCAGTATGCATATACGTAGATCCTGGAATTCAGGGAGACTTTCTCACTATATTACATGGAAAAATTCAACCTGACCGACTTCATAAAGAATATCTCCATCCCACTACCACTGATACTATGCAAACTAAAATTCATAGAATAAATGGTGTCTGGTAAGAAGAATGACATGCAAAACACTTCTTTCCGAAGCAGGAATTTATCACCAACTCTAGAGGTAAATAAATAAACAAATTTTAATCCATAATGTACCAACAAATACACAACGAAAATGAACATTTTTAGATGTAGCTAATAGACATAAATTTCACGATATTTATAGGGGAAGTGTAATCCATCTTCGTATTAAATATTTTCCCTCATAGATCTGAAAATTTAAATAATATTTTTTATACTTATCTAAAAACCAACAGAATATTCGCTGTATTTAGATCAACATAGAAATATCTATTTATCTTGCTAAATATATTTTTCTTATATATAATTTGCCTTGCATCTGCCAATGATTTTAAAGGTCCTATTTCTGTATTATTAGCAGGGATAAATTTATATAAGAACCAAACACAAGTACATCCAAATATTGCGAAGCTACTAAAAACTAGCGACACAATGAACCGCGACAACTACCACAAAACAAACATGGCGCATCATTTACCAATACATTAATAAGCGCAAAAGTACAACCGCGCCACAAAGAAAATATTGCCATTAAATTTGCCAAAAGAAATAATACTGGATTGTATTAAGAAACATCTAGGGATAAAAAAATGAAATATTTAAACATAAATAGTATGTACAAGCTTAAGCGCGTAAGTGTACTTATTACTGCTAATAATGCCGAACAAAACCCACATTCCAATTAATATAAGAATAAATAAGTAAAATATCATTAGTTATAAAATAAACGTAAATAAGGAAAAATAAATACCAGTATCTGGAGCCGTATTAAAACTAGCGTGCGCGCGCACGCACAAATGCACACAAAAACACACACACAGACAAACACACACACATATATCATTAACTATAATAAAATACATATTTAATGGGTCATAAATGAAGGAAAACCTAACGTTATATTTAGCCGCTTAGACATTAGTTTAATATTATCATAGCACTTTAAGAACATATTGAAAGTATTAACATGGACGCTTCCTATCAGGCACATGAGAAGCAAGCGTAGAAAATGCCTGTGAAACTATTTGCTAAAAGTTGTAACTCGGAGAATGAAACCTTCTTCAAAATGGTCAGCTGGTAGTAGTATATGTATACCTTGTGTGAGTCCATTTGTTTGAAAAGGGGAGACCCCTTAACACATATAATTTTAAGGTATGCTATATTATCTATTTGTACACTGGTCCTTTCTTCTGGGGGTGAATCCGAGGCTAGTCTGTCCCTAACTACCGATAGTGCCTCCTCCGTGGGCACCTTGGTTAACAAAAAAAAACTCATTACGTCCAGACTTAACATCTGCTTAGCGAATTACCGTGATATAAGAGCGAAAAGAAGACCCACCATGATCTAGTAGAGATTTTGAACAGATGGAAAGGTCCATCAGCGCCACTTCTCTCAGTGAAGGCAGTAATCAACATCAGTCAACATCAGCTGAGTGCCTCTGAGGAGTTTGGACTGAAATAGGGTCCCAACTTTGCAACAACCATCAAGCTGATAACATACTTGGTCATCATTGCGTGAATCGAGGAAATAACCTTGAACATTCCTTAAGCTTAGGCGGATTGGCTAAGATGGAAAGTGAGACGGATACTGGAGAAAGCCAAGCCGCCCAAAATTAAACATCACACAACTTGAGAGGCTGGCAATAAAAAAAACATACAGAAGGATACCATCATCATCATACTATCAGCTGGTAAAAGCAATGCGGCTGTAGCGATGGAACAAACGAAATGTAAATGAAAACTAGAAGACCTCATTAGAAAGGGTACCTAGAGTAAAGTAATGGAAGTTTGAAGAATGAAAACAAAACGAAAATTGTCGGAGATCCTAACCAAGAAGAAAGACTACTTCCCACCTAAGAAATACAGGTAGTTGTCACAAAGTTTCATCAATCTGCCTCACATATATTGTCTCCCCAAAGTTCACAAAGGCGGAATTTTCGCTCAAGCCAATTTTTAGCTGCCAAAGCTCTATATGCCACCTTCTGAGTCACTTCCTTGTCGATTAATTGACACATTAATAGGAAAGTCAATATCATATGTCCGAAACTTCGCGCACTTCATAGAAATAATCAAAGATCCTACCATCCAAACCAAGCAGATGGGCAGCATGGACGTAATGAATTTTTTTTAACCAAGGTGCCCACGGAGGAGGCACTATCGGTAGTCAGAGACAGACTAGCCTCGGATTCATCCCCAGTAGAAAGGACCAGTATAACAATAGATAACCTGAGGGAGTTGCTGACCTTTGTACACAAACAACACACTTCGTAATGGGACCAGACATATATCGGCAGGATGAAGGCTGAGCAAGAGGCTGGCCATTATCATCAGCAATGGCTAACATATACATGGAATACCTCGAAGAAATGGCACTAGAAATCCAACTCTATGACTGAGATACGTAGATGACACTTTCATACTCTGACCATGCCAGAAAGATGTCCAGCTATTATTGACACATGTAAACTCAATAAGATCATCGACAAATTAGCATTCATGCATGTACTAATATTTTGAGCAAAGATGGTTTCCAGACATACATATATCGCAAACCAACATTCACCGGACAATACCTCAACTTCAACTGCCATCACCCATACAGTATAAAGAAAGGGATCGTCCATTGCTTGCAATATCGAGCTAAAGTCATAAGTGGCGACCCAGAGACATATAAACAAGAAATGCTCAGTATAAGCAGTGGATTAAAGCGTTGGTTGAATCCAGTGAGTTGGCGTTGTGAGTTCAATACCTGTCTAGAGAAGAGGTAAACAAAAGTTTGGAGAGTTGAGTTAAAAGAGAGATAACTGATACCGAGACATCCGGAAGGGGTATGACACGTGGAACTAGATCAATCTACCCCGGTGAACGAAATAAAGTGTTTAGTTCGAAATTCCAATTCTAAGAAGGCCAGGACGTACAATGGAAAAAATTATCGTGAACATTGCAACGAAGATGAGGACATTAGTCCGAACAATGGAAATAGCGTAAATAATTATGACATCAAATATTTCATTTTCAAGAGAAAATAAGCATCTAGGTTTTGAAAGTTTTTTTTCAATTATCACATCTGTAATAAAGCCCTTACATATTTTTATCCCGTTTATATATGAAAGTGAATTTGATAAAATACTCCTTTACAAATACATAATCTCATGGACGTTAAATTTTTCCTATTTTATTGTGGTTATTGTTATAAAATATGTATATCCATTAAAACTATTTTTAGTCAAAATTTTAAATTTCAATGTTATTTTAACATGACTCTATTTTATGATCGATGTAGAAATTGCTTTCCTACGTCTTTTTTTTCTTATACTAAAATGATAATAGTAAGAAAACAGCGTTCTACATTTGTTCCATTATGTTTCCGTCATCTTTGAGTGTGGGCTGTATATAGACGCGTCCTGGCAGTCGACACTTCAGTTCAAGTTTGTTGGAGATGAAGTAGGTTTAGAGCGATTCTTGAAGTCCTCAACTGATTTTTGCCCCAGTTCTATTCTTATCAAGTAACACTGAGGAGAAACTCTTTCGAATTCTTTGTATGAATGTGGAGGATACGTTCAATTCAAAGTAATGTAGTACATTTTGAATTTTATTTATTCCTTCATGACATTTTTAGGAGAGAAAAAAATAGAAAAAGAAGAGCAGTCTGCCTTTACCGTTTACGAATTTTCTTTTTACTTGTGATGGTCGTGCGGATAGCCGTTTGCTTACAGGACAAAAGGCATTCATTGACCGAATAGTTCATTTTACCGTCGGTTGAAATTTTGTTGAATTCCGTGTGGCCTCTTCAGATTCAAAGTTCACATCATACACTGTATCAGCAAAGGACGATTTATTTTCATATTCGCTAAAGAGAGACAGGCGTAGTAGTAACGATTCTCGGAGCCGAGTGAGGAAAAACTCCACGGAAATGCATGCCCGAACGATGGCTTAATATTCCGCTTTGTATGGGCTAACCTCTCTAACGAATCTGTGTGGGTAAAGCTACAAAATTCTTGCTTTTCTCTGCCGACTTCATGCCGTTTTGATCTTACGTCAAAAAATTAGACGATGGCAATCCGCCACATGTCACAATTCTACGTACATGTATTTTCTTGGACCGGACTCTGCATTCCGTAACAATTCTCTAATTTTGTTTTCGAAAACGTTTTTCAAGAGATTAGACTTAAGAAGTCTCGGATGAATTTGTTGATAACCGTAAGGACCCCACAGTTTATTCTAGACAGGCTGGTTGAAGAAAGCGAGCAAAAGAGGATTAACCATCAACTGTAAGAAGACAGAAATTAGGAGAAAATGTTCAGAATTCGAGTTAGAAATTGGAAATATAAACATCAAGCAGGTGCGGAATATCTGGGAAGCGTTCTAGCAGATGATGGAAATGCGACACGGAGATCCGAACATGCACTAAACTTGCGAAAGAGACATTCCAAAAGCTAAGTAAAGTGCTGAGAAGCGGAAAAAAATCGTTAGAAACAAAGAAAAGTGTGCGGAATTGCAATGTGTTATCCACCCTTTTATGTGGCAGTGAATGTTGGACATTTTCCATTAGGATGAGAAAAACTAGACGCAACAGAAATGTACTTAACTGAAAATTGCATTGACGGAGCGAGTAAGCGGCAAGAAAGTGTTACAAAATGGCAGCCGTGATTCTTTGGCTATATAATGAGGAAGAAGAGGGAAGCTCGACGTGATGTAATAGATAGCAAGCTGGTCTCGATAGAACAATTACGATTGAGAAGGGAATTCGATTCTCACTAGTGTCCCATTCGATTCTGTCTTGTGCCACATCTACGCCACGCTTAGAAAATCACCATAATGAGGATGGGTACTTTGAAAAACTTAACCTTCACTGGAGATATTGAGGGAAAGAGATATAGGGTAAGACAACGAGTCACTTACCCGACAGCCATGTATCAATTGATGGTGAAACTGAGGCGGTTAGCAAATGGAGAAAAACTCATAAGAACCACTCGGGATAGAAAGTCATGGAGATCCATAATCGCCTATGTGCTGAAGAAGATCAATACATAGAAGAAGAAGTAAAGAGTAATCTTACTTTGTTGGACAAGCTGTCCAAAACGCAGTCTCCCAAATTTGTTCTTACTGATACACACACTGATGTTCTTAAGGTGTTTAGAATTTATCCATTCCACATTCCCAGTGCTTATGATAACTTGGACGTAGGTACCACCATTGTACACATTCCTGTTTCAGAAGAATACCAAAATGAAAACACGAAAATGAGCATAACATACTGTATAACACTCTCTCCCTCACACTCTTTCTCTATATCTATCTCCTTTACCAGGTCTTCATCAATTTTATTTCTAAAAATCATCATTTTCACAACATGTCTTATTTTTATTTTAATATGTTAAGTGACATCTCGGTCTATGATTTACACATGTAATTGTAAAATATTACCTTTAGAATGACGTTACACACATAGATATCAACGAACATCTTTAATTGTATTTAATGACTGCAAGAGTGTTCAGTGGTTGAAATTTATTCCAGTAACATTTTTATTAATTCCTAATGACATATATATGATAATATGATAGATAAATGTTTATATATCAGAAAAATGTTAGGCAAATTAATGACGAATTGGAAATTTGGAATGCGATGAAGACCTAAATGAGTAAACATGTCACAATTTTTCTGTCTCTTATATTTTTGCGGATGGAATTATATGTATAAGAAGTGGAGATGGAATATATTGAAAATAATTTTAAGTTCATCTAATACCTTAATTATTTCATATAACAGAATATTTGATAAATATTGCAAAATATAGGCGAGGACACCCAGCTAATTAAAATATATTATTCTACGTACCATTTCTATAATAATTACAAAGAATTTAACTGAGGTTAACAAAGTCTGTGACAACAATTTCTAAAAACAATAAAAGAATTAATACGAAACAAAGTAGTAATAAGCTAAAACGAGGAACCTGTAATAGATGCCGCAGGAAATACATAGGAAAAACCTACAGGAATTTAAATAAAAGATTATAGGAAAAAAAAAAGTATATTTTACACAACACAACACTCAATTCATTATTTGCATATCGAAATGAGTATGAAGCTAATTTCGTTTTTAAAATGCTTCATTAATTGAAAGAGAAAGCAAAATACTAAGGCGAAAGTTTATAGAAAGTTCTTTGATCACTAGATCATCCACAGTAAATTTCCGTCCAAATTCTTACATTTCCCTTCGTGGGATACTTAAAAAATAATAATAAAACATTGAAAACAACGAGAAAAATACAATGAAAAAGGATTATAAAATATATTTATTCGATTTAATAACAATTTCTGTTATTTACAAGTTTTTTACATACAAATGAATCTAAAAAAGAATTCCTAAGGGAGATCTTATCGTTTACTACGTATTAATTCTAAATAGTTTTTAACATTTAAATAACTCACACAATGTTATCATACGAAAAACCCTTCTTGCACTAAAATATAAAGATGTTACTTTCGTCAGAAGTTAGACAGACGTTTAGTTCAATTAAGAAAGAATGAAAGAACGGCGAATAGAAAGACGTTGACTCGAAATAGTTTGATGAACAGTAGTTTTTTTGAAAACCGAGAATAAATATAAAAGATGAGGCATATTCAACCAAAAAGCAACAATGCCGAGAATATTAGTCACTGAAAAAATTCGTTGACGCCGACATCATTAGTGACATAGATGATAGGGCAAATTACACTAGTCTGCAACGAGAAATAGAAAGAAAAATCGTTTAACAAAGAAAGGGAAAGTGAAAAAAATTAAAGAAAAATAGTTAACTGCTGGCAAAAATATATAGAGACATTTTGAAAGCCTCCTGAATCTTTCTAATAATTACAAAAGACACGAGAAAAAAATGATGTTAATTGATTCAATGAGTTGCATTTGATATTAATCGAACGTGTCGTGTGAAAAACAAATTTAAGTGCGACGAAGGGCAAAATGTAATTTATTTCTGGATTAGATGTTAAGTCACATGTATTCATCAAATAGCAAGCTAAAGGTCATGGAAATATATTAGTTTGAAAATGATATATATTTGTATCATTTATTTTTCTTTAATTATGTATATATATATATATATATATATATGGTGAGAGACAGAGAGAGAGAGCTATGGGCCAGTATAGACCGATTTCTATAGCATTTCTTGACAACTATTCTAGATATTGTGATGAAACCACTCATCACCCAGCGGGTTTGGGCCTGTTGTGGCCATGCATCCTCACGAAAACGCATACTGACTGAAAATCTTCATGGAATATTAGCGAGTGCCATTCGTTTCCGTAATTGAACCTCTCGCGTCAAAACTCTACATATATCTCTGCGTGATATCGTTTAAGTATAAATCTCGTTTGAATCACGTACTTCTGTCATACGTAGACGATTCCCAAATTCCATTTTGAGGTTCCAGGAACCAAATTTTCTGTATACTGCGGTATGGATGCAATGAATTCTAACGCTATTGCTCTTACAACCCAACGATCCTGAACGTGTGTATGACGTCGATTAGAACTGGGTCTGTTTGTACGAGATGTTTAGGATCGCCAACAGCGAAAAGCCACCAATACGTCACGTCCAACATGTACAGAAATTCATAGAAATAACTATCATCCTGCGTCTCTAAGGACCCAAACCTCTTCTAAGTCTTCTAATTGGCTAAAAGAATACTCGGTTACATAGTAACTGCTTCCACTGGGCGCTTTCTCTAAACTGAGGAGTATTGCAACATACCTCCTGTCTAACTCACGGGCATATTTTTTACACAAGTGTGGGTGTTGCTCCAAGATGCTGGATTTTTTAAAATTTCTTTGAAAATGCTTTCACAATATCTACTGCTACTGCAGGTCAAATTTGGTATCGTGGCTTATGGTCATATCACTTTCTTATACGATCACCGAAATTAAACATCTTCGTATCTGGTAAGTACCTAGATGCGGGACCACTTGAGAATACCAGGTGCCATAAACTTGGATGTGCGGATGATGTAATAGATAACGGCTCGGAATGGGAAATCGGAGACACGATTTCGAATTCTAGTTGGGTTTGTTATATGTATGTACACACAAATTCCCTTGAGAAAGTTATGAATTCACCTCTTCTCCTTCCCTCCAGATATCGGTTAATTAGTAGGACTTGTATCAGTAAATCTTTACTATCTCCCAAAAATAAAAATTCTTTACACTCTAAAAATGTTTTCTACAAAATGTTGATAAATCGTAAAAAAAAATATTCAAAAATTCGGTATAGTCACTCAGTTAGTTGATTTTCTTTTCAGTCAGTGTATGTGTATTTTCAAAATGAAAGTCATTTTCTTGCCAGATGAAATATAATGTCATCATCAAAATTATTGCAACTGAAATCCTTAATCTGTAGGCATTTGCATATTGAATATTTGTCACCTGTTTCTTTCTAGTCATATAAAACTCTTTAACTATTGGAACAATGACTCTCGGATTTTGAATAAAAATGTGTGTTTGAATAAATCAGGGTTTGCGAGTTTTGGTTTTCTTCAAAATCAAAACTGGTTGGAATAAACTGCGATTTGAAAAACTGACGAACTGTTTGAAATATTCTTCACTTTATTTTATTTGAATGAATTTAAATAAAAGGGTATGTGGTGTTTTGTAATGGATAACAAAAGGGATGAGAAATCGGAGAGCCGAGTTCAAATTGCAATTTATTAGAATGACTTATGAATTCATTTCTACTACCCTCACCTATGGGTTGAAAAGCAAAACAAACTGGGTCGTATAACCTTGCTCAGTAACTAGGCGACTACAGAAAAAACGGCAATCTAGAGCGCGGGAAAATCTTCTGCCCAATCAGTGATAAATCGAGACATGATCGCCCAAGCATGTATCACGTATGTTTAACTAACTCATTTAAATCTGCGGGGCTGGGGTAAGAGCAGATGTTTGTATTTAAAAAAAAACAAAAAAAAAAAAAACAAGTGGGGTGTACGAATAGTATACATTCAAATGTTGCTTTTCGGTTTATCTATCTACATGGGTCACTAATTATCACAATCTGTTAGTATCTGAGAATGGTGTGTGTGGGTGGAAGATTTCATACGTACGTATGGAATGAGTGAAGTACATATATACTCAGGTCAGTTCTATTTGAATATAAAAGAAGTAAATATATCGAGAATCCCTATAAAAAGCGCAATATAGTGACGGCCTATGAAAATTGCATACGAGTTTTACAACGGCCCTTGTTGCAATATATTTACGCATGATAGACAGATCGATATAAAGAAAGGTACACAAGTATACCCAAACTAACAGAGACAAGAGAATTAGAAGCACATACTGAGATAGATAGATAGATAGATAGATAGATAGATAGATAGATAGACTTCACTGTATATACTTTACAATTATAAGAATCTATATATGTTGAAAAAGAAAACTAATATCCTCAGAGATACAAAACATTTCAAGAAATTGAAAGTCAGCTAGAGATAAATAAATATATTTCAGAAGGAAATAAACATTGACGATATATTTCCTGAGTTACATGAAATAAAACGCCGGAAATATAAGTCGATGCCTAGACTTAAGAAGTGCCGGCTCTTATCTGCCAAGCAGAATTCTCCATTTGTAACGATGACGCTGGAGCCGTCTGGGAAACATAAAATATACGATCATAAAGGTCAAACCTTTGCATGTCAATGTTTTCGTAAATATATTTGCGCAATGCAATAACTGAATTATGGGGATAAATCAGGAGGGAAAGAAAACTAAAAAGAGACTAGGACTTGAACAGAAATGAAGGTGAACAAAAACTAAATAAATAAACAAAAACACAAAGTAATAGAATAAATGGAGGAAAATACAAGCGACAATACGTCGGAAGGATACGGGAAGGTAGAAAGAGAGGTTAAAAGGAGGATTTAAAAAAGGAAGGAAACATAGAAAGATCCTTGGAAGAGGAAATAATTTCTTGAAGTAAAAGCATTAAATGAAGAATATAATCTAACAATAAATGAATTTTAAATTAAGAAAAATTTAGAAGGCATAGGACAAAAAGAAAGAATTTTGGACAGGGAAAAATATGGAAACATGTAAGATTTTGAAGAAAGAAAAGGCGAAAAATATAATTTATCAAAGAGATAACAGCTTATCTCAATCATGTTAAAGGTAATCTTTTATCATTCTCACATTGTCATTTAAGGGACATTCGTAATACACAGTCTCCTACGATCTACAAGGCATATATGTTCGCAGTCGGTTGTCGTTTATTTCTGTGGTATGACCAATATCCTTCATTAATGGATCTGTCCTGAACACATATATTCAGGATAAATCTGTTCATATATAGAGTTCACTTAATCTCGTCCAGTCCTCTTTCGTGACCGGTTGAAATCTCGTCTCGCACGTGACGTTTTTTATGACGTCCTACTGTCTTTTTTGGATTTTTAAAATTTTTTGTTGACATTGAAACTTTGGACTTCATGTCTTGACAAAAAAAAGTAGAAGAAAAAAAAACTTAGACGCATGCACGCACAATCTGCTTGAAAAGAAAAACACACTGAAAAAAAATCCCACGTCTTAAAATGGCCGACAAACGTCCGGCAATCAAGAAAGACTTGTTTGTAGCCAGCTCTAAGGTGGGCCCACCCGATGAAAAGGAAGAAACATCAAAGCCAGCAGAAAATAATGATTTGGATGCTTAAAAACAAGAAACAGAAAAATGATCAAGAAAAAAAAAGTATGGAGTCCCAAATTCGCCCAAAATACCAACGAAAAGCAAGGAACGAATGAAAAGAATAACAATGTTGAGACTTGGAAATCACCCTCTTGCTAAATGTGTGATCAACATCGCGGAGGTTTTGGAGCGGGCCAGGAGTTACACACATCTTATGAAAGAAGGTGGACTTTTGGTAAACCCCAAGTACTAAAGAATGTTGAAAAAAGAATTGTATCAGTCTTCGTGGTCGACAAGCGTGCGCACAAAATTTGTCGCTGGACGAAAAACTGGAATCCATGGAGGTTAATCTCCGAAGAGGAATTAAGGATACGAGTTTTTTCATGTGGAATATAATGCTACCCACGCCCGAAGACAGCGTAAAGGCAGTCAAATGTGATTTTAGCACAAAAGATCTGATCCTGAGAACCGATTACGTCGGCAAGAGTAGGACCAAAGTAGCGGTGTTTGAGGTTCTTTACCAAGTTATCGGAGAGCATCTAGACATTTACCTGTCTCAGTACGGACAAATATTGGGTACCACTTACGATAAGCTTAATGGGGGATAGAGTTTTCACATCATGCTCGATCGGGAAGCCTTCCTCTCTATCCTCAAATGAAAATGCCAGTCATAATAAACGGTCATATACTAACGTGCTGGAAGTGTGGAGAGACTGGTCACCTCTCCTTTTCCTGCTTAGATAGCCTCTGGAGTTCAGGCCCCACTGAGCGTAACCCCCACCCTCGAGCCGAGTCTATTATTTCCACCTCGCCTGTGATGGGTTTACCGATAACTGGGAGCGGAGTGGTCATACACCCGGCTGCGTCCCGTTTGCGTTTAACATTCCCCGAAAAGATTTGCCCGTTGCTTTTGTAATTGACGTGAAGGAAAGAAGGAATGACTGATTGATGATAGGGTCAGAGAGAAGCGTCAGAAAGCGAGAGCTCAGTCCCCAGAAGCTCCCGGCACGTACAGTCCCACTTAAAGCCCGATTCACTATACCAGCATTAAGGGCGACATCCCAGCCTCAAGTACATCATTAAAATATCTTCAAGGGATGTACGATCCTGGATTTGAAAATACTAAAAAATTCAGCAGTTGAAAGTAAAATTTGATGATTCATAATTCACTAAATCACCACCACGCTCCTTGACCTCTACCTCGTCCTCCTCTGTTCAGAAATCCTTGCCTGAATTATAATCTACTTACTCATTTCCTCGCAAATCTATCCCACTCAGTGAAGATACCAGTCCATTCGGGGGAAAAAAACTCTTCATACTCCAAGCCCTACACCTAGTCCTTATCCCCCCAAAACACGAAATGCCCCCGATTAACAAAAAGCAAATAAGCCCCTCTGTTGAGGGTAAGGAAAAAAGAAAAAAGTTTAAGGTGCCATACAATATAGGGAGACGTGTGTCGAGTTTACCCGATCAATCTAAACGAGCGAAAAATTGTGGAAACAGAATCAAAGACCTGAAATATCTGATATCGATTAAAAAACATCAACTTCCCGAAGCAAAAAGAGTGCTTGTAGTTATCAGAACGGGGTCGGGGGCGCGGTAGCTGTGGGGTATGATCGAGGAGGCCATCAACACATTCAAGATCACCACACCACTTTCATTTGTAGAAAACCATGAAATTAACAAATTGAAACAATTTTGTGTGGGGAGGGCACTTTTTTCTCGTTAATCCCTCCCTTTACAGAGCGTTAAAACTGACATATACATGGGCCATTGGCGGTCTTTCCTTGGACAGTTCCTTTAAGAATGAGATGAGACATGGTTCCCCGACCATGTTCAAGCCAGATTCCAAACCATAACCGGACATGTAATGGCTATCTAGTGGACAAGTTTGAATGCCCGGGGTCTGAGTTTGGAGGCTTAATGGGCGAGGCTTGCTCGTGATTTCCAGCATTTCGGGGTGGATGTATGCTGTTTGCAGGAGAGAAGTTTTTCAAGAAGATATTCGCGAAGATATTCTGTTTAAGGCGTTTTTACTGCATTCCTTGATTCCGATGTAGATCATATAGGGGGTAAGGATAGAATGCTAACAACCCGGATGTGAAATCGTTTTGGAACTTTATCGGCAAGTTTGAAGTTGTCGATAAGTAGCGTAATGACCAGCCCCGGATGGCAATGTAAACTTGGACGAATAGGGGCGGCTCGGCTACAGAGGTGCATTCTAGTTGCATCGACCGAGTCCTAGTTAAGAGAGTCGACGTAGGGCTCTTTATTTATCCATATTTCCATTCGATAGTTTAGGCTCCCTAAGTCTAAGGTTAGGGTGTCTGGCTACTTTAAGTTGAACGCTCATTATTTGGTGAATGACATTTCCAGTAACAGCTGTTACTACAGAGAGAATTGATGAGGGCTATGGTTGGGAATAATTGGTGGGATATATTAAAATTCAAAGTTATGTCGTTTGCTGTTGATTATAGTCGTCGACTCAATCTAGCATGTGAAGTTGATCGGGCGAAGAAATCCCTTGATGGTTGGGAAGTATCCTTAGCCAGGACAGAGCTGGCCTCCTTGCTTATAAAGAAGGATCAAGCTTTAGTAGTTAGGGCTAGATTAAAAAGAATGTCTTCCGAGGCAACGAATATGGCGACTGAATTGCGTGAAGAAGTTCGTAATGCATCCAATCAATCTATTGCGAGCATCACATTGACAGAGAAGCGAACAGTGACTACAAACGCGGGTATATGTGAGAGTTTTCGAGACTACTTTCAGGAGCTGTTCAGTTTGACGCCTATTTGGCCGACTTTTCCCGCCTCGAGACAACTGAAGCGGCTGGGTGCGATGATCCCATTACAAAGTGGTTTGCGCTGAAGCTGGTTGAACAGGACAAAACTGCAGGATTAGATTGTCTTACATATGAACTGTACTTAAGGCAGACGCCCATGATTGTGACTTTGCTGACACTGATTTACAGCAACTGGATTAAACAGCGATCTACACCTCAACGCTTCACCAGGGGTGTAAACAAAAACGGTGGAGATAGATTGACTATGATAAACAGCGAGTTGAAGATTTTAGCTAAGATCTTAGCCGGCCATTGCAGGCTGTCCTATCTAGGGTAATTGGCCCCGAACAGACATGTGCTGTGACGAGCAGGATTATTCAGGACAACCTTCATTTGGTACGCTTGATCATCGAGCAAGTCGACAGTGAAGCCATGCTGATCAACTTAGTCCAAGACATTCGATAGGGTGAACAATCGATTTCAGAAGGCTGTCCTATCCGCCGCCGATTTTAGATCGTACTTTCGCACCTGGATGCGGCATGTATATGCGTCCCACGGTGCGCTCGTAGAAGTGAATGGAGTAAGATCTGAAACTTTCGTATTGTCTCGCTCAATTCGTCAACGTTGTCAACTTTCACCCTTTTTTTACGTTATTGCGTTGGAGCCTTTCCTTCGCAAGTTAAAGGCAAATCCAGTTCTACGCGGAATTTCCCTACCTGGTGCCAGGTATTCTGCTGACGACACTTTGGTTAGTGTGTCGAGCAGAGCCGAGATTGACGAAGTTGGAAAAGAGATTACAAAGTACCAGATGGTGACAGGAGCAATGATCAACCACGATAAGTCCTTTGGCTTCCGGTTGGTCGCGTGGAAGGGGGCTACTCTTCCCGGAACATTACTTTGGACGGACGGGCCAGTCAAAATATTCGGCATCTGGTTCGTAACCGATCTTCTGCTGGAAATGGATTAGTCCGAGTGAAGGTCGAGTGTACAATTCGTCTGTGGTCCCGAAGGAGGCTTTCCTCAAAGTGGAGGGCGTAATTATGTCATACTCTGGGTAAAGATCTTGCTTCCCTTCTTGTGGGGAGGCAGTTCTCCTAACGTATGTCGGGAGATCTGTTAACTCCACCCTTCTGAAGACGCTCTCGTTGTGCCTAGCGTTGGCATATGCTTCGCATCTCCTTCCTAAAACGGATGTATTTGGAATTGTATGTGAATGGCGCGTTCTGGAAGGAAGATACCCGTAAGAACATTTCATCCATGAGAAGTGGGCACTCGTGCGAGGAGGAGGTTCCCTGTTTACCTCGAAGCAAGTTCTCCTATCGTGAATGCTGAATTGCTCTTACGGGCGAGGCATGGCCTCTCTGTCGTACAGACGTCGTCACGTAAAGCGTTATATCACATGCTAGTTAGGGGGTCTGTTCAAGCTGATCAGATAGGCGAGCTCGATCTAACGAAGCAGAAAGCTCGCTTTATATGGCCTTGGATGCCCGTCTTAAAGTGTCTCACTGCGTTCGTACGGTGTGGCGTTCAAAATTCTGGATGATGCCTTCTTCCACTGCAGGGTCGTATACTTATTGTGCAAGTTAATTGAAGACATGGTTCGCATGCTGAACAGAAAGTTCTTTGTCCTCGAGGTCAGTTCTGTTTGTAGCAATGTCGTACCACATTTTACTAGGGCTGAACACTATATTTTCTTTTGCTTACTAGGCGTTATGCGAGTTGCGATATGAACGACATAACAGAAGGAATTCTATAGCGATGAGAATTTTACTTCTTCCCAACTAATCTTGTCATTTAGGCATCAGCTTAAAGTCAAGATTAGGACGGAACGGAAATGATTCCAACCATTAGGATTTGGAAAATGATGGATGAATGTTGCTCATATGTGTCGAGTAAAAGTAGCTTAGAGTTGCATTTTGATGCCGGTTAGGCATTAGTATATTCGAATGTCTGAAGTGAACATTAGTAACTCCGCCCAAAATAGGGAAAATTAGGGTTGTTTTGTTTTTATTTTTTCCCGTCAAGTTAACATAGCTAGGAGATATATTCTCATTTCTCCCTTTTATTTTTGCCCCATTTTCTTTAATTTATTTCACTCTTCCCTCATCCGTTCTATGACCAGAGTTATCTCCTGAATGCAGGCTGCCTTTCGTTTTTCGAGTTTGTCTTTCGTTTTTGTTGAGTTTCAGTGAGTGTTTTGTCGAATGATTCTTTGAATTTTTAAAATTCCGCATAAATTTCGTCCAGCTAACTGATGTTCCAGTCATATTTAAGTATTTTGGTGGTGTTGGCGTGGGGGTTGCTTATTACTATCGCTATTTTTGTTTTGTTTTTTGCAGGTAATTGTTGTTTCCATTGTAAATATTGACTGGGGTTAAAATATTTAAAACATTTTTATATTATTTCCCCCCACTAGACAAATTGTACATATTAGGACTTCGTAGAGCCTCCGAGGTATTATGGTGGTTGTACAAAGAATGGTATGTAAGAATGTGTTGTTTTGGTTCAAGGCTTATTGTGGTATGTTTAGGTCAGTTATTTTTGGCTAGATATGGTTAAAATAGATGAAGACCAGCCATCCTACTTCCACATTTTTAGCCTTTTGCCATATTTCTACACATTCGTACAATAAATATCATTCCCCAAAACACGTCACAGTCAGTCGGTCTGCTGCCTGGTCCGCTGTTGTCAAGGCTCTCTGTCTTCGTGCAGAAGTTGACCCAACCGACAGAAAACTAATAAAAACAAACAAGAATTGTACCTGATCCCTCTTTTGCTGGGACTGGATAAATGTTGACCATAGGTCCGAATGGATACGCTCGGGTTCCCTACAGTAAACTCGACCTTGTGATACATCTCGTCTCAATCGGGGGACTGGGTAAATACCAGTTAATTAAAACTCTTCGGAGTTAGGCTGTCCGCTACCTGGCTCCGATTACCAAGCTCTCTGTCTTCGGGCAGAGGGTAACCCTGTCGGGTCTCTGTCTGCAGACGTAAAATTTGGTGATAATAGACAAGGGATGTACCCTATGCCACCGTTACTAGGGCTGTTTAAATTTTGACCTTTGTCCCGTATGTACGCGCTCGGGTTCCATACAATAAACTCGACCTTGGGTCACATTTCGTCCACTGTGGAGAGACTAGGTAAATACCAAGTTCATTAAAGCTTTTTGTTAAACAAATTCGTATTATCTGAAACAATTCTACTAAAATTAATGAACTCTAATTGTTAACTATTTTGTTAATGGCTAATTTACTATGTCCAGAGAAACTTACTACTGACCACAACACGTTTGGAATATCGTCACTGGAGACTAACTTTCATGAACTTTTTGTATACGTACTGCGACTAAAGTTCTAATAATCTACACTATCTCACCAAATATGTTTCAGCACAAGTTTACGGGTATTTCGCGGATGGCAATCTTCCTACGAAGAGGCATTAACAATACTAGACAGTATCTATATTAAAAATAAAAATGAAATGATCTTTAGACACTTACTGGCAACAAGCCGTCAACATCCCTAAGATTCCATTGACAGATTTTTAATAAAACTAAGTAAGGACTGTACAATTTCTTCGGTGTCAGCGAAATTATTATCGAGCCGAATTGATACGAGATGCCTTCATAAAAGGTCTACGGATATCTGACAAAGAATACTTGAAAACAGAGTCTTAACATAACAGCAGGCCTATGACCAGGCAAGAGTACTAGATTTAGAAGAACAAAATCCTAAAAACATTTGTAGTAACGTCAGAGATCTCTCCACCTATATCAGCCTTAACTAAACGCACGTGTTTTTCGCTGCGGCGGCAAGAGACACGAAAGGTTATTATGCCCCGCTAGAGTTTACAAATCTTATACATGCGGAAAGCTAGTCCATCGGCCTAAAGTTTGTAAAAGTAAGAGAAAGGGAGCGAAACGGTATTTGATTCGGCATCGTTGGATACACTTGACTATTTATCAATTACAAGTATAGAACTCACGGCTCACGAACTGCCACTAAAAGCACTGACTGACATTGGGAGCACAGAAAACCTCATAATGTAAGCATTGCAAAAGTAAATTTACCCGTGCCTAAACAAAATGGCAATGACTAGCTCATCTCTTTACATACAAATTCTTGGATACTATTTAATTGATATACGAGTAAAGAGTAAGATGTCTCAAATGAAAGATCTATGCTGTTACCTAATATTAGGGCACAACTTCTTACGCCAACATTCATTGGTAGAAGACTCCTTTAGTCTGTAGGCTATCAGTTATAAGAATCCTATTCTCAGCTCTCTTCAATAATTTAACATCGGATTGTAAACCGTTAGCTACTAAATCTAAGCGACACACGGAGGAGGATACATTATTTATTCAAACCGAAGTTACTTGTATGTTGAAGGAAGGCATAATCGAACCAAGCTATTCACCGTGGAGAGCCCAAGCCTTCGTAGTATCCTCTGAGAACAGAAAGATATGCGAATGGTAATCGACTATTCCTAAACCGGTTTATTTTGGTGGATACGACGATACGATAGAGAAAATAGCAATAAAGGCTATACAGACTTCCAGTTTAGCGGTAAACTGTATCCATTTCGCAGAATACCGTTTGGCGTAACTAACGGGATAGCTAGTTTTCAGTTAGTGATAGACCAGATAATATCAAAAGAGAACCTTCAAAGCACCTATGCATACACGCTTAATGTAACTATTTGCGGGGAAAATCGAGTGGAACATGACGAAAATCTTTAATTATTCATGGCCGTTGCTAAAAAGTACGACATAACGCTTAACCAATACAAATGTTAGACGTTGAAATCTATGCATTGTCCATATGACGAAAATCCCCAAAACCTTCCCTACTCAGTAGATGTGAAAGGAATTATCAACTTGTGTAAGTTTTGTGCTGAAAATAAACCTAGGTTTCACCGTCCAAACAACAGCAAGGCCATAAATTCCCACGAGAGTAAGGAGTAGCCGTAAGTAGAACAACCCCATTTAAACATCAAGTTAACGACTGGTGCTAGAGGTATAATGGAATAATTTTGAAAACTGTTCAACTAGCAACTCCTGATAAAGGAGTATCTTTAGATAATTGGGAACAATTACTCCTAGAGACCCTGCATGCAATTAGAACGCTGCCCTGCACAGCCACTAATGCAACACCCCATGAACGATTCCTCCCTTTTCCTAGAAGAAATTCGACTGGAGTGACACTACCATATTAGCTCTTGAAACTGGGAATGATATTAATAAAAATAAAATACACACGAGTGAATAATAACGAAACACTAGTAGATAAAGTTGTGTTTCAATACACCAAGCGCCAATATGCTTGTGTCCATCAACCTGATTGACAAATCGATACATTCCCACTAACAGACTAGCATTCAGCAGGGGATGAATTGGGACACCCAAGTGTAAGTGAGAGCTGTCCTCGTGACAACTGATTTTGAAGAAACAGAATCATGGATTCTTTTCAGGATTATGAGGAGCCCTTGAGTTCTGGCCCATTTAGTGTCGACGGATTCGCAGAAAAGATCCCACCTACCTACCAATTATTTAGTGGACGAGCAAGGCACTCGTAGAAGATTACGTAAACGAAAACTGTTTTCAAAACATATATTACGGAGAATTCTGCTGAGTTCGCCAAACCTCTGTGTTTATGAACACACTAATTGTTGACCTTTTTGCCTCCGGCCAGAGAGGAACCCAGACGAGGCTATGTCAAAGGGCAGAGTCTCATCTGGGGAGGTAGACAAACCGATCCCGTTATTACGGGGTCTACGAGGATTTTTAATTGTTTTCGGAACGCGCCACGTAACAAAAAACCCTGGCTTTTTGCCACACATCTCCCTGTCTAGAGGACTTGGGTAAATACCGAGTTCACCAATTCTCTGAGCTTGCGAATAGCTTGCTTGTCGACCTCTCTGCCTCTTAAACTCGTCTCTCCGATTCGTCATTCCAAGCCGTTATTCATTGCCCCACATCGCACGTTACCATCCTTAAAATCAGAATATACTCAGAGACATACAAATAGTTACATTCGCTTACTTTTTATTACTCATAAAACAACCCTACGAAAATTAGATGAATAATTTTGAACAGAAAAACTATCAATTACGAACCTGAGGCAACAAAAAAGAGGAAATTATGGATAATTACTATCGATTACGCCCTGAAAAGGCATGACATAGATAGGAGATTAGTAAACTTTTTCTATCTCGTAGTTTTTAGCAGTAGTGTAGACACGCTGGAGTAATGGTTATCGGTTCGGATTGAGGAATCACTGAGCTAACAAGTTCATTACATTCACTTACGTAGGTAAAGGTATGAATCCATCTTTTCCAACTATGGGTAAATTAGCAGGAAAGACTAGATCCTATAGCGTTGGATGCTAAGCAGTCTAGGAGAAATAAAATCTGAATTAATTGAAAACCATTTCCTACTTTGTAGGTACTGCCCCTTTAGGCAAAATCGGGAAGATAAATTAAAAAAAAAAATTAGAAGGGACGGGGTAACCTCAACATCCCCTGTGTAAAAGTAACCGGTAAACCATTCCACTGTTCTTCTTTGGATATTACCATGAAACGCAATTCTGAGATTTGTGGCCACAGCTGTGCAAAAATCTGCTAAATGAATTAAATGAAAAGTTTTTATTTTCCCAAGATAACGCCTGTAAAACACCGCCACCGATATTTTTACATATACTGACGTAATCTGTCGGATTTCTAGCTTATTAATAAGCTTGTTTTCAGTTTTCCAATTTTGTTTTCTTTCTTTTTTTTTCTTTCTTTCCTTCTGTTCCGTTCTTTTTTGTATCCCTTCTTTTTCGTTTCATTCTAGTCAAGATTTCAGTTTGGCAGATCTTTATAAATAATTAAATAGACATTACACGCTTTCAATATGGTGCATGTTTCTAATGAGAGCTTAAATCTTATAAAAAACTTCCCCATAGATTTATGCCAACCTTGACATGCTTTACGATTGGCCTTTGCCTAGCCTGCAGCTCGTTTCTGCCACCAATGGTAGTTATAACATTTCCCGTGTATTGGCTTTACTCGGCTTTTTTTAAAAAAAATGTTAAATATAACTTTTTTCCTCATCCGGAGACACTGCGTAGCACGACGTTAAATGTTTGTCAGTAAAGTGTAAGGCTAAATTTGGCTTCTTAAACTAAGTTAGCCAAAAACTAATATGAGTTAATGCCACTAGGGATATTGATGATTGGTAAAAGAAAAAAAAGCCAAAATAAACTACTTACGTAAAAATGTTACCTGGAACGTGAAATGAGTATAATTTACTCGTTTTCCCCTTTCTGGCTTACTTTTATTTCTTTATTATATTTGTTTGTACATTGTAAAGAATGTTTTGTTTTAAAATACATGTATTTAGTAAAACATTCCTCGCGGCAGTTAAAGTCTTCCATTTTCCAATAATTTTTACACTATAATTTTTCTTTAATTGTTTTCACGTTTTCTTACACTGCCATATTTTGATTATCGATTGCTCATCGTTATATTTCTCTAGGCCATCAAAATTTAATTCGTCTTCTGCGTTTTTTAAATTTATTTCGATGTAATAGATATTTCTTCCTTCTAGACATCTACCGGGTTTTTCGTCTGCGTTAATTGATAATTCTCTTTCTTGTTCAATCAATTCTTCACAATACGTGTTAGTCTCTTCCTAATTCCTCTTTTATGTTCTACTATATCCATATTCTTAAACGGTCTTTTTTTCTCTTTCATTATTTAACACCTCGGTTTTAATTAGGCTGAAGGAATTTTACTTGAAGGAAATTTGCATTACAATAGTGTTTCCTATTTTTAAAATCTTGGCCTCATTAGGTTGAACTCTTTTGGTAATAGGAAGATCAATTTCAGTGACTATCTTGACTACATTTGTGCCAGGAACTAATCAACATCAATTCTTCATGTGTTTTAATGACTGCTTGCTACCTTGCGTATATTTGCTGAAAAACAAAAAAAGTTTTATAAATAGACAGAGATTCTGAAACAAAAACATGCCATTACTCACTGACTTTTTTCTTTTATTCTTGGGAAAGACAGGTTAGACTTGTCAAAAGGTTATGGGAGTAGGCTAATAGAAATGACGATAATATTGACAACATTGAATTACTTCTGACAGTGATAATCATCATCATGAAGGTCTAATAATATGTTGTTTATAAAACAATTTTATGAATTTTACATAGAAAGAAAACACATAATAGATTAAACTCTTCCACATCCAACAGCTGTGCGATTTTAAATTCTGTGTTGACATTGGTTTAATTTGGTGATCCTATAAGAGAAATGGTATTTCAACGTGATATGGCCGGAAGCTCCCTGTTATTGTGACACGGAGGAAATGTGGATGACTCGATTTCGTCAACATAGAATGGCGCTTTCTAGCTGTAAAAGTCTGAAGTCGTGGATGGAAGGAATGGCTTTCATCTGGACAATTGTTAATAGAGATACTTCCAGGTTTATCAAATATATACATCAGTATTTCGTTTGAAATCGATTTAACCATATCGCAACGGAGCATTAATAAAATTTCGCCTTAATTATAAATTAATTATCTTCATGGTATATAAAAGTTAGTGTTCATAAGGTATCGACTCGTGGATAAATTTATCCTAAAATTTAACAATGCCTAACAAGTAATAAATAATCTTTAATTTTTTTAATTTTTAAATATATAATCTTTTGAACAACTAATAGTCAAACAATCTCTAGTAAATAACTACTCTCCTCGATATAACTTTTTTTCCAAAAGCTTAGGACCATATTTTCTCTTTCAGAACAGTGTGATCGATTTCTCTCATGATGCTCTTCGTCGTATAATTAAATACACTCCTTTTCGTGCAAGATAAACGATCATTATATGGTTGTATTATATAAGATTAAATCTTATTGATTTCAGATCATTATTTTCGAAAAAATGTAATTGTTGCATTTCAGAACAGTAAGGACTATTTAGAAGAAAGCAAACATCCAAACAAAAGACCAACCACAGTTCCACAATGGCGAATGGAAATAAATAGAAGCAAATTCATACAAACCATTGTTTATTAAAGAAAAAAAGAACCGACCAAGAAAGTTTTAATATTATGTCTTTCTTTAGAAAAGAATATATTTCCAGGATCCTAACTGCTTTCAGACTTGGCGCCTTTTGTCGAAGACAAATAGAAAAAAATGCCGTGAGTTAAAAACATATATACACCACGAAATAGCTGTTATTTTGTTCATTGTTTATGTACTGTTTACTTGCGTAAGTGACTTACTAAGTAAGGTAATTTAATCTAGTGGGGAAAATATAATGAGAATGGAGCAAAAATAACATGTTATATAAAAGTTTTAAATGACAGAATGGAAAGTCAGGCGTTCTTCTATTTTTGGAATATATTTTACTACAATTTGTAGGCAAATTGCAAAGAGTTTAGCATAAGATTTTCTTTTATAATTCTAAAACTCTGATGCATCAATTGAACTATGACATTTCCAACTTCGGCTCTCCTGCTAAATTATTGCATTTTATATCCAACTTTTCCAGATATTTCTCTATTTTCGCTTTCTTTCTCTATCGCACATTCATGTTTTATACATTTTTGTTTGTTTTTTTCTTTTGACCTTTTTTTCAAAATCCTAACTTTTTTTCGTGTTTTCACCTTTTACTACATTTTTCACATTTTAATTCATCTATTATTGTTCTTTTAACATTCTTAATATTTTCAAATTTTCTAATTTGTTTTATGAATGTTTTTCTTTTCGTTAGTCTTTTTTCATCCTCAATTTAGAAAATTTATTTGTATATTATTGCTTTTAATCGACATTTAATTACTTAATCCTTTATATATATATATATATATATATATATATATATATATATATATATATATATGAGATACTTTAATTGAAGGATATACATGTTTTCACATGGACACAAAAACTCAAATAATCAGCTGTTTGATAAATATGATATAAAATCATAGATGCTTTCTTCATTTCTTGATTAAGAAGACAATGTCTTAGCACGAATGATGAAAATATCACTGATGGCCATTGGATGCGTAACTGAAGAAGACCTCTTCTTATGTACAAACATAAGTTGAAATATAATATTAAACATATTGAAATACAACTGATAATGTTTGGTGCGTATGCTACCCATCGTAGTATGTGATGAAAAACATTCCAAATTGGAATTCAGAGCACCATCTTCACAAGCATTAAGAAGCATATTATCCGTGTACAACATTTTGCGGTGTGATTTGCATGTTTAGTGTCTCACAGAGAACACAAACTTTAAATGTGGAGCCAAAGAGAGTACATTTTGACCCTCATGCATGAGAAACGGTGAGAGAGTCAATCATATATGTATATCATACAATGTCAAATGTTATTGTGTCGATACTTATGTTGGAAGAGCCGTCCTTTTCCAAGCTTTCTGAATTACGTCTGTCCTCCTGTGCATAAAAGAGACGTCATAAATGCGCAGACTGATAGTCATAATACACACTGTTTAAAGAAAAAAGAAAAAAAACTAGGTATTCACAAAATATTAGGAAATTATGTCGGATAAATATCAATTGATTATTTAGAAATTTATATATATATATATATATATATATATGTGTGTGTGTGTATAATATATGTGTGTGTGTCTGTGTGTGTGTGTGTGCACGCTCACACATACACACACATATAAATATTTATATATATGTATATGTGTGTAAAGACAAAAGAAAAACTTTGCTGACGCGTTTTGTTCTTTAATAGATTTTGTCAAAGCAAATGTTAGAATTTTATGTTGCATATATCAAAATACATCAGTTTAAGTGAAAAGTCTACGTAAATTATCTTGGCTGTTATATATTCACATATACAAATATACAAAGAAGAAGAAGAAGAAGAAGAAGTTAAACCATATTATTTTTATTAATACTTTGAGTAATTTTAACGGGATTTTGACTGGTTTAACACGATTTTCGTCCACAGAAACTAACGATTTAGCAAATATTCAAAAACATTAGGAAGAGACAGTTGAAATGTCTAAGTAACGTAATGAGGAAAGATGGCTTGGAAAATTTGATACTCATACGACAGACTGAAGGCAAAAGCGACTAAAAGACCAAATTTCTTAAGAGCTACAAAGGACAGAAAATCTGGAACGCCATGATCGCCAACGCGCTGAAGGGACACAGTACATAGCAAAAGAAGGATGTGCACTTATTGAATCGGTTGTTGGTGCTAAGAGTGGAACTGAAGAGTCAAGTTCATATTACAGCCGTGTCTGTTCTCTTTCGCAGGAAACCTCATAGGGAAAAGCATGAATCCATCGTATTTATCCACTTCCATCTATTGTTGAAGACTTTGTCTGCAACTGTATGAAATAATGAAAACTACCGATTCAAAATCGCGTAGAAGGCAATGGGGAAATACTTTGTCACTTTTCCCAAGAATATATGGCAATAACAAATATATATCTTGGAGAGAACTGATCGCCTACATATTGAAAGGAAATGATATTATAAGTATGCGTTTGTCTAGATAACTTACATTTTTATTTAACAGTATACAATATATGACGTGTTTGGTGGAGGAGGGGCGTATTCAACATTTCATAATCTGGCGGCAACACCCGCTTAAAGGTTTTAGGCAATTTTGATCAGTATTTCTTTTCATGGTTAGCCGTAAGGAATTGTAAATATTGGACTACCTTAAACTTAAGTAAAATATTAGCAATAATAATATTTATTAAGAATTTATTGCAGGAAATATCAACTTTTGAGAAAAACATTATTGGCAATTTTGTATTTAGTTTCATAACAAATAAATAAATATAATAATGCTATATTCGATTTGTTGTCAGACATTTTTCATTTTCTCCCTTTATTATTGGCAGCTTTTTATAATCCTTTGGTTGCAATGCTAAATTTCCTAAGTTGAACAAACAAGATCTTCGTTTACGCTGTGTTACCTCCCTTTTCCATTGTAGTTTTTAGATCGCTTTCTTCCAGTCATTTTGACGGGCAATACCGAAATTCTGAAATTTAGAATCCTCTTATTCCATTTGAAAAAATAAAAGCTGTAAAAAGGGATATTTTAAATTAATATACAACCAAAAATAAAATACTTTTGACAAAAAACCTTAATGATTTCACTACAATTATGTAACAATAATGTAAATATAAACTTAAATTGAGCGTGAAATATTGTGCAATCGGTCTTAAGTTTTTGTTAAATACTTGGATAAGATATAATGAATAATTTCCAGTGAAAAGAGCAATTTACAATTTTTTGTTGAATATACCCCTCCTCCGACGAACGTGCCATATATTTTAATAAATTAACCTAGACTTTATAGGAAATAATGCTGCTTTACCGCCATATCACTTTGAAACACCGGTTCTCGTGCGATCACCAAAGTTAAGCAACGCTGAGCCTAGTCTTGAGGAGAACCGCTTGAAAATATCAGTTGCTGTAACCTGGGATTATTAAAAAACCTTATATACGTTTTCGTTTTTTTAATAGGGAAGATAATTGGATAATCTTTTTAATTGGGGTGATAATGGGAGGCCAGTTACTCAGAACAACACAACAGCGCTTATAAAATATTAAATCCTTTATATTATATTTGTTGTGCGAGCGGCTCAGTCGTAATCGCGACACGTTGAAACATCAGTTTGCGTAAGATTACCGAAGTTAAGCACCGTCGAAGCTGATCAGTACTTGTATGGGTAACTGCTTGGGAATACCAGATGTTGTAATCTTGTATATTTTTTTGTTTTTAATCATTTCACCCCAAGCAAGTCAGTAAAGGCACTAAGGCGCAAGGGCTTACTCAGTGTTAGTGAATATAAGAAGAAAAATATTAAGGAAATAGAAGAATAAAGGGACAAGAAATAAAGGATAGAAAATAGCAATTGACATTGCATTTAATTTTTTGTAGATTAAATTTGATTGGAATGCAAAAATCCGGAAGAGCGTTCCACAGGTGAGAAGTGCGGTAGAAATAACTGTTAGCATCTAGCCATTTCAAATTTATAATGATGAGAACTTGCCTATCTCTCTATCTCTCTAGCTAGCTATCTTTTGGAATGCGTCCTTGGCCATCCCAATGCGTCTATGGATCTCAGTGGCTCACCTACCGTACTCTGTCAAAACGCTTCCTAGATATTTAAACTTCCTCGTCTGCTTGATTCTAGTGTTCCCGACTCGCAGATTGCATTTCGGACTCATACTTTTACTGATAACGGTGTATTCTGTCCTCTTGTAGTTTATGCTTTTCTTCTTCTCACTCTTCGTCGCTACCTTCTGCAGGAGATTTTGTAGTTTCTTTTCCGTGTCTGTTATTAGTACTGTGTCATCTGCGCATCTTATGTTGTTAAGATTGTGGCCGCCAATGTTAAATCCCGGTATGGTTTCCAATTTTCTCAGAATTGCCTCGCTGTATAGTTTGAACTGGTCGGGTGAGAAGACGAATCTTTGCCTTACGCTCCTTTCTCCCATTTCAGTCAACATCGTTTTCTTGACTCTGTAGCTAAGATATCATTTAACCGTAACAGAGACGACATAATTGTCCATTATTCTAGTGAAGACGACGCCTTTGTGCCTTCTTTCAGCAATGACACTGCCTAAGTTCAATCTAGCTGTGTGGCGTTTATGTATTGATCGTTCTAAATAATGCTTGACGTGTGTATTGTTCCAAAACAGTGGCAAGTTTATTTGCATCCCAATTGACCATTCGGTAATCTTGAAGGAGAATTACACCAGTGTAAAGATTATTCTACAAAATCTGTAATATAATGAACATAAGTGGATGCTATGTGTGGATTTTAAAATGGTTAACATTTTGTTATGGCAGCAAGGTGTTTTTGCCAAGTACTCGTGTTTCCTTTGTATTACAGAGCCAACGATCAGCACTGGGAAAAGAAGGTTTAGTCTATTCGTTAAGAGCTTGTGGTGAGGACAAAAAATGTCATAAATGAAATGCTGGTTAACCGTGATCCCATCATCCTGACTTCTCTACATATCAAGTTGGACTAATGAAACAATTTGTCAAAGCATTAGATCAAGAAGGCGTATGATTCAGATATATCTTCTCAGAATTTCCTGTTTTGAGTAATGAGAAATTGAAAGCAGGAATTTTCGATGGGCCATATTTTTCTAGTTTACATCTGGTGTGAAATTTGATTGGGAATCATATTTTTATTTTATAATTTTTCAATAATCTCTTGTAATAAATGGGGAATGTCCTGGCTCTTTGTTCATTGTTAAAATAGTAGCATGCTGTAAGTAAATATCACGATTTAATTATTCATATAGAATCAGAAAACTCCAATAAAAGCGATATATTTATTCAACATTGCTTGATTACCAGTTAATAGACTAAATAGCAAATAAATGTGGCTTTGTTGAAATTTTCATGCAAAGTAATCGAAACAATATCATTGTACACAGGTTCGCAGACACTAAAAACGCACTTCAACAATATCTTAAATACTAGAGCAAATTAGACAAAATCAATGGTATCCTTGAATTCATTTCCCCGCAATATACCTAAGAAGCAGTCTCACATAATATGTTAAAAAAGTTTGGTTGGCTAATGATTATACCTAAATTAGTCTCAAGCTAATCTAAAGTGAATATTAATTACATTATTTAAAAATACTCACCGTTATTTATGAGACATTAAATTAAGCCACTTACCAGGCTCCATAATTTACCTAGATATTTCAGTAAGACTGATGAATATTTAGGAGTGCTATTAAATTTTTAAAGTCTAAAACTATATTTACTTTGTTTATAAATTCTTGTTGTCGAATAAAATCTTTACATTTGCCTTGATAAAAACCTTCAGAGGACGAAACGCGTCGGCTAAATTTTCCTTTTTTTCTTTATTATGTTAACCTTTTACAGATATATTTTCAGTTAAATCTGAAATCTTACACACACACACACACACACACACACATACATATATATATATATATATATATATATATATATATATATAGAGAGAGAGAGAGAGAGAGAGAAAGACAGACAGACAGACAGAGATAGCATAGTATTCTATCGTTGTGCATATGTGTTTAATCGACGTGTGGTTTGTCACCTGAAATATAATTATCACGAACATAGAAACCCAAATAAAATTTGATGGAATCTCTTCATCGAGTACAAACATGTCATATTAAAGGTCATTTGAAGAGGACATTTACGTTTAAACTACATTTATCGATTTTTATCTTTCATAATGCACCAGTAAAACATGGATAACAGTAATTCTTGGCTGCGACTATATCTCAACTTTTAGTATTACAGAACAATATATATATATATATATATATATATATATATATATATATATATATATATATATATATATATATCACACTATGGTAATCAACCTTTAAGCCTTTTATTCCCGATAATTCTTTTATATCTTTATAAAGATTTCTTTCAAGCATGAAATAGATTGTTGCCATTCGGTGTCAATAACAATGTCCAAACCTCTTATATTTTACATACACAAACGCACACACACACACACAGACGCACCCTCCACACACACACACACACACACACACACACACACACACACACACACACACACACACATATATATATATATATATATATATATATATAAATGTATGTATGTATGTATTTTTAAGACAATTAACCCCAAGCAATGCGAGAGTGCCACTAGCACGCAAGGGGTTACAGAGGATTGATAACAAGAGTAAAGAGGTGTGTTTGATGAAAATGATACAGAGACCCGGGGAAAAAGCTCAGGGAGTCAGATGTCGATTGACATTACACTTGAATGTTTGAAGATTATAGTTATCGGGGAAGTAAGTAAGAGGAATGGAGCTCCACAGTCTGGAATTACACGTGAAGAAGCTGTTTGAGAAGAAGAGACGGTTACATTTGACCATTTTGACAGTGAAAGGGTGGGACCAAGATGCCAACCTGGTAGCTCGCTTAAATTCATGCAGTCCGTGTACCAGCGAAAGTAGCTGGTTGGAAAAGTTGCCGCCAAAATATTTGTAGAAGAGACAGAGGGACGTCCGTGGGATAGCAATTGTTGACTAAATTACAGATCAGGACTTATCATCTTGCATATTCGTCTCTGGATTTTGTCAAGGACCTCGAGACGTACAGCGGCGGCACCAGGTCATATATTACAACAATATTCCATGTAAGGACGGATGGTTGATTTATAGATTTGAAGGATGGCCTCAGACGAGAAAAACTTTCTGGCACAACACAGGGAGCAAACTTACCTTGCAGTAGATGAAGCTATTGATTTACTGTATCTATTCCACCTCATGTCAATGGACAGCGTGAAACCAAGCAGGTGTAACGAGGCGCTCTCAAAGAGTTGGGAACCAGTCATTCTGATGGGAGGCAGGGTGGGTTCTCTGTGGTGGGTAAAGCAGATTAGTTTCGTTTTGGAGGCATTAAAGTTTACAAGCCATTTCCTGTCCCAGTCAACCAGTGATTGGAGGTAATTTTCGAAATCTGCAGCCAGGTTAGTTTTGTCAACGATACCAGATTTACTATTGAGGCAGGATTAAATAGTGGTGTCGTCCACGTAGATGCCAACTTGGTAACTGATCACACCGGGAAGGTCATTGATGAAGATCAGGAACAGTGTAGGGCCCAAGATAGAGCCTTGGGGTACACCAGCGTTCGTGATAAAAGAGCCGTCGCAGAACCCGTTTAGGACGACCTTCATTTCACAGTTCGACAGGAATGATTAAGTCAAATAATCGTCCTGTAATACTGTATCCCTGAAGCTTACAAAGAAGGCCAGCATGACAAACCCTATCAAACGTTTTAGAGTTGTCTTTAGCCACGGCTCGAGCTTCTCCATTATTGTTGAGTGCTTGATATACAAATTAATTTACAGGTAATAGATCCGTTGGTATATAATCCATGTGGATCCTAGTAATAACAAATATTAAAACTGATCCACAGAGAGCTAAATGTATTTATTATAACAGAGCATATATATTTCTACAGCAAAAAAACATAATTACCTCAACATGAGTATAGTCTATAGTCTGCTCTGAATCCAGCTGTCTTCAGTATCATTTTCAGTATCAGTCCTTGTCCGAGAGACGCCTTGTTTATGATAAGAGGTTTGTGTTTGTGACTTGCGGAGGCGTTAGGTATCTTATTATGAGTTACGTGGTCTGGGTTTGGAGTTTATTTATGACTAGAGCATTTTCTTGTCTGAAGCTAAATTTCAGTTGTCACTATGGAGTGATCTGTATGCTAGCAACAAGTGTGTTTTCCTAGGATTTACAGCAAATAGATCATAAGCGTTTAATGTTATTAATAGTTATAGAGGATTTAACTTTCAGACCAATTAAATTTCGGTAAATTAGTTGAATGATAGATTCATAAACTGTGGATAATACCGGGACACCTAATAGAACAGATCAAACTATCCAGTATATATACGCACACAAATATTCACATACACGTGTCTGTGCGTTTACACATATATAAATATATGTAAATAACCATAAGCATCCTACATCCCCACATAAACATATATTCTCATATAATTTTGAAGCTGTTCCTATGTCTGCATTTCTTAATTAGCTCTTTCCGTTCAGTTAATAGTTTGTATTGATTTTTGTATTTTATTATTCTCATTTTTTCCTTCAAACAGAGTGTGCAACTATCTCTAAAACTATTGGGGTGTTCGGGAAAATTTCCAACTTGTTTGGGAATTAAGATCCTTTTCCTTCAATTCCCAATTTTGTTTTCGAAAGGGCTGTTTGATGTTTTAATTTTGGTTTGCTAAATGTGTTTTTATATGTATTGATTCTCTGTTTAAATTCTTCTGCAGAGATGCCGATGTTATTATAATTTGCCATATTTTCTTTAGGGTTAATGGTTACTTGGTATACTACCCTAGTTGATCTGCACTTGCCCTCTATTGGTCAGTTATTCTTAATTCTACAATTAGATTTAGTCTTTTTTCCTATGGAATTTACTTAAAATATAATTGTTGTGGGAATTAATGATTTGATACATATTATTAGTGCAAGAGAAGCTAGTTTTTATTGATTTCTTGTTGAATGTCTTATTTAGAGGATTTGTTGTGGAAGTGTCTAGTAATTAATTTTAGGAAGTACAGTCCGATGTTGATACTTGAAAGTTTGCAGAAGATGAGGAGTTGAACCAAGTGATTTTTCTTTTCCTATTTTTCACCTACATTCCACATTTTGTGTGCCGGTATTACCTATAGAGTTGCGTAAGACAGCTTATTTTTAGATCCACTTTTCTGAAGAGCCTTTTCATATGGTCCTTTATTTTTATCAAAGATTTTTTCATTGGACAATAGTTTACTAATTCTGGTGCAAACGGTAGCGGGTATTTGATTTAGGATTGCATTGGGGTTGTTAGAGCCGATATTAATGTAGTTTAATATATATATATATATATATATATATATTAATACCATGTCAGTTCAGGATATAGGCCATCATGGCTCTCTATATAGCTCTTTATTATGTGTATAATATCCTGTCATATTGAGAAAATAGTAGGGTTATTCCCCACTGTCTTCTCCTCAGTATTGAATTTGGGGAATTACATTTTATAGACTGCCTGGAGAGCACAGTGTATTGCTGAAATTAAAAAAATATTTGGCGGAAATGAAATGGATTCTTGTCATTCCCAAGGGCATTAGTGATGCAGATTACACCAAGATTTCAACTCGGTTCACTTATTTCCCGTTCCCTACTTTTAACTTGTACACCACCAACACATGATTGTGTAATAAGCTGTGGCTAATCCTTTGTGCTTTTACAGTGAGCATAGTTTAAGATTTCATGGTGGACATACCATCCATTTGTATTGCGTTATGTAGCTATCTATTGTAGGGAAAATATTGATCAGCCATCGTGGCTGTGACAAGTTATGACGAAGAAGACAGATGATGGGATAAAAATATAGGGAATGCTGGATTCATACCTTTTACAAATACATTATTATGAACGTATATTCTGAAGCGCATAGATTCTGAAAATCTATATATCGATTATTTTATCAGGTTTGATAAATATTACGCGAACTTCAACTTCGACATAAACGTGTTGCAGACTGGCGAATGTATTTTGAGTGATCAGAAGGATTTTTAGTGTTGGTGTTCTAAAACATTCGTCCACAACAATTAAAGAAAAATATTAGATACAAATCATGCAAGAAGATTGAAAGCAAAGACAAACATTAAATGTACAACAATAACATTAGTTTACTATTCAAGAATACAATTGAGTTGGACTTTGATGGCTAATTGAGAATAGATGTATTTGGTTGCGTAGAATATCATTGTGAATGTTTGAACGTGTTTGCAATTGCTATTCAGATTTGTTCACAAAATTAAACTAAGTGTTCAGTTACGTACGAAATTTTCCTTTGTGCTAGTTCAGTTATTAGTGTGTGTACGTAAATTTGTCTGCATTATTGTTCATAATTGGTAGGAGTTGCGTAACTTTAGTTGTGTGAGAATTTGATCGTTTGTTTACTAATACTTATTAACTAGTGAGAAAAATATCACTTTTTAAAGTATTGTAAGTGATGTTTAGATAACGTTCCTGAGAGAGATAGAGCGTGCTTGTGGATTATTGAGTCAGAGTAGTGGTTGGTCAGAGTTTTGACTTGCGTGGGTCAGTTTGGCATCTCACTAGGAATGAAAGTCTGACTGTTTGAAGCGATCAGGAATTTCCTATTTATAGATTTCTGGAAGAAAATATAGGCCCCGGTGGCTTGCGCGCGAAAAAGAATTTTCACGTGAATTTTCTACAGTTCTAAGGCTTTTTACCAATAGGAAACTTCGTTTGCTGAAACTGGAGTTTTGATTGGTTGATAGATATTTTAGTGGGAAGTGGATTATGCTGGAGGGGTGAAAGGTTAGTATGGATTATTCCATCAAATGTCTTAAAGATGTCACTTTTTTTAATAACTAGTTGATTTTCTATTGTTCCATGCAATTCTACAAATTAATAGGAGAGGAATCGGAATTGAATGCTTCTAGCTAAACACGTCAAGCACATACCCTAACCTATAGACCTAGTGATTAATACTGTAATGGAATATTCCGCGTCCTTATTAACCTGCATGAAAGGTACAATATTGACACCTTTCACGAGATTTAATGATATTTGTATGTAATCTTCACTTCTAGCCATGATTTGTGGCTTTTAACCATGCGTATATGCGATTTTATTAGGTGATAGCATGAAACACTACGAACACAGCTTGGTGTTGATTCAAAAATACAGAACAGCTGTTTACAAAATCAGATCAATATAGAGTAAACGTGCTTCAGGCACGGTACCAAAAAATAAAAACTAATAGGAAATCTAATATAAATTTGCTATACAATGTTTATAGGCACCAGAGTTTTTTGTATAATTACGAACTTGCATTGTTTATAAAAGTATGGTTTGAATGAAAATTTTTAAAAAAGTATCCTCAGCTATACATGTATTTTGATAAAAACAACCAAACAATGCAACAACCTGAACCTTTCAAGTTGCCTAAGACCAATGTAACTGGATTACAGGTAATGGTCACATATATAGATAAATAAAAGGTTCCAAAATAAGAGTTGTATCAACAGTAATCAAATTCCATATTAATATACTAAATATAGAAGATGTGCGACACAGAAACTGATACTTATAGTCGGTATAATGAATAGAATACTCCGTATTTAATCTCATATTTTATGCATCAGCTTAAAGTCAAGATTAGGACGGAAAGGCGGCGACTCTCTTCATCAGAATTCGGCAAAAGTTGGGTAAATCTTGCGCGACTGTGTAGAGTGAAAGGGGCTGACCTGGAATAGCACTTTCATGTCGGTTAGGTACAGGATTTTGTCCTTCATGGGTTGAACAGAGGCAACCCGTCCCGATATTAGGCTAGTTTTAGGTTTAGTTTGAATCTTTAGTTTCATTTTTCCGGTTAACATAGCTAGGGTATGTATGCTCATTGGCCCCTTTTGTTTCTGTCCCTATTTTTCTTTAGTTTAATTCCCCACCCCCTCCGTCTTTTAGGTGGTCAGTGATGTCAGTTCTCTGGTAGTTGCGGGATGCCTTTTCGTTTCGTGTGTGTTTTTCGTAATTGTTGTTGTGAGTGAATAGATGCGTCTTTGTGTGAGTGTTTTTTGGATGGATGATTGTTTTTATACTATTAAAATCCCGCATTTTTTTCGTCCAGTTAACTGATGTTTAGGGATTGTGGGCTTTTATTATTAACCATATTTTGTTTTGTTTTCGCGTAAATAGAATTAATTCATATTGTAAATAATCATTGTTTTTTTTTTAATTGTTGTTTTTATTCCCCTACCCCCCACTGACTTTGAAATGTACATATGGGAACTAGTTAGTATTTCACAGAGACATTGAGGTATTATGGCGGATGTAGTAAAAAAGGTAGGAGAGAATGTGTTGTTTTCGTGATCGGAATATTGCTGGTATGTTTTGGGTCAGTGTTTGTGACTAGCTAAGTTTAGAATTAAGACAGAAGAAGACTATCCTTTTCCCCAACCCACCTTTTCGGCCCGGTGCTACATTTTGTACTATTGTACGAATAAATATTATTCCAAAATTAGCTTGAAAATGAAACAGAACTAAGGACTTTAATTTAATTCTATAATTGAATTTGAAGTTTTTAGCTTCTGTAATGAAACATGTTTGAAACATGGTAATTCCTGTGTAGCGATGGAAATATATTTTTAAATAAGTAAGTTTATAATATATAATTAGTTTATGCTTTCTATATTTCGTTGCTATGGATTTATTTTGGAAATAAATTTAGTTTTAAAATATTTATAAACATGTATAAGCAAATCTGTCAATAAGTGCACACGCATATTCAAAAATGCACATACATATACCTTATATACTAGAGTATAATGCGAGTGTTTATTATCAGTGTTTTAAGCAAAAAATGGGGGTTGTACTATACGCTAGAAAGTTTTTTATGCATTGTGTGTGTGCCTGTGTGCTTGCTAGTATGTGTATATACATCCTTTCTCTATATATATATCCACACGTGGAGCAAAAAATGGAAAATATAGTATAATATATAAAAAGAATTCCACGTTATAGCCAAAAATGTTCACGTATTCTCTTTTCTTTTTAAAATATGCACTTTTTTCTTGTTGGAACAGCTATAATCTCTCCCTTACACACACACACACACACACACACACACACACACACACACACACACATATATATATATATATATATATATATATATATAACAAACTTATAAACCGCGCAAAAACTAATTCTTCCACAAACCAGATCTTCTACCATGAACGAAAAAACATAAAACAGCTTTTATTAATAATAATTTTCATAATTGTTGATGAACAAATAAGATATTCTATCATTAATGCTAATATGAAGCAAACTGAATACTGCTTCGAATAACCCCAAACATGTTACTCTTCTATATCGTAACCAAATGCATTCTAACTATAAACAAAACGAAAATATTCTAAAAAATTATTAAATACTAACATATCCATCACAAATGCTATTAAAAAAATTAAATTAATTAAAACACAAATACACATCAAGTGCTCCAGACCAGGTGCAATCTTCAGCTGAGCGCCGTGCTTCAGCAAGGTTTCGGTCCATTAAGCTCAGTACCTTTCCACACGGTGGGCCCGCAACAGTTGGATGCTATTACGTTGCAACCAGTCTATGTTAATTACGTGCGACTCGATAAGAATTTTTGGGTAATCCATACACTTCCTTCCACCGCTTTTTGACCACAAGTCTATATCACCTTCTCCGGCTTTGGGATTCCAGCACACTTGAGGAATATCTTTAAAGAGGCAGCAGGATATCCTCTACAGCCAACCTCAAATGGCCCCAGAGTGCAGCTATATCCTCTCTCACGGACTTCAGCCACTAGTTCCTCATACCGAAGCAATTTTCTTTCATGCACCTCATCAATCCCTTCTTCCCATGTTACTGTCAGTTCGCCAAGCAACAGATGTTGCTTCTCGAAATCAATTAAGACCAGATCTGGTCTCAGACCAGACACAACGATCTCCACTGGCAGTGTAGCATGCACCAGCACTCTCCACTTCCTTGAGTTTTCCTACCTGGTCTTCTGCCTTGTGGCAGTCGCACCTTGCTTCAGGAAGGTTACCCTTCGCAGGTCCAACGAGGGTATGCTAGCACTTCTTACATTCGCTGCCACGACCTTCAGCACCAAGTTATGTCTGAAGATGTACCAGCCATCCTGAAGCACCCCCGGACAGGCTGACAGCATGTAGCGCAGGTTTCCCTAAGCACCACACAACCGGCAGGAGGGTGACTCCTGCACTCCCCACCTGTTCAAATATGCCGATGATGCTGCCACGTCATATGCCGCCTGTATGAGGAACTTCAAATGTCCTGCGCCTAGAAGCCACCAATCAGACCAAGTGATCTGAACATCGTCAATACCCTCCGAGTTCAGTCATCGGCCCCGTTGAGCCTGCTGGACAGTCCGCACTAACCGTGTCTCCTCTTCGAGCTTTGTAACCCCCTGCTCTTGTAATTTGCGTCGCTCTTGTCTACTAGTCTCTGACCAGAATCTCCCCCTCTCACCTAGACCAAATCCAGCACGTCCCTTCCTTGTAACACCCTGAACTTCTGCCGGCTTGGCCATCACTTCCACTGCTGACATCACGTCTGACACTCTTCACTTTCTTCTTGTCTTCACATCTGGCACATTCTTCTGGATTACAGCATCCCTCGACTCACACAGCATGGACTGTAATCTCACCTTCGCCACCTTATATTCCTCCATCAAAGAAGTAAGAGGTAACTAAACGCCCCCCTGAGCTGCCATACAAAGCGACCGATGACAGAATCCTTGCAATACCAAGCCACTTACTTATGCACTTACTAATTTTCCTCTCAATTATTTCAACTCTAGACACTGCCACCTTGTATATAGTCAGCGGCCACATTAATCTAGGCATCAATCCAAAATGCATACACCACAGCATAAATTTTCCGGGAAGCCCACATTGATGGAATCTTCGCAGGCCCACCTCCGCTTGTTGCTGGATTTCGATCCCACGGTGACGATCTGTCACAGGGAAGTTAAACCACCTCCCCAGACTCTTTACACCTTGCTCCCGCACTGTTGGTATCTTTTCACCTGCGATGGAAAACACTTCATGTATGACCGACCCTCTCTTCATAGACAATGACCTGCTTTTCTTCGGTTTGAAGGCCATCTGACTCCATTCTACCAACTCTGCAAGTCTATCCAGAACCAACTGAGCTACTTTCCTATCATCTTGGATTATCGTCAAATCATCCATAAATGCTCTGATTTTGACCTCATTCTGCAGGAAGCGGCACTCTGGTGTCAGACCTCTCAAGATCACCTCCATCACCATCACAAACAGTACTGGAGAGATGGCACATCCCATAGCAATTGCAGCTCCACCTACTTTGTAGTGTACTTCATCGTAGAAAAACGCAGTACGAATCGATTGAAGTACGCAGCCAGACAACCCCTGAGTCTCTGCGGAACGTAGACGAACTCCAACGCTAACTGTATCATGCTATGCGGAACTGAACCATACGCATTAGCAAGATCTAGCCAGATGACGTGAATATTCTTCCTTTCAATTTTAGGCTGCTAGATCTTTGCCCAAATCATAGACACATGTTCCAAGCAACCTGGAAACACCGGGACTCCCGCTTTTTGAATACTAGTATCTATATAGTTATTCCTAAGCAGGTAACCCGTCAGCCTCCTGGCAAGAACCTTAAAAAACACCTTCCCTTCAACGTTCAGGACAGATATTGGGCGAAACTGACTAAGTGTCAACGAATTCGCTTCCTTCGGTATATATACCCCATCAGCTCGACACCAACAGTCCGGAACATCACCAACTTCCCAAATCTTCATAAGAAGCCTCCACAAACACATCAGTAGACCGGGACACCTTTGTAGACAGCATATGTCACCCCATTAGGACCACCCGCAGAACACGCTCTTGACATCCATACAACTTCTTGGACCTCCTTACAAGTCACTGGAGACTCATCAAAAGCTACCTGCGGGGCACCAGGCCTGAATAAACCTGACACCACATCGGCTGTGACCTCTCTGCTGGCATCCGAGTACGTGCTCATAAGATGTCTCTCCAGCTCCTCCCGCTCAACACACAACACTCCACTAGTCTTCTCCCTGAACAACTGCTTCGTGAAGCGGAACAGACTCTCCTTCTCTCCTTGAATAACTTCCGGGCCTTGGCAGCCTTCTGTCTCTTTTTGACAATCCTTTCCGCTCTACTTAGCTTTCTAATGCGCTTTCTTATGTCCTCCAGGATTGGCCTGATTTCCTCTGCCCTCTGCTCATCATCCCGCATTGCTGCTCGTAACCTTCCTCAATGTCTGTATGGTTCTCCGCCGCCGACGTACCTGAACTGGAGCTAAGGACGTAGCTTTCACTTCTAAACCTGGTGACCCCATACTCACTGATCATTTCCCCAAGTTGGCGGACTTTCCTAAATGGATCACCCCTGAGTGTCTTGACGGCTGCTGATAAGTCTTCATCTATCTCTGACCAGGCCCTATCCACAGAGGAAGACCACTTGATAACTCTGCGACTAGATTCAGCTTCGAAGACAGGATCCTGCAGGACACTGTGGTGTTCATCCTGGCCCTGACACTGCGACGACTTAACGACTACTACCGTGCGCTTCTTTACCACTGAATCACTGCCACATTTCATCTTTGTCTGGTATATCTTGCGACACTTAACCGACTTGAAGACTCTTTTACAGCCATCACATTACCTCTGGCTCTCACAACTGTCATTACCAGATTGTCTGTCCAATTTTGTTCCTATTGCAACTGTAGCAAGTCGCGTGGTTTTACATCCGACGTGAAACAGGCGACTCTACCTGAGCCACGGATGGACCGGAAGATTACATACTGCTCCGGTTTTGCCAGACTTCAGGCCGGCGCGATTTTCAAAAGGTTTCCTATCCCAACATCCCAATATGCGCATGCCACTCCTCAACGGCCATAAAGAACTGTTGTAGAACCCAATCACATATAAGTGCTGCTTCTCGTGAAAACAAACTTAGGGCGGGCAGCTCACGCCCCCGCAGCCCTATCACTACTGTCACCGCACTATATTAAATCCAGTATATCCTATTTAATCATTCGTAACGACTCTTCGCCACCAATCAATGTGTTGCAGAAAACCAACACTGTATATAAATTTAAATGTCCACTGGGAGATTGTATCTGCAACGGAAAAAATAATATTTATGTAGGCCATACTACGACCACGTTGTTACAGCGGTTCACTTTTCATTTGAATGACATGTATGGCATCTCTAAACTTTTACAACAGCATTCTTGTCCATATTCGCAATTTTGAAAATTTTTTGTTCAAAATATACCCATATTTTTTCATGAAAATATTAAATATAAACTAAAAATCCTTGAAGCCGTCTATATTAAAAACTGAAGCGAAACCATAACAAAATTAATTTTAATATTGCACAAAAGTATGAAGAAAAAAAAACGGATGGATCACTGATGAAGATTCTCAACAGGAAGCCAAGGAGACAGAAAACTCTGCCAAGATAACGAACGGAATACAAAAAACTACATATGAAATAAACACCAAATTCAGGTAGGCCAAAGAGGACTGGCTAAACAAAAATGTGAAGAAATAGAGAGATTGAGCATCACCAACAAAAGAGATATGCATAAACAAATAAGGGAAATAACAGTCAAAAAGTCTTGTCAACAGGCTCAAAGAATGGAGCACTTATAGTAGAGAAGGAAAAGTTTATTCCGCGATGAAACGAATATATTGGAGAAATTTTCCACGACGAAAGAGAACAAACGGCAATACATAGAATCACCGATGGGACAAAAATTCTAAAAATCGAAGTAGAAGTTGCACCGGCCAAATTGAACAGAAACAAGGCAACAGGGCCAGAGTGAATTGTAATAGAGATGCTGATAGCCTTACATGATTTCGGCATTACAGTAATTTTCAACATTACAGAAATAATAAATGAAATTTACAAAGAATATCTCAGCAAATCTATTTTCATAGAACTGCCTAATAAATCAGGAGCAAACGAACAACCAGCCTAATGAGCTACATATCAAAACTCATAATCCTTATTCTGATGAAGAGATCGCTCCGCTGAATCAGACAAGAGATAGGATAAGAACAGTGAGGGTTCGTTAAAGACACCGGAAAAGGAACGCGATATTCATGCTCTGAATGTTATCAGAAAGAGCAGTACAAATGCAGAAGTACGTGCACCTGTGTTTTATAGACTACATAAGGGCTTTCGGCAAAGTATGCCACGAAGATGATCATAAAAATGTTATCATTGTAAATAATGAAAACTACATTGTTTTCTAAACAAATACCCTTAGGATGATATTGCGTTAATGTCGAAAATACTCGGAATAAGACATTATGCATCAGCACGGTAATTTTATCTCTTCTTTTAATACCGACACTAAAAAGTTCATCCGAGAATATGAACGGATGCTACTGAAAATAAATAGACAACTTTTATTCAATGAAACTTGCCTCAACACACACACACACACACACACACACACACACACACACACACACACACACACACACACACACACACATATATATATATATATATATATATACTTTTTCGTAAAAAGAGGTATTTTGCTTTTATATCTAAATAAATCGGTCACTAGGCAGTAATTTACAATTATACTATATATATATATATATATATATATATATATATATATATATATATATATATATATATATAGATAGATAGATAGATAGATAGATAGATATATAGAGAGAATGGAGATTCATAATTTGATAAATATTAAATCAATTAACAAACAATATATCAGAGCATATTTAATAAATATATGGTCAAAATAAAGAACTGAATTGTTTTGGTGGTGAGGCCCAGGGGATCAGTTTTGAAATATGCATTATTTCAAACGTAAATAAAACCACATACAAATCTCTCTCTCTCTCTCTCTCTCTCGACACACACACACATATATATATATATATGATAAAATATAGTTATAAGGTATGTCATATTTACGAGTTAAAGTGTTAAATATAAAAGTGGATATTCAACTCAACATCCAGATAGACTGTTTCATGCAAAACGTAATAGGTTGACGATTACGTTTCAATCTCAGACGGTTGTTATTAAATTCACTGTTTAAGAAAAACAACAACAACAGGGATAACTACTTAAATACGTTTACCTATTACAAATAATGTCTATTGTAATAAAGAAATAATTTCGGATAAACAATTCAAAAAATATATGCATATATACATTCAGATGTATATCTCTATAAAATGCATATGCAGAAGAAGTAAATTCAATCAAACCTGATGTGAATGATAACCTCTCCAGTTATGTATGTAGTATTGAGATTTTGGCAGATAACTGTAAGCAGTCTAGTTTATTCATGCATCTGAATCTATATTTAACGGTCGCTTTAAAAATGCTTGTGAAACTTCCAATATATGTACATAAATAATAAATTGCAATTATTTCTTCTATTTATGTTTCCTTAATACGGTTTTTAAGCATTCACCTAGCTTGGAAACAATACCAAAGTAATTTTCATCATTTTCAGTTACTTGTTTATTCAGTTATTTTATTTATTTGTTTTTCGTTACCCTTAGAAGCTCCGCCATATTCCGTCATGAATCGTTCTGTTTTCGTTACTGCAGCAGAAGAGAAGCCGATATATTTGATAGGTTTTTTTCTCTCATATAATGATGGTGCATTTTTATAGACATACATTTGCACTAGAGGGCGCATGATAACGAGCAACGGCAACGCAGTTTCCCATTGAACCTGGCTAAGTTAATTAGTGTTTTCTCTATTTTAAATGACCCTTTTCCATGCATATAATAACTCTATTATGACATTGTGGCATGTATTCATTTTTGGCTACTGAATTTTTTTTATTTTAATTTTCAAAGCACAACATAAAAATTGAAAGTTAAAATTTATTAAAACGAAATTTGCACAAAACCGATACGCTACAATTTTCCTTTCCTGGTTAATCAGACTGAGAGTGTCAAAGAGAAATAGAAGCTGCCCCCATATGTATGTATATATATATATATATATATATATATATATATATATATATATATATATATATATATATATATATATATATATATATATATATATTTATCATAACGATATGTAACTTTTTAAATTTCAAGAGCAGTTTTGGAGGAGAGATGTATGAAAAGGTAGAAAAAGGTTTTGTTTGATGAATTTCGTCCCTTGATGCAAAAACACATGTGCATGAACGAGAGACACTGGGAATTTTCAAGTCAACATAACGCAAAACTGCCGCTCTATCTTTGCTATTAATTTTTTTTTTATTTAACTTTTCTTGTGTTATGTTTTTGTTTACTGGAAATACAATATGTAGAAATTGTCAGTCCATAGTAGCCGTGTTCATAGTTGATTATATTGAGTGTTGGCTTTTTTCTTTTTCATTAATAATGCTTCCATTATTTTTACCCTTTTTTACATGTGGATGATGCCAGTATATTTGTATTATCAACGAGTATGTTGCGGATGGATTTTGCCATGAGTATTTAAATGAGATGTAATTGAGTTTAATTGATAAAAACAAAGTTTTATCGCCAATTTTCTATTATTATTACGAGAAAAAAATCAAAGTATTTTTAATTATTAGATTATATTGTTTTATCCTTTTTAGAATGTTCGAAATTTGGGTTGAAAATCTTGTTTATTTGCGTTAACAGAGGGACCAAAGATTATTATTGGAAATTTTAAAGTTTTTTTACGGCAAAAAACACAGTAAGTTAGAAATTCTTGCAAAGATCAAATAATTGTCGGATTTTTATCAAACTCTTAGGATCTATTCACAAATTAATTAAAATATTTTAGAAATGTATCCTTTTTAGAGAATCTTGGTAAAAATGTTTTTATATCTGTTAAACTCTCCCACCACACATACACACATTTAATTTTATGGAATTTCGAGAAATTCCTTTTTTTTACCGTTTAATGTTTATATTAGCTATACGCAGAACCTCTTGCAGAATTAAAACCATCACTTTTTTTTGTAAAACAGCACCCTAGTTAATGAAAATCTGCTCGGAATCGAAAAATCAAAAATGCAATGATACTAAGATATTATTTGATTATTAAAGCTTTTAATTGATTTTATGAATAAGATATATTATGCATAGTACTGTCTGAAGAAAAAATTGATGAATAATGAATTGTTTTCATTTTAAAAAATAATTAGGATATTTTATAAAGTTTTCAGTCTTTTAAATTTCTGTATTAATTTGTACCGATAAGGTGATATTGCTATTAAGTAAATAACAGATTTACTAATCATAAATTGAAAAGCCTGCTACAATTCAGCGACCCCTAATATTTTAAAAATAATTTTGAATGTTTTTCTTTCTGTATAAACGTCGACATTTTTCAAAATACAGACGTCCATACACAACATTATCAAAAAATTAAGACCATGATTATAGTACATTTAAAGCTAAAATCCAATAAAACATTAGATTACGGAGAATATTTTCCTAAATATTCAAGATTAATGTGTTGTTAAAAATATATATAAAAACGCACTCACATTATATACCTCAAGTAATTCTAACAGATATATCCACCCTAAAAATTTTAGAAGAACTTTCTCTGTTAAGCTGTCAATACTTTAAATAAACAAATACTTCCGTTTTAAAAATGTATTTCTGCAATATTTTAAACTTAAAGTAATATTTGTTTCCAGTCAGTTTAATTAAACTTAAATCAACTAAAATTAAATAAAAATAAAGTTTCAAAAAAGTATATTTTATTTTTAAAAGACTTTTTAATAAAGATGATTACATTGTGATGACAAATGGCTAAGAATGGCGCTAAAATCCCTGATTTTTAGCACTTTCAAAACAAAAACTTCTAGTGAATTTAGTTTTGAAATAGAACAAAGTATAGTGCTCAGTGGAAATATTAAAATTAATCTATTAGCTAGAAATTTTTTTCATTTTTTAAAATTAATTTTAAATAATAGGTATCGCGTTTTTGCAGAGGTAATACACTTCCCAGATATTTAAATTTACCTACTTGCTTGATCTCAGAATTTCGTAAATCATATTCTGATTCTTGACTACCATGCATTCTGTCCTTTTTACATTTGTGGATTAGTCCTCTCTTCTCCCTTTCCTTTAACACTTTCTCTAGGAGTCATGCATTCTTCTTTCTATGTCTACTGTCAATACTCTCTTACCTGGATATCTGTTATTGTTAAATTGTTTTCGCCAATAATAGATTTAGATAAGACTTCTAATTCTTCCAGAATCGTCTTTCTGTAAAGTGTTTCATTCTGGTTACTACATATAATGGCATTAAGGAAAAGTACGATTTTTTTTTTTGCTTCTTCGTTTTTATTAGAAGAGAGAAAGAGACGTGGCAGCTTGGATTCTAAGAGGTAGTGGTATGAATGACGTCACGCGAGCACATGTCGCACGTTGGCTTAGCGTCACTTATTCGGTCTCTCAACCTGGGTGTGAGCAGCGTATCAACGATTCAAACTTTTTACGGCTCTCTGCTGAACTCGCGTAGTTTTGGACTTATATTCAAAATTCAGACAAAGGCAATCCATCACTCTCAGCATACCACACCGATGAGCCACTCGCTGACCTTTTTGGCCCTGATCTTCGCATTCTGTAACAAAACTTTGCAGAGTAATTGGCTATGGTTAAATGCAATTTGCAGAAATGCCCAACAAGCAGAACTGACACAGTTTGAAATAAAAAAAAGTAACAACAGAATGAAAAGAACAGGGAGAAATAATATTAATCAAACAATATATGCAAGATATAAGTAGGCAAATCAACTGTAATAAGGCATAATGTTCCCAAATTAAGAATGGTGTTAACACACAAAAAACTACAGACAAACGTTCGCAGCGTTCAGACATCAAGACAAAAGCATAAATGTATCGGATGAGACCATGAAGAGGCCTATATTATTTGCAACGAAGAAATCCCAGGACGTATTTTCAGTCATTCCCAAATAATGGAACCAACAAGGTTGAATATATTTGGTGAGAATACATATACATGTCTTAGGCATCTTTCTATTTTTGTGAATTTAATGAATGTTTTTTTCTATCTATATACAGTCGGCTTACACTCAGTATAAGTTCTTTCCCAAATCTAGTCTTCCTCGGAGTTCAAATGCATGTTAACAAAATAATAATAGTTTATTAAGATTTTACCAGCATTACGTAGCTACTTTTCTAAATAATTGCCATAAAAATTGATACACTGGTGGCACCGATGCACAAATGTGTAAATAGCGTCTACGACTGGAGACACAATTGTCTCTCTGAAACAACGTCATAATTTCTGTGGAACCTTTTCCCAGATAAATGCTGATGTTGCTTGAAAACAGCGGACAGCAGGGTCCATGTCTGAACAATATGGTTGATTTAATGTAATGTTTTTGTTTTTTCAAGTTGGCTGTGTGTGGCATGCAGTTTTTGTGCTGGTGAAGAATAACTTTACTCAAAGAGCTCTCCTCATTCTGTCCAGTATTTCACAGTTGCTCTCCAAACATGCAGTATGAAGACATTGATGATGGATGCTCGATGATTATGGAATGAAACCTTTCCTCGGAGGTAACGTGATGCGCTCAGGTCCCATTACCCGTAACCATGCATCCAGAACGATTTCACCAGATCCCCTACACCGTTCCAATAGCTGAAAGGAACATCCATATGCTGTCTTCAATCAGTTGATATTGGTTCCAACAACATGACTTCTTACGATATTCAAAATTCTAGACGATTTCATGGACGATTAAGTGGGGTAATTTTCAACGGTCATATCCACTTTCGACGTGGGTAATGTTCTGATTTCGATGCACATGGATGTCTTGCATAAATCTCGTCCTTTAGATTCGTATGACCCTCTCGATACACCGTTTATGAGACCCTATATGTTTATCTATACACTGCACCTTGTTCAAGGTGAATTTCTGTAAGTTTTTCGTTCTCAGATCGATGGAAAACTGATAACACCATACACTTCTATGTCCGGGTACTGCTTCATCGTGTCATTAGATGCTCATTCGTTCACAAGCAGCACTATTTTGGCCGTTATAAGAATTATTACACATCCTTTGTTGCATTTTGTTAACAGTCCTCTCAATGTTTTAATACCCGATTTCTGCTTATCTATACATTACTTTGCAGAAAACTCCGATAAATGTATAACAGATGCGGAAATATTTCCCCGAAAAAAATCCCCACTTCACTATTATTTCTCGTCACGGTGTGAAACGACACAAGTGTGTCAGAAAATTCCAATTTTTAACATCTTTTCCCCTCATGCTTCCATTTGGCCATTTGGCCTACTAATAATACAATAAATGTTTTTGTTCTTATCATCAATATTATTTTTGCTGTTTTTTGCATCTACCTTAAATTCTATTATCGTCCTATTATAGCTATCTGTCTGTCTGTCTCATTCTCTCTCTCTCTCTATCTCTCTCTCTCTCTCTCTCTATATATATATATATATTTATATATATGTATTTGGGGTGGCAGCATATTTTCTTTTATAAAAGTCTCATTGAACGCGACAGACAATGATATTGTATTTAGTTTTGTCTTCATGATAGACTAAGACACTCTTGAAACTGTCCGTAAGGATTATTGTCTCAAACGTGTTCGGACAATTCATTAGACTAAAAAAACAACACCTACACCTGTTAATCAACCATGATGTGTTCTGAAAGGATGTATTGGTAAAGCGATTTCAAAGATGACGTAAGCTTATGGAACAGAATTGCAAATATGGTGATAAATAGATCTATGGCGAAATATCTATATTTTGTCTTTGAAATTCACGTAAAAAAACACTAGGAAACTTTCATACCAATCGACCAATTTTAATACATCAAAGGTCATCCGATAAACATTATTCCAATTCCCCTTGTCTTAAAACTTAGTTTTGCGTATTAAAGCTTAAGTAATGTGAATAAGAAGTGGATTAAAGAGGACACCGAAATCTGATGGCAAATTGGAATAGCGAAAGATGCCTTCCATATGCTAAACAAAGTATTTAGAAATAGCAAAATTACGTTAGAAACAAATAAAACAGTAATAAAATGATATATAATATTAGTCCTTTTATTTTTGTACTACGAAATCGAAGGATCTTTTATCTTGCACTAGGAATAAAAATAAGTCAAACAATGAAAAAAGTCTTCCAGAAATTTCCGATAGTCTCAAGAACCATTAATTCTAGCAGGTCGCGCGGAGTATTTAGAAAGGGAGATAAGCCGTTCAGGTTGGATCAAAAAAATATGACAGGCCATTATGATGTCAGCCGTTTAAGCATATGCTCAGTCGTTGATTGAAAATATTCCTTGGTATATAATGAGAGTATATTTCGTCTGAAATACTTTTCCGTCCATATCCTTGCAATATAATGTTCCTCGACTCAAAACAGGCAGTTGAAAAAAAATGAGATGGAGCGCTCATAAAATCTTGCATGGTATAAATATGAAAATATAATTTATTTTGGCGGCTAAAATTGCTTAAGTCAACGGCCCTCATCTATTGAATGCTAGACACTCTCCTCTCAAATGAAGAAGAGACTTGAGGCAACAGAAATTAGGTTCTACAGAAAGATGCTGAAAATAGCATGGAGCAATGACGATGGGAAAATGGAAAGAAAATGGCACTTGTACCTAAAATAAGAATGAGGCAGCTGAAATTTTAAGGGCACATAATGAGACTCACCGGACATATTGAAGGCAAGAGCGACAGATGAAGGCAGTACATTATCTATCTAACGAGCTTTAGTAAATGATTAGCGGAACAAGGATTAGGAGTAATACCAAAAAGACAAACTTTACTGAGAGCTACAAAGGAGAGGAAAGTGTGGAGAGCCATGATCAGTCACATTCTGAAGAACGAGGGCACTTAGAAGAAGCTCGGTTCTAAATGCTTTATTAAAAGGAGAATGAAAACAGAGAAGGGCTTGACGAGAGCATTTCAAACATTAAATATATTCACTTATTATTATTATTAATTCCATTTTTACTGAATATTTTTGAAAAAAATAAAAAATAAATGAAGCAACCTACGTGCACACACATTTTACATTCATAAAGTCCTTGTAAGGTGTGAGCTGTACTTGTGAGAAGAGTTGTTTTTTTTTCTTAAGGCATTGGCTCCAAGCGATTCTTTTAATGGGTCTATCAGAACATTTCCTAATAAAATCGAAGGCTGTACCTACAACTGGTATTATTGGTGGCATATCTCTGAGATTTCCACATCAAGATCCTTGTATTTTTAATGGTCTTCAAAGATACAGTACAACCTGCAGGTACTGCTATGCCAATAAGAACGGACATTCTATATTTGTGGTCTTTGATCACTATGTCTGGGAGATTAGCTTTGATTCTTCTGTCTGTGTGTATTGTAAAATGCCATAAAATTGTTACAGCGCTCTTCATTGTAATTAAGTCTGGAGGGTTTTCATACAAATCTCTTGAAGTTTACTTCCTGTAAAGTTGCACATTTTTCAGATTTATATTTTGTGGATTCTAATACCGTGCAAGCTGATACAAGGTGGTAAATTGTTTCTAGATTTTCATTACAGAATGTGTATTCGCATCGTCGTCGTAAACAGCAACAAAATTGTTGCTGTTATTATTATTATTATTATTATTATTATTATTATTATTAACTCATTGTTATGGTCCAATATCCTCGCACCACAGTTATGGTCCAAGGTTAGGACCAAGGAAGAACAACACGAACACAAGATTAGGAATAACAAAGATATAGTAAACAGAATAATAATACAAGAAGTTGAAGGTGTTAGTATGACTGTCAGTCTGGTTTAGAGTGAACTACTATTGTTTACACTCGTTCTGTCTCGACTCGTTACACTTCGTTCTATATCGTCTCTCTTGAGAGGCGCACTCTTTATAGTGTCAGGAAGAGTTCATTGTATCGTTACAGGTAAGATCCCATAACACTTATTTAATCCAATTTTTTTTATATTATCTTAACAATTATTATAAATAATAATCTTGTAAAATGAATATTTTATTGAAATGAGATTGGAGAATATACAAAGTTTTCTTCTGGTATCAAGAAAATGCGGACTAAAAGTAATAAAAGAAGGTATCGGTTTAAATTGACGCACGATCGTTTTGAGATGAGGATTATTTTTAAATAGAACTGACCTAATATATATATATATATATATATATATATATATATATATATATATATATATATATATATATATATATATATACATTCTTAATTTATATCATTTTGCCGGCAATTTCAACATCTTTTTTCCACATATCTATACTAAAAACATAAACTACAATTTTACAAAGCAAACAACTCACTGAAATATCTCAGAAAATTTCTAAATTTTCACAGATGCTGTGAGTATGGATGTGCGAGTGGGGTAACGAATTATGGCTCGGAGGGTCGAATTCAAATTGCTGCTTGGTTCTTTATATTCCCTTACTGGCAAATACCGTTGTGGAAGATATGAATCTAACTTTTCTCACGCTGATATGTGTTAATTAGTCGGACTTGTATGGTAGGCATCAATGATTGACACAGACCCAACCCAAGTGACATTAAATAGTTTGCTTGCTGCTCGAGGGTTGAACTCCTACACTGATTATAATACGAAACACGCATGCGAAAGAAGTTCATGTCAAAGAACAATGCACCATTCCGTGTGTTTTTCAGGCCTACATCGGTCAAGGAACAAAACAAATTCAATTTCCTCAGCATTCTTATACTCGGATGCCTCGAGTGCCAGGGTTTTATCCCGATCAAATCATTTCTGGGGGGAGGTACTACCAGGGGGTGGCTTTATAAAGATGGTCATATAATAAATGTAAAATTTAATTGAGCATTTGTATATTTTTGTAACATATATTGTCCAATCTAGCAGCTTTGGTTTGGTGGCGATAACTAATTTGGTTAATTATCTTTGAAGATATTTTTGAAGATTGTCTGATGAAATGAAATATAGAGGAGAAAAGAAAAGTTTGATATTTTTTTTATTTTTGTGTGGTTTGTTTTTCATTGGTTAATTAGACCATATATTACCAGAGTTTTATTCTATCTTTAATATTTCATTACTGATAAAGCTTAAATAAAAGCGAAACATTTACAATTTCTAAACGTTTCCTATTTTTTCTATCCTTTTTTGGATTTTAATCCATATTTTATCCATATCTGATTCTACTTCATATATTTTAAATGTGTAGTTTTTTTGTTATTTATTTACAGTCTTAGATTTTCTTTATAAATTTGTACATGCTATAGACAGCTAAGCGGTTTAGTTATGAAAATAAGGCAATTCCTTGCACTGAATGTGGTAACCACTTGTGTAATTAGATCTCAGCTTGGGAGTAACATGTATAATAGGAAACATTTAATATTTAATAAATATTATAAATTATAGCATAACCTGTGGTATATTGAATAAATGGCTACCAAAATGCTTTTATCAAATTTAATTAGCAAAATTTACTTAATAAATGTTATTCGGCAATCAGCTTTAATTGCGAGCATTTGACTCATACCGTTTGACGGCAAGAAGAAGTCTCCCAGAGAAAAAAAAGATTATCTAGTTTAATGGAACAAAGGGGAGAAATTTGAATCTTTGTACACTGGGCATCATTGCAAGTCAAATAAATGAGTCAACGTCACTCATTAAAAACTTTGTGATTCGACATGAATTTATCTCTTGTTTAGAAATAAATTTTGCCAGTAAGTTACCATCTATGATTATCGCTCTGATTAATTACGCATTTCATTCACACTATATTATTTTGGGTTGATAGACGCTTATTCCTCATATTCAGTAAAGGTTAATACAAAGTGAACGTTTGTTTTTTTAATTTATAACCACTTCAAATCTAGCAGGGATTTAAACGATCCTCTTCTGTGAACGGCTAGAAATGTAGAGCGACCGTTTGTTATATATCGTATAATGAGATTGGTTCGGATATTAGAGTAAAATATAATTACATTTAAGTAAAAAAAATAGAAACTTGCTTTAAAATTAACCGCTTTGGTTTAATGTCAACATTGTACGTTGGAGGTTCAATGATTCCGTAGCCTGAAACCTTCAACTGAATTCTGACCTTGAAATTTGTAATAGTTAATATTCGATTTATGGGATAAATGAAAAGAGATCCCATTAAGTGATTTAATGACGAAAAATATTATGTTGAAAAAATGTCAGTATTAAAATTGGAGTTTATTGTCTTATCAAATTATAAGGACTATTATATTATAAAACTCTATTCTAAAAAATACGATTATTTTTGACAGAAGGCGATTAAAAGCAATTAAAATTGTTACCAAATACGCAGCAATTATGGCATTTAGCATTAAAATCTTTCTGAGGCTAATTTTATGAAACAACTAGTTTTCGTGCTAAACTAAAAAAGTATTTCATCCAATTTGCCATTTACATTTCAGGTACTCTATAAAATCAGCACTCGTTAGTAAAATTTTAAGATATTCAGCAAAATTATATATATCAGTAATAAAAATAGTGAAGGCTACAAATATAAACTTTTACGTTAATTTAAATTTATTCCTGTTTATCATAATAAAAAAACAATCTTAGTATCATATGTTACTGATCAGGTAACAACGAACGATAGTACTGAAAACAAACGAAGTATTTATTCTAATAAATGAGAGTATTTTATCAGGATTATAACTAGGAAGTTACTAACAAACGAAACGAATCGATATATTATGTAACTCCCGTCAGGAAGCCACTAGAATGTAGAATAGAAGAGGATTAAAATCAATAAAAATCGCTACTGTCTGCATAAAAATCAGAGTAAAGACAGTCTAAGTTCTTGCTTTTAATCATTTCACCGCAAGAAACGCAAAAAGCCACTAAGAGGCAACGAGGTACTTGGCGCAAAAGAATATGAAAAAATGAAAAACATTAGTAAGGAGAATAAACAACAAAAGAACGGGAATTAAGAAACTAAATACATTTTCAGAGAGCAAAGTTGACTAGAAAGCAAGTAGACGGAAGAGTGTTTCGCACGCGAGAAGCGCAAGTGAAGAAACTGTTAGCAAAGAATTTAGAATTTCAACTGTAAAATGATGAGGTCTAGATGCCAAACAATTTCTGCTCTTAAATATGTAACGTCGAGGTACCAAAGAGGAAAGCTCCTCAGAACAATTACTTTGAAAACATTTATAGAAAATTCACATGGAAACTACGTTACGGCCGTAGGAAAGTGACTGAAGATGAGATGCTTTGACAAGTCTGATAACATTGCAGATTCTTCTTTGGATTTTATAAAGAATCTCCAAATACATAGAAGAAGCATCAGAACAGATATAACAGCAGTATCCAATATATGTACCTCAAAAGAGTGAATTAATCTACAAGAAAAACTTAATATAGATATATAAATAATACCTATAACAGAATATTGGAGTAATTCTGAAGATAGACGTATGAAATAAACTACTACATAACACTGCGCAATACTGTCTTCAAAGCCAGCATTAACCTTTTGAAAAAATTACAATATTTCGTAAAGATGATGAAAATCAATACAGTGATTGTAGTCCATTGTGTATTGAAGTGGATTTTATAAAAATAACAATTTTTATTGTACCTCGATTTAATTCTCGCTCCTTGTGTTATTTACAAAAAAAAATCTGCTACAATGTTACCGATTAAGTAGCAGAGATAGAACCAATAATTTATTGACCTGTAGCTTCTCATGTCTGTCGCCAAGAAAATAATGTGAAATGAATTTTATTGATTAACGAATGCAGAATCCCAGCGGGAAAAGTCGTTTGGATTTAGGTCAAAATTCATTTCATACATATTGTGGTAGGTATAGTTTCTAATTCACTGAATTCATATAACCATATAAGTAAAAATAATTGGCCACTAGAGAGAGCGAAAAACCTGTCATCCGTGACTGAGAGTCAGTATTTTTCTCGTCTGTTCATAGTAAAGTAACTAATATCATCAACACTGTCCCTTTGGACATTTTATATTTTTTTCAGTTTCCCAGCCGTTAAATTAACTGAAATATATTTGCGCGTATCTAACTTGTTTTCAATGATATGTTATTCAGCTATTATATCCTGCGTGGTGGTGAAGCACGCTTTCAAAACCTTGTCTTTTATAACTTTAGCTTGAATGGCTTCGTGATATATATTGAATGAAAGTGACTGGTTCATTCTAACACTTTTCTATGTGAAAATATCGGAGACTAATGAATCTTACATAAAAACGGGATGTGAGGTACTGGCAATTGAACTCCTATGAAGACATATTTGCCTAGGAGGCTTTTCATTTTCCATGTTACTCAGTACTTTTCCGTCCAAATGGGATTGCTCGTCTACGAAATGTGTTGGTTCTTTTTACTAGTCACAGGAGCATAATGATGTATTTGATTTAGAGGACGCAAAGTTTGAATTTTGAAGATTAAACGGAAATTTTCCTGTTAGATCTATTTTAATATAAACACAAATTTTATAAAGGAATTAAAAGGATGTTGTATGAGAAAATTCCACACACACAAACATATATAAATATAAATATATATAAAATTAACAAAATTAAAAGATTTCTCACTTAGCTGATGTATAGTACGTCTCCTATTTTTACGTAAAAAATGATCATAAAAACTTATACTATACCGAAATGCATACTAGTAACCATTCAAAATTACGTAATTTGCAATGGGATTATATATATATATATATATATATATATATATATATATATAATGGCAATTTATATTTATTTTAATCGACTCAATAGCATGAATCAACTTCTTAATGTTATTATTAAATCCATTTAGGAAGGCGCCATAGTTTTTATCATTTCTTTTATTTTCCATAGTACTTTCAGTCTTTTTGTGATGTCAACGAACACTCGTTTGACACTTTTGTAATGTCAAAGAATACTCGTTGTCACTTTCGTAATGCTCGTTGTAGTGGAGACCTTGTAATCGCAGATACAACTATAATACGCTGTTGAACAATACTGATGTCAGATGCCTTCGAATATCATTCACACTACATAGTACTTGCACGATAATACTCGCTGGAATAATAATTCTTATAGTGAAATAAGAATAGCGGTCCGTATAGTAATAGATGGAATAGAAATAGCGATCTGAATAGTAATAGAGGTTAGACTAGAAATCACGATCCGCATAGAGGATAGATTAGATATAGCGATCCGAATAGTATAGAGGATAGACTAGAAATAGCGATCGTTAGTCGTCAGCTACTTACTACATAAATGTGTTTCCTCTGTGGTCATGTGGTCTAGTTAATTCAATAATGGGGTCGCCTGTGTTTGCTCACTGGCGATCTATGTTCAAACGCGGCCGTGACATTCCTATATAACACTTCCCAATTGAGATGACTTCCTCTGGAGTCTATATTTCTTCAGCTTCGGTTCAATACTCAAATGATCCGCTGCTGTTCTTTTTCTTTTGCTGTTTCCCCCTTGGTTCACTAATTTCTTGTGGCGTGGGTACGTTAAACATGCCATACAAAACTTCCATCGGTTCCTCTTTTCGTGGACTTACTAAATCAGTGAATCTCCGTTTTAACTGATTAAGGTGTCGCTTATGTTCCCGCCTTTGTCCCTGTACCATGTATGTCATGTTGCCAATCCGTGTTTTTTTTATAACGCCATCTTCGCAGAATTCCTTTCCATGAAGGTCGATTTTCAAAAACACTTTTTATCAACAGGTTTAAAATATTCATTTAAATTATTTTGATTCCTTTATATTCTCGTCTTCCGTTCTGGTAGTAATTAGTTAAATACGAAGTTAATCTTCCTGGAGAATATCAACTCTGCATTATTTCATCTGACTCCTCTCCCTCCAACATTTTTAGTGCCTATTTAAACTTATCGACAAACCGTTGTGCTCGTCCGTTTGATCTTGGGTAATAACGAGGATTTGTAATATGTTCTATTACTGATGATTTGCAAAAAACAAAAACAAACAAAAAACTTAGATTCACTAAATTGAGTCTGGTTATCTGAAACGATAGAGTCAGGAACACCGAACCTTGCAAAAATCTCGTGTAGGAAATTTATCGTTACCGCGGTAGTCGGTCGTCTACATTTTAATATTTCTGGCCATTTAGTGTAACTATCGAGTACCACTAGATAGTATGCTCCGTATAACGGTCCTGCGAAGTCTATATGTATTTTGGACCATCGCATATCGGTTTGCGGCTAAAGAATTTTGATAGGTGGTGACTTTGCTACCAGAGCACAACCTATGCATGATTTCACTACATTTTCGATATCTTGATCCATTTTTGGCCAGTAAGTATAACGCCTCATTAAGGATTTCATTTTAGAAATTCTTGGATGTCCCATGTGAAATTCCGTTAGCATACGTTTTTGCAACGACGCTGGTATCTGCGTACATTAAATATATCATTACATAATGAAAATGCATTATTTGCAATAATATTTTCCCCTTAAATCTTAATTGCTTCTTCATTTTCATTATAAAGTCGTCTTTTTTTAATTACCTCTTATTTCCTCCAATGTTATGGACAGTTCTCTGGTAGTATTGTATAATATATTATTAATTCCATTTCCTTATCGCCACAATTACTGTCTTCAAGTGGTTCACATAATCTTGTTATTAGTCTAGAAAATCCGTTTGCATTCCTTTGTGTCGAAGAAAAAATTAAATGATCAAACCAGGGAGTAACAGTGACTGAGTCAGCTGGTCAGTCTAGACATGATCATTTATTATGCATTTTGGGTAAGACAACAAACAATAATTTCCTGGCAGAATTGAATGTCATCCTAGCAATTAAATTTAAAAGAATTACATTCGGTAAACACAGTCTACAAGCCGCTAACGGCAGCAAAGTCAACACATTGGGAGCAGTTTCGTTGAAATTAAATCTGAGTATGAGTCGGATTTTTCCAGGAGAATTTACCATTCCAGATGTTAAAACACCCATCATCAGTGTAGATTTTCTAGCACTTTTCAATCTTTCGGTTAATATGAACATATGTCACCTGATTATCAACAACGCAAATTTAACTGTTTCTGGAAATATTTCAGATTCTCAGACTACTTGCATCCGTTCCGATTTGCTATCCGACTCCATAAAAAAATGTCCTTAATATGAAAAAATAATATCACACCGTAACAACATTAAACATAACGTTAAATATCATATTTCAACCTGTGGTCCTCCTGTGCATTCTAAACCTCGTCGATTAAATCCCCAAAATTTAAAAATTGCTAAAGGAGAATTTCTTTATATGCTTGATCTTGACATCATTCGTTCATCCAGGAGTCTATGATCATCACTTGTTCATAGGATGCCAAAAAAGTCAAGCAATGACTGGAGACTATGTGGCGACTACAGGGCATTAAAAGCATCTAAAATCCCGGATATATATCCTGTTTCACATATCTTTAACGCAACAATTTTTTCTCGAATTTATTTAGTTTGGTCCTATCATAATATTCCCTGTAGTAGAAGAAGATATACCTAAAACTGCTGTCTGTAAAACTTTCGGACTATTTGACTCCGTTCATGTTCAATTAGGATTACGGAACGCGGCCCAGTCCTTTCAAAGTTTTATGGACGAAGTATTGCGTGGTCTACCCTTCCTTTTTGCGTATATAGATGATTTTAGTTGCAAGTAATTCTACAGAACATCAGCAACATATTCAGGAAATATTTGAACATTTTAACTTTTATGATAAACGTATTGAAATGTATTTTTGGCTTCACGCCACTCGGTTTCTTGGGGCATCAAATTGGTGCAACTAGTATCACCCCTTGCCCAATTCACTGAGTCAACTAAGAAAGTTCACTGGGATCCTTAATTATTACAGACGTTTCATTCCAAAGTATTCCCATTTATTATCTGTACTGACAGATATTCTCAAGTCCAAAACAAAAAATATCACCTTTTCTGAAAAAGCTTTTGAAGCGTTTTCTTCAGCCAAATATGCGATTGCAAACTGCACTAAGTTACATCGACAGTAACGTGTCTACCCAGATATTAATATCAACGGATGCTACTGATTCCGCAGTCGGTGCCGTCCTTCAACAATCAAAAAAGGTAAAATCACTCCTATTTTGTTTTTTCTCGTCGAATTTATATGATTCTGAGAGGAAATATCGTACTTACGAACGTGAACTTATGGCTGCCAATCATTCTATCAAGCATTTTCGTCATCTGTTGGAAGGTAGAGATTTCACCGTTTTCACTGACCATCAGCGTTTGACTTTTTTCATTTAATACGAAAATTGATAAGGATTCACCTAGAGAGATACGCCATTTAGATTAGATTTCAAAATTTTCAACGGACATTTGTCATATTTCTGGAAAGGAGAACATTTGTCGCTGACGCACATTCACGTGTCAAGTAATCAACAGTCAACCACTAAATTTCGATTGCATTTCACAGGAACAGCTAAGGGCCATGACAATGAAACAAATTTCTGAAAATGCCTGTTACATTGACAGAATTTCCTATTCCTTTCAGCAATGATAAAATTTACCGCGATAATAGAAAAAAACATTCCCCGTCCTTACGTGTTGCCTCCATATCGCAAAAGAATTTTCCAGCATTTTCACAGCATTTCGCATCCTGGAAAACGAGCATCCCTTAAACTGATAGCAAGCCTCAGGGTTCTTGATAAGATCTAGAGACGGATATGCAATGTAATTGGCCGTGATCTGTCATCTCGTCTGCAGTCGCTCTCTCACAGACGCAACGTTGCCTAGATACTTTCACGGTAATTGCTCCGATGAGCTGCTATCGCTGGTTCCCAGGCCTCATGAATTTAAACGTCCTACGAGGCTGGCATCCCATTCCCACCCCTTCACCGTTGAAACTGTTAGATGTAGACGTCTCTTCTACTCCAATCTTCTACTTCTCGCCTGTGGAACTCCCTTCCTTATTCCTGTTTCCCTGACAAATATAATCTCCAACTATTTAAGTGTAGCGTCAATCGACATCTCCAGTTGCCTTGATCTATTCACTTCCCTTCTCCAAATCCTTTCACCTTTCATTCCTATCTGCTATCGCTCCAAATCTGTAATCCCCTTGCCTTGATCGATCCACTATCTTTCTCCACATCTTCTCCTTTACCACACCTATCTGCTCTTCCTCCAAACCTTCTGTAACCCCTTGCGTGCTAGTGGCCCCCAGCCTTGCTTGGGGCGATAAGCTTAAAAAAAGAAAAAGAAAAAAAAAGCCATCTATGAACAAGCGTATTCGCACTTGAACCCTGTTAAAAACACAAAGTAAACAGGCATACAAAAAGCGACCATGTTTCCTTCTCTACACCAAACTCTCGTATTCATAAGTTTATATTGATATCGTGGGGTCCCTTATTACATCTACTGGTTATTAAATCGTCTTAATTTTTATGTACAGGTTCACCGGTTGGCCTTCAGCTTTCGCTATCAAGGACACTTCTGCCGAAACCATTACCAAATATTTTCATAGAAGACTAGTTTGGCAATTTCGGCATACCAACAACTTTTACTACTGATAGAGGCCCGCAATACATTTCCCAGAAATTTACGCAGACGTTGGGAACTGCCCATATTAAAAGGAATGATTACCATCCAGTCGCTAACGGACTGGTGGAAAGATATCAACGCCAATTAAATGTCGCACTTGCTGCTCAAGCAGATGCAAGCAAATGGAGCGAGTACTTACCAATAGTTTTTTTTAGGCTACCGTCCACTTTTAAAGGAGACATTAAAAGTACTGCCGCAGAATTGTTACTTCATTGCGCTTGTATGGATAATTTTTCGTAAAGAATCTAAATTATTTAACATCCACGATCTTTTTAATTTTAAACAACATATTTACGCAGGAGCGTGTTCAGTCTCGCTCAACATATTTAACTAGGGATGTAAAAAGCCGTGAATATGTTTTCGTTCGTCCTGATGCCTTTAAGAAATCAATTCAACCAGGTTACGTCGGATCGTATACAGTTTTGGAAACATCAGATAAAATCTACATTATTGAAAAAAAACAACAAAAGACACACTAACTCAATTGACAAACTCAAACCAGAATCCATTGAGACACCTACTCAGTGTACCAAAGATGATCTTTTACTAATGCATATGATACAATAATAATAATAATAATAATTCATTACAGGCACAAAACTTTCATCTTTTATTTATTTACATATAAAAAAGAAACACTTACAGAAAGAAAATTCAGGTATTATGTCTTGATCCAATAATTAAAAATATATTAATATTATATACTGCACTAGCAATACATGACTTCAGTTATATCAGACCACACCCCTTTGCATCAAAGGGTGTTCGAATGCCAATTTAGAAAGGAATCTTATGAAGAAACTATTGGCGAAATGGCAAAAGCCAATTCTGGATCTAGTTTGTCGCAGATTTTGTCCACTTAACTGAAATAATCAAAACCAAAAAAGCACGCAAGACAATTCGTATGTCATATGTAATTTACATGACAAATTTAGAAAATATTGGATGCAAAATCAGGGAGTTATAGCCGAAAAACGGGCATTTTGAACAGTTTTTCGTGGTCTTTCGTTATACGCGTCTTATTTCTTGCATGATGACAAATTTTTGCGACATGTTTCAAGAAAGTCACATAAAAAATGAGGAAGATATTCATGTTTTTATTTTAAGTAGTACGAAAAGCCCGATTTTTTCACTGTTTTTGCAATTATTTGTGTGAAGCCAATGTCGCAGGAAAACTATCAATCACGCTAGATAAACCTCGTAACACGACTTATGTTTTGCATTAGGTGAAATGAACATCAGCTCGTCCAGTAAAAATTTTGTTCACGTGTAACTTTACCTTGATTTTGTGGAAAAAGTCTTACCCACCTTCAGTTTTATCTATTTTTCTACCAAACCCGGGGTGGGAGGGCAGGAGATTGAAAAATTAATTTTGACATACCTTTGGTAAATTTGCAACATGTGTGTACAATTTCATCGAAACCGGTGAAAAATGTGGACGTGAAAAAAGGGCATACATACACACTGAGAGAGACACACAGACAGACAAACATACGTACATCTTTTTTATAGAATAGATTAATTTTAATTTTATGTACTTTTTTTCTACCTTATTACTTTTTTCGATATAATTATATCAATATTAATATTTGTGGAACCCCATTTCAGAATTGTAAAAAAAACCCCCATAGATTACGCATTCTTGTATAGGGACCAGCTCCAAAAATTTGTAATTTTATATTCATATATATTAAGCTATCAGCGACGTCATATGGGACGCGTGGTTTTATTTGAATTTGCAGATGATTAAGATTTGTTCTTAGCTACGAAATTTTGACGGATCACTTCAGAATATAATCAACAATCGTTTCCTCCTTAAAATTAATATTTGAAGACAGGGAAAATATTTATTAAACAATAAACTTGAGATTAATAAATCTAATTTTTGATTATTTCTGGAACCAATGTTTCGTTATATAAATGATCAATTTTCGTTCGCTAATTATTTTTTTTCAGTTAACCTTAAACTATGGTGTCCGTTTGTTTGTCATACAAACAAAACTGAAATTATCACCCTTAACTAATAACTCGGATTTTTGCATATTTATTCGTGTATATGATATTACATAAAATGCGATATTGATGGATGAAAAAATAAAAAAACATGCAAGTTTGTTTACGAGCGTCAATATTAGTAAGCTATTAGGTTGGTGCAAAAATAATGTCGTTTTTTGACGTTTAACTTCATGCGAGAAAACGACATTATTTTTGCACCAACCTAATAACTTCAGTGTTTATTTCATACGGCCCACTACTACAGTTTATACGCATATATAAAACAACATAAATCCGTGTAACAAGAAATCGCACAGGTAAATACATTTCTGTTTCTCCTATACTAACGAAATTTATTCGCTTGAACTGTAAAAAGGGACAGACAAAATATTTTGTGTGAAGTAGTTTCACAAAGAATCTTTATAATTCATTTCTTTCAATTTGAAAGAAAAATAATACACCAACAATAAAAATTATTTAGATTTGTAGAGCCGTTTTTATGATTTGCATATTTCTTCGTTTTAGACACGCATAATCCGCCACACACACACACACACACACACACATATATATATATATATATATATATATATATATATATATATAAATAATGGGAAATATATTATCATTAAATTAATTAAAATGACTCTTCTATCAGAAAGAAATCACGGCTTTTCTTCATGTTTGTATTTTTGGTTCTTACATCATAGCTTTTCCACCAGATCGAAACAAGAAGGTTACTTAAGAAGAATGGAAAAATATATCTCCATGACAATTATGATTGCTTCGTTTTCTTGTTATATGATTATTAATGTTTTACTGAAATGTAATGTTTTAAGTTTTTCTTACAGTACTGATTTTGAAACCGATTTCTTAATGGCATTACCAGTGACTTAATGAATCCGAAACTGCGTTAAAATTAATTTCCAGTGCCTTCTGAATACTCTTCCAAGACAAAAGAGATAGATTTTTCTTTGAGAAAACGGCTGCTAAATACCAACAAAAAATTAAAAATCTAAATATCTGCTGAGTTTTAAAACGTAGGTTAAGTCAAGACTATATATATCTTATGCTTTTAAAGAATTATTTTGATATTCCTGCAAAAAAATGTGGGTTATCTGGTAGAAATGATTCTGCTAGTTTCTTTTATGTACTATGTGATATTAGATACAGGAAGAACACGGCTCTCCAGATCATACACTCTTTTCTTGTTTTGAAATATCTTTGACCCTTAAATATCGCTTTGGTTCTGCCATCCATTAACCACTTCTCTTGTGTTCAATATATCCTTTGAGTACGAAATCCTCCAACTCGACTTTTCACGTAAGCCGCCCTGTAAAGTTTCAACAGTCGCAATCTTATTGAAAGATACGTTACCTTATAGTTCGTATTGTTAAAACTTTGTCGTTGCTCCTATGTTCTACCCATGGTATCTGAATATATACTGAGGACTAGAATTACTACTAGGTTTTATTAACGGTGGGAGCAATCTTAACAATATATGAATATAACAGTGTGTTAATGGCGGAAGAGAAAGGAAAATGCAGGAGCTTTTGGGCAAGGTAATAAAGTAAAGCGAGAAGAAATGGAAAGTGTGAAAAGACGGAAATATGGTTGCCAGGGAAAAAAAACCGCACAAGTTGCAGGAGACTGATGAGTGGATTCAAAATAAAACAAATAATGAAGTTTAAATATAATGGGAAGTGTTTTAAAAATGATTAAAAATATGACAACGAAATCCGAAGACGCGTTGGAAGAGCAAATGATAACGTCAAAAAATAAGGTGTCAAGAAAAGGGAAAATTTCGGAAGTAACAAAAAAATGAGTATGGAACTGCTACGGAAAATCAATCCTCCTGTATGACAGTAAATACTGAAAAATCCGCTTACACAGGAAAAGAAAACTGGCGGCAAAATTGAAGTGTTATTACAGAAATATGATGAGAATACCCTGGACAATATACTTAATCAACGAGGAAGTTTTAAGAAAAACTGAAACAAAAAGTGCACTTGTACAGAAACAATTGAAATTCTTAGGGCGCATTATGAGGAAAGAAAGCATGGAAAATTTCACACACATGAAATATTAAAGGCAAGAAGACCAAATGCAAACAACAAGAATATACCGAACAACCTTCTATTGACAAGAAATGGCTGGGATAATAAAAATAGCAAAAAGAGCTACAAAGCATATGAAATTGTGGAGAGCCGTAACCGCCGACGCCATGAAGTGACACGGTACAGAAAATTAAGTCATGCCGGACATTTTATACATCTACCGAAATTAGTCAAAGATAATACAACAGGGCTTAGCTTACGCAATTCTTTTAGGAAGATATTTCAGGCTTTATGTTCTTCCGAATGTAGCTAGCATCTCATCTCTGTGAATAAGTGTATGTAAATAGCAATGAATATTAATCGAATTCCAACAATCTCACTCGCAAAACCCTCCTTCACGGTGAGATATCCGACTTTGTGTTCACGTGAGGAGGTGTGAATGGTGATGTCGTGAATAGAAGTGTGTTTAGGGCGAGAGACAGTATGAGGCGGGATAAGGAATGAGAGGTGAGAGACAGATTTAACATATTCAATCCTAATATAATAAGTCAGTACGCCGAAAAGATGATAAACACTTAAACGCTTCTCCAAGATCGTCATTTATTCAATATTCTCTCGGTAAAGAATTGGGATCAATGACTACCTTAATATGAATATTGTCTGTAATATACATACATACATAGATACATAGATACACACATATATATATATGTGTAAACCTTCCTTGTGTAAACAACGTGAGTGTTTGTTGGGGCTCGCTGTCATTTGCCTCTAGCTCCTTTTGCTCATATTTTTTTCCCCCTCCACAATTCTTTTTAGTGTACATTTTCTGTTTTTTAAATTAAAATCTCCCGTTGCAAGCCTGATGAGCGGGAGCGAAACCGGTTGCTTCGCGCGTTTTAATATGTCTAGTAATATTAAGCTGAATACCTTTATCGCCATAATATATATATATATATATATATATATATATATATATATATATATATATATATATATATATATATGTATATGTGTGTGTGTGTGTGTGTGTGTATTTAGGCACCAAATACTTTTTAGGCATGACTGATTGAAAATATGACACACATGTCTGCTTATTTTTATCATAATCTTTTCATATTCACAAATATTTTTCTATATAATAAATTGAATGAGGAAAGAAATACAATGTACCAGTGAGAATAAAATAAATGTGATTCTTATTGTTACTGTGCATTTCTTGTCTCATTCAATTTTAATATACGGAAAAATAAAATATTTGTGAATATGAAAGGAGTACGATAAATATAAGCAGACATAATGTTTGCAATTTATTTATTCAAACACAGACACACACACACACACACACACACACATACATATACATATATATATATATATATATATATATATATATATATATATATATTATATATATATATGTATATGGGATTAATACAAATATTCAGAGCACCACTTCACTTTTACTATATATGGACACGTAAAGTAGATATTTCTCCCAAAGAGTTATCCCTAACATTTGTTTTAGCAGTATGCTGCTGCTGTTATAGAAGAAGTCAACAGCGTAAATTCCATTAAGTCAGTTCCTGTTGACAAAATCTAGAACAAGCACTGGCTGAAAGACAGGGTTTATTACAGCTCTGAAGGAAATCTTAAAAGAAAATTGTACGTCATTCACTGTTCACTTCATCAAAATGAAGTTCAATTTAGAGCTGTTTTAAGTGCATTGATTAAACTACAAGACTCTCTACTACTTTTACTGGTCTTCTACGGAAACTCTGCGGAAATGATTACCAGAATTTGCTATAGATAGGATTTAACACTATCACTAGCTTTCTCGATAACATCTATCTTATTACAGGGAGCAATGGAAGATTTTATTGGTGACCAAAGACTGCTGTAAAATATTCAGCAGAAATTTATCGATGGAAAATGAACCCTTGATTTGTTGTTTGGAAAAATGTGTTTCTAGGTCAAGCCAGATGGCCATCAGGTTCATTGCGTTTATGGGTCAGAGGTTCCTATCCATCAGAATTCTATGATAAATTGTATGATCCTATAAAATTTAGAATTGAAATATACACAGTTAATTGGTTTTAAATTAAAATTCATAACAAATAACTGTATATCTTCAACATGATCCAGAGAATAAATCAACAGTCGACTGAAATACTGAATATTTTATCGAAAACTTACAGCACAAACATTTTTGTTTCAGTAGCCACCAGAGGGAGATTTTAAAAAATTACATTCACCTCTGAAGCGACACTATGGCCAAATTAGAATAACTTCTTGTGAAATGGAATTTGTGAACCTGCGTTTGCTGGTTTTCACATAATCCTCTGCTAGAGATTCTAATGAATGGGACAACACTGAAGTTGCCATATATACCTGCAAGGTTTGGAAAGGGCAGGCATATTGACTACTAAAGCTTCACAAATTGTATATGCACAGCCATATTATTACTGAACCCTTGTGCCATCAAATAACACATTCATTTACATCAGAAGGAAATTATACTGAACAATTTTGGTATATTATTATGTATTATGTTATACAGTGTAATAGTTTTAATGTGATGTTCGATAAACAATTTAAATTCAAAACAGTTTGGCTTATAATTTGTACCCAGCTGTATTATGGTGTTATATACATTTTTAATTTTTGCTTTTATTAATTATAGTCTAACAAATGGTGTAAGATCTTATTCATTGATTAACCTTTTCGGTAATCAATTATAGTTTTTACAGTTTTCACTTATCGAATGCAGTAAAAAATTGCATATTTTGCTTCTGGTAATTCATAATTACAATTATGATTTGAGAAATATTTTCCATTCAATGTATCTAATGCGAAAATATCAACTATATTTGGATTTATTGTTGAAATAGTAACATTTTGAAGTCAGTTTGTAAGCAAAATCTGCGGAAATTAAATATTTCTGTACATTCTTTTAGACGATCTTAAAACTGAAATGCTCGAAAATTGATAAAAGATAGGTTACTAATTTGTGGTATGAATACATATAACCTCAAACCACAGATTTTACAGTGAGTGCAATTTTGATTTTCTAAAAAGACTAAGAAATCAACCTAAACTAGTGCACATACGGTGCCACAGATTTTCCAAAGTAACATACTCAGGTTTTGGATTCAGAGTCGTCATTCTCCTAGATTAGCTCAATATGCACTGTTATTTACCCTAGCCGCGGGAGGAGAGATGGACTGATCCTTTCCCAAGGGCATTTGCTCGGAAGTGAATGTAACAAACTCGACTGGAATTCGATCTAAGATCTTCGATTTATCAATCTCGGATTAAAAGATTTTATAAAGAAGGAAATTGTATGGAAAAATAAATATTCTTTCAATTAAATAATTTAGACTCTAAACTCAGTTATCTATCTTGCTATGTATTTATGTGCCTGCGCGTATATATGGGTTTATCTGTTTGGTGCATATGTGTTTTGTGAGGGAGCATATGCATTTTCACAAAATAATATTATTTCCTAAAAGTGCCGTATATATTTACCATACACATTTATATATTCGTGTGAGAGAGTGCGTATCATCGTCTGGTTCATGCTCTTGCCATATCTTTTGAATAGGTGTATAAGTTTCTCGCTTGTTTCCTGTTTCGGACAGCGTTTCTGGTTCCTCATAAAGTCTTCTCATTCTATTTCATTCCCAGTAGCTCTGGTGTCATTATCGGCTTACTAGAGTTGATTCAACAACTATATGTCTGTAAGTGTAAATTCACATAAAATTTATGCCTATCAGTATGCAGTATTGCATGAGGTAATGCATGCTTGTAGATATCCGTAAGCGCGACGCGGATGTGTTAGTGAGATAAAGCGAAAGGGAATATGAGAGAGGGAGAGAGAGAGCACTACATCAGTTCATTTTAAAATTACAAACTACCGTTCTATATTGTAATACATTCTGTAATTTATATATTGGTATATATATATATACTAACTTGAAATAAATAAGGGGGAAAATAAATATTAAACATAATCCTGTTAAAAGGAGTCAACCGAACATTTGATACATATATATATAATCATCCACAGACTGTTTCGCAGATCATCCCTCAAGCTAGGATCAAAACCCGATTAATTTTATATCAGTCGGAGATTTTACCTCTAAGCCATTGATAAACACCAGGACATTTTTAAATTTAGACGTATTTATTTTTTGACAAACACACCAGTGACAAGAGAAGTCGATTCGTCTTCACAAGATGTCTTTCATCAGCAGGAGAAATAGGCACTGTTTACAAATTCATTTTTCTCCCTGAAGAGCTCAACCCAAACAATTTTTCAGGTGCATGTATATGTACTGACATCCACACACAGACTGTTTCACAGCTCATTAGTGTGGCTAGACATCCGATTGCCTCAATCCGAAACCCGACTGATTTGGTATCACTCGGAGATTTTTTTTTTACACCTAAGCACGACAGGGATATATATATATATATATATATATATATATATATATATATATATATATATATGGGAGAGTACATTGTGCGTATATTGTTTGTATAGGGGTATTTCTTTTGTAAAAATTATATATTATATATGCGCCTATAAAAGAATGAGTAACCTTTGAACTG
>OZ038478.1:51189643-51199643 GCA_964036315.1 Acanthosepion esculentum
GCAACCTACTGCGAGAAAATCTTCCGTTTAGTCAGTCATGAATCGAAAGAGACATGATCACTCAAGGGTGCATCACGCGTGGCATTTAACTGACTGACTGAACATTAACCTATTAATATCCAAGTTAAAATCCAGAGGAACATGATCTGGAAGAGAAAGCAAAAAGACAAAATTTATTAAGATTCACAAAGTATAGGAAATAAAGCAGAGGCATGATCACCAAAGTCATGAAGGACGCGGCATATAGAAGACGAAGAAGAAAACGAAAAAAAGTATATAAATATTAATGAATTAAAAAAAAAATTAAAATCTTAACATATTAAATTGTTCACAGTTCCTCAGATTTCCCAACTCCCAAAATCGTCCCTATGTGTAATAACAATATTTTCCATCACTTTAGTTTTATGTTCCCTCTGTGTTTCCATACTTATCTACATTGTGAATAGAGTTTTAGACATAGGCCTGTTTTAATATAAGTATAGAATGATGGCTATTCGCATTCATCGAACATGATGTAAATTAACTGCCAACAAAATCTACAGCCTTCTAATTTGTTAATATAAAAAGATAATCTAAAACGTATTTAGCAGATTTGTTTCAGTGTTATACCCTGAATATTTCTCGTTGTTAACGTATTAGAAAACATAAAAATTCAATTAATGTCTATATATCAATTACTTGGGTCAAGAAAAAGTATAACGATGTGTTCGTTTTTGCTTATCTATTTTATTCTTCGAAAAAATAAAGTACAATTATATTCAATTATAGATTTACTATTATTTACACTCTTTTGTCTTCTCACTGATTACGAAAACTTTCGACAACCTTTGAGTAAAGTTCTGCAGGTGAGAAGACTTTTCGCGACACTTGAAATTACTTTTTCATTGGCGCAAAATTGTCTTTACATAGAATTATCTAACGATAATAGCCTAGTGGATTAAAGCGTTGATTTGCGAATTTGGTGATATAGTAATTGTGAGTTCAATCCCTGGGCTGGGCAGTGTGTACTTGGATTCAGTGGAAAGAGAGACAGCAATAATTGAGCAGCACGAAATATAAGAACTTGGCGAGATATCGCGAGATATGAGCAGTCGAACGATAACAATCTACCCCGTAGCTTAAATAACGCCTTCACTTCGGGTTACGTGGATCTACATACTCCAGATGAAGGCGGGACGGCACAACGACCGAGACGTTATGATAACAACAACAAAGATGAGGACAATAGCGCGCATGTAAATGATAATAACTCCTCGTCCACGAATTTCAGACAGAAAAAAATGTTTTCTGCATTTTGCAGCAATCGAGAAAAGTAGTAATCAGTTAATGCTAGGCGCCGCAAATAGGGTGGCTGTATAGAACAGAGCAGTTGAGTTCGAACAGGTTTTCTTGTATTATTCTTTCTGTATGCAGCCTAGCATTGTTATGGACATATATATATGTTTTTAGTCGTCCGTGCATGCTTATACAACTGTTCATATCCTAAGAGGAGAACAAGAAGAAAACGTTTTTTTTTTCTTACTGACATGGCGCTTTTCGACTAAGTTCTTACGGGCGCGTTGCAAATGAGAGACATATGAATGTTTATTTAGTGATGCATTTCATTTTAATCGAAACAAAACAAAAAAAAAACAGAAATAGAAACACAAAAATATCGCTAGAAACAAAGATAAGAGAGTTGAACTGTTACATTATAACATACTTTTTATGTCGCAGAGGAAGGTAAAACTGAAGGCAATGTTGTTTCACAGAAGGGCGCTGATATTAACATGGAATGAGCACGCAATTAACAAAAAAGTCTAAGGCATATAGAAATAAAAGGGGCACTTATACCCAAAACCAGAAAGAGACAAATGAAATCTCTTGGATATATAATGATAATAGAAGGCTAGGAGAAGTTTATTCTTGACGAGATTGTGAAATTGGATGGCGGAACGGGGAAACGGCTGGTTTGTTAAAGGGAAAAACAATGAAGTTGTGGATAGCTATGATCACCCATTCCTTGAAAGGAAAGCACACGTAGAAGACGAATGGAATACTTCTCATTCAATCCCAACAAAACGATAGCATTACCTTTCTTTTACAGATTTTTGATCGGTTATGGAGAATTGTCCATTTCAAAACACTAGATTTTGCATTGAACATTTTCGCATATAACCTACTTTTTATCACCTGTTATGATATATTCGTGGACCGGTTAGTCAGTATGATACATTAGTCATCACATTTGGTTCCCAAAAACGAAAAATATTTATGACTCAAACTAGTGCATGTATCTTTGGCGAACAGGAAATTTCTAATACATTTATATTGTGCATGTTTTAGTTTGTAAAAATAGATTAACTAGTCAATAAAGTTTGCTGATAGAGTCTAACACAGCAATGGAATTAAAGATCTAAAACAATGTAGTGCAAATGGAAAGTGATGTTAACTGACATTCTGAGAATTTTTTTTTTATTAGGTGTCATTAATTAATGCGATAGAAATTATTTGGATGACCGAAAAAGATATTTTATTAGGTATGGTGCTGCTGAATTTCATTAAGAGTATAAAAAAAATAAAGTTTTTATAGACAAAATTGTGTGACGAAGAAGAAAAAATACAATAATATTAGCAAGAACGTGGATGAAAGAAATAAATCTCCCCAGTAAGGAGAAAAGAAAGAAAATGAATAAAAAGAAAAAGGGAAGAAGTAACAAAATGGGACAAAATATATAAAGTACATTAATTGACTTATTTTTTATGGTTTATCAACCATAGCAGGTTATTTAAAGACAGAAAATATTTTTAGATTTTATAATTTTTTTTTTTTTTTTGGAAGATAATATTGGTTTAGTATAAAAGTCTTATTAATTAAGGCATGGCTGGGGTCTAATAGGTGGATTTATACATTTCCCAAGGGTATTTGCGTAGCAGTAAACATAACGAACCCAACGGGAATTGGAACTCGGCTCACTGATTTCCGAAGTCCGAGCCATTATCCATTACACTACTTTCACACCCAAGCTTAAAGCAACTAATATTCCGAAGCGGTCACGCATCTCAGTACCGACTAAGCTTGACGCTGCCTAACTTGGATGATTTTACGAGAAGCGGTGATGTTGTCGAAAGTCTATACAGTTCAAAGCCGAGAGAAAATTATAAAAGAAATGATTACACTTGCTAGCAAGAGAGATAGAGTGAAATGAATGTTATATCTCAGAGAAAAGCAATTTCTACCTTAGTTCACTCCTTTTATCGTCAGTTGCGAGTGGATTCAAAGAGTCTTGCTGTATTCTATTGTCTGATGGCTTGTCTACACAGCAGACAGCTCAGAATATAAAAAAAACTTTTTTTTCAGCTCGTAAATACATTATCTCTTTGGTGTACCCAGTATAAATGATATAATATTCCTCAGTATGAGAGCAATTCCACTATAAATTTCTTCTAGTTGCGATCATACACTCCATGAGGCATTTATTTGCCGTCTCCTTTCTATGCGCACACGTTTGTGTGTATGCGTATGTGCTTGTAAATACATTTATCTAACAAAGGCAGATTTCTATCTACATATAATTATTTACCTTCGCTTTGTTGTGAAGAGCGCTAAATAAAGGAAGCTAAATTAAATTACGCTAATCTGTCACGTGGGAATCTTCTGCCTGAACTTACATGCATATATAAAATACATACAGGTAATATCTATATTAATGGCCGGGTATGCGTATCGCACTTTCTATGATGTCCATATAGATCTATACGAGTAGAAACATATTTTCCATGCCGGATTTTCAAAAATATTATATCTGATGATTAACTAATATTACCTTAGTTTATCGCATAATCACAAAAGTGCAATTCGCTATTAGAATCAATCAACTTATACGAATTAATTTCAGAGATAAGTTTGTCCATGTTCGAGTAACGTCAGGTGACAAAGAAAATAAAATTCAGCAGAAACAGCTAGATGTAAACATTGTTATATACAAGGAGATTCGCTATATATTGAACGAAAATTTAGCATTACTGTGGGTTGGAATTTATTAAATATTTATCATAAAAAGGTTTATCAAGAAAACAGAATTCTCAAGTTCATAGTTATCGCTCTTTGGAATCCCAATTTGGATTCTTCCATATCTTTTTGTTAGGGTAATATCATACATGTGACACTTGTTTTTGTTGATGCTCTTGTTGGAAGTTATCAAGTTACGCTTTTTTTTATTTGGTAATTCACGTAGCGGCTGTAAAGCAGGTTTGGTCTTCTTTGAGTGATGGTTTTCCTTATGAGCTTTCATTCCTTTGATGATTTTTAGACATAAATCTGACAAAACGGTTATATTTGAAGATGGTTTGAACATTTTCGAATGACTTTGATGCATTGCATGAGATACGTAGTCGAGATCTAATGAGTTTTTCTTAAACCGCTAAGATATTAAAAATGATCTCATCACTTAGTATTGGAAAGGAAGAAGCCTTCTTTCGACAATGGCACAGCAGTGTGCGTCAAAATACTACATTTGGGTTTCAGACACATGTCTAAGCATCTCTAGCACTGACCAAATGTGTCCTATTTCAAGATCGTTATAATTATTTCAGGATTATTCTCCATAATCTCATGCTTGGAGTGAAATATCCCCCCTTTCCAAGCTAACAGCAATAAATTCCGTGACGTCAGATCAGATTTTGTAAAAACAATTCTGCATTGCATTCGACTAATTATGGCTGTTTTATTATCACTGTGAGGATTATACATTAGACACGGTCACTGATGGTGGAAAAGTTTACTTGTGACGCGTTTCGTCCTTCAGGACTTCATCGGACTAATTTTGTTGGTAGAATGTTTATAGGACTAACAATTATGTTGGTATGAATACACATGCGCACGGCAGAGATGTGATGGCAATTTTTAAAAGAAATCATCCACGTTTATTTAGATTAGTTTTCTTTTTCTTTCCATCACCTTTGTAGGTAGGTACTCCACACAGTGATATTAGAAGATCTGCCCGAAATGGTGAAATGTTGTAAGAGCCAGGGCACAATTTTACTGTAGATGACCTTACGATTAAGGCACTCTCTAAACATTTACTTTTTCCACTTTGTCATAAGATTTCCCAATACTATTCATGATATATAAAAATGAATATCGATATCGCATATATATATATATATATATATATATATATATATATATATATATATATATATATATATATATATATATATATGCGTGTGTGTGTGTGTGTGTAAATGTTCTCAGACAGGGTATCTGTAGAAGAGATAAAATGAATAAAACATTCAAGAGGAAAAACTGAGGAAATTTATCAAGGCATCATAGTTTTGCCTTTTGTGCCTTTTTATTCACACACACACACACACACAAACACACACGTGTGTGGGAGGGTTGGGGTGTATATGTGTGAATAAAGAGACACAAGAGGAAAATATACTGCCTCAATATATATATATATATATATATATATATATATATATATATATATATATATATATGTATATATATGTATATATATATAGGTAAAATGAGAACAAATGGAGTATAAGTCCACTGTACGTAACATTCATTTAATATAAAGAGGGCTTAAAACATAGTAGAGCTAAATATTTATTTTAGGGTATTAATACAAAAACGTTAAAAATCGCTACACAATCACACTTACGTTTCAACACTAGAAATGTGTCTCCTCGTGCGATGTTAAACTACTGGCAAGTGAACGATTAATTTAATTTCAAAAGCAAACTACTTGTTCTTTGGTCGAAAAACAATAAAAAATAGGCTTATGACCTTTACCGTTATTAATTAATCGATTATGACCTACGCTAAATACAATCCACCGAAAAAAGTTAAAATAGTTCATGGCACGAAGTTGTCTGCATATAACTCTTAGACAATTTCCTTATAGACAGATACAAGTGGTTACATTATTTCTTAAGATGTATAGAAATCTGGCGTTCAACTTACCTAATAAGTAAAAGCGAAAGAGGTAGGGAGGTAATTTAACACAATGCTAACCAGTTATCTGCTTGTTCAGCTTCTTACATAAAATTTTGTAGGTCATAAATAAAAGGCCTCTTTAAGAAAATCATAGATAACTTAACAGTTTTTTTCTTAAAATACAGTTAAAAACATAGAACTGCTTTAGTAAATTAATATGGAACCGTTAAATACAGTGCATCCATGTAAGATATTAATATCAACTAATCAATGTAAGATTTAATAATATTAACTAAACAGATGTACAACCATATAAGATGTTAATAATAATAACTAAACATCAATACAGCGCTATATTAAATCAAAAATGAATATTACAAATAGAATAGTAAGCCATATAAGGCGCACCGCAGTTGATCTACTGATTATTACTATTAGAAAAAGTATTATCAAGTTTAAATATATTGTAAGGTAAAATGTAGAATATTCCTACAATTTACGGTCAATTCACTTGTTTGGTTTAATAAGGGGTTTTTATCAGAATATCTGATAATTTCTAAGTTTTCATGTAAGCATGGAAAACAGGATTCATTTAAATATCTACATGTTAAAGAAAGAGATGTACTATTTTTTATAAGTACTATTGGTGAAGGATATGTTGATACCACCTAGCCCTAAAAGAATTCTAAGTACTGCCAATATAAAATTTTCAACAGTTGGTTTCTCTATTGTAGCAATAGTACTTAGATAAACAAGACATTTGGGTAAACATTGGTTTCGTAATAGGAATTCGTTAAAATTCTTGCAATTACATTAGTTAATATTATCAACAGTATTTATCTTGTCTGTGCATTTTTATCCAAATTTTTAATTGGTTTAAAATTTTAATAGCGTGTTTCTTTATAATTTTCTCAGGATTATAAGTGCAGCTATAACTTAGTTTTAGTGTATTTCTATTAAATATTTTGCTAAGAGTGTTACTTTTGGGGAAATGTTTATAAATTAAATGTAGAAACTTCTGGCCTAACTAAGTACTGACCAAGTGGTTAAATGGTGGTGTACCAAATGATTTTCCTATTCCTATTTCTTTTCCTTAGACCAAGATTGTCATATTTTCTATACTTGATTTCAGCGTATTTGTAACCACTATATTTTAAATCAGTATTATAAACACCGCTGTATTTATCAAACACATCTTTGTCTGATGAGTTTTTGCTAATCCTCCATTCTATAGATGAGGATATATGTTTGTTTTGTTTTCCTTTTCGAAAAAGAGGAAGTATTCTGCTTTTGAAGTTAAATTAATCGTTCACTCGCCAATAGTTGAACATCGTCCGAGGAGACACATCTGTAGTGTCAAAACATAATTGTAATTGTGTAGCGATTTTTAACATATTTTTGTTTTAATATGATAAAATAAATTATATCTATCTATCTATCTATCTATCTATCTATCTATCTATCTATCTATATATATATATATATATATATATATATATATATATATATATATGGTGCGATGTGTAAATTGTCGCTATTTTATAGTTTTAGTTTCGCGTAAGCAAATTTGTTTGTTTTTGATTTTATTTTGATTTCTCGCCATAAGTTCCATTACGAACATTTTTGAGAGTTTGGGTGTCAATGTAAGGATAGTGAAGACTGTTCGGAAAGAGTGGGATAATATATCCAGTCATCTTGGTGTTTGGAGTGATCACTAGTGCTGGCGAGACTATGCCTCCATTCATATTCCCACTAGGCCACAGACTCAACACGAGGCTTATATCAAGTGTTTTGTGTATGTGTTTTGTGTATGCATGTATGTATATATGTTTGCATATATCTATCAGTATACAACTATAAGTATATATATATATATATATATATATATATATATATATATATATATATAGTGTTATTATTTTGAAATTAAGTTTTTATGTGATTCTTTTCAATAATGACCCTTGATATTTCAAATGTAATACATTTAATAAATTAATAAATATTTTAGCTGTGTTGGTTTCGGGCCAATTAATACATATGTGCAATCCCTCTCAGTATTATGTAGTTTGAAACCCTGTGTTTATTAATTAGTGATTGTATGTCAACGTATTTCCTCGGTCATGTGTATTTTATTTCAAGCATGCCTTTAGTGATTTATGATTATACCTTCAATTTCTAATTTTATTTTGCAATTTCATGGTGTATATTTTATGTTGTCTACAGGCTCGAGACTTTATCCAAAATTAAAAAAAAAAATTTTGAGCAGCTAAAATATTTACTGATTCGGTCTATTGTATCAACGGCAAGCTTGGACTGTTTCGTTCATTCAAAACAAAATATAGCATTCTGATTTACGAATGTACAATAACGAAAGTGATCTACTTTCTCCACGGTAATCCATTATTCAATTAGCCATTACTTCGAAAACGGAAACCCTAAACCTAGCCCCTAAACATGATGTCGAGTGTAGAAACAAAAAATCGGAACACTTCCCTCTTGTTATGAATCCTCATGTCTGTCAGAAACTAACGAAAATCAACGAAAAGTTTTTGGTCTATATTGGTAATTTTCTTGTAAATATTTGATAATATTAGTCTAGAATTCTTACAAATATATCTAGAACCTAACAAACACAGAATTTGTCTGTTGTTGAATTGAATCTTAGAATACGCCGAATTTTGAATGGATACTAGTAGACTCGGGTTTCACAATGACTACTTTTTGACAAGTGTTAAACAAAATGAAATCTACATTTTTGACTCGAATGCAAATTGGAACGATGCCTAAATTTTGCCCAAATATAAACCTGACCAATGTTTTTTCCCCCCTTTTTTAACTTTTGCATAAACCCGATCTATGTTTGCATTTTGACTCAATGTAAAACGAATTTATCCCCGCTAGTAATTAAACATCGATTCTGTAAGAAACTAACGGAAATATTGTGTTCTATATTGATATACATTTCTATGTATACATATCTATTTCTGCCGTTAAGTGTGGAAAGTAAAGTGTAAAAAAATAAGCCAAGTGTGTGTTGAGGGAAGCACAACAGATAACAAATTGTTCTTTTAACAATTAAGAGGAACAGACAGAGAAAGGAAGAGAGAACGCAAAGAAGTAAAAAAAAGAAGACTAGTTAGGCTACCCCCTCAAAAACCACAGCGCTATTCTAATAGTTTATTTTCTAACACATCTCGCTTGTGGAATTCCCCTCCGGTTTCTTTCCTCCGTTGTACGTACGATCATCAAATATTTAAATTCAATGTCAATAGTCACCTTCTGTCTTCCCGAATGCTATTCTTTTATTGTCCTTTCTCTTCAATAAATTCTTCTCATTTTCTTTCACAATCAGTAACCCCTTGTGTCTTAGTACCATTGCCGCCTTGTATCGAGTGAAATAATTACAAAAAAATACTATTATGATACAGCAATATTCAGACTATGAAATATAAAAATGAGTGCGAAATAAAAAGAAGTGGGTAATTCAAAGTACATAGGTTACATTACATTTACAACTTTAAGAATAAAACAATAAATGTTCGACTATGTCAGATGAAATTCCGTCTCTTCGACGGCGTTCTAAATCCAGTTTCGCTAGTGCCTTGAATGAAAAAGAAAACAGCCTAGCCTCTAAGCAGAAAATCAGGTTCCTTGAATATCGAGTGTCATCAAAATAGAATTTATAGAAGTTTGCTTTCTTTCCAGTACGCTTGGGAAGAAAATGATGATGAATGGATCACAGTATCAGACGTTATAGTGTCAGTTCCTTCCAGCGATTGTGTACAATCTCAAACACTATGAGATTTTCCTTTTATAAAATTGAACTTTGTGCAAGAATTGAACAGAAATAGACGCAAGAAATGTCACGGAGACTGAATTAGGCGTTGAATTAAATAAATTCCTTTCTGTTTATACAGAATTAGTTGTGGCACCTCTTCATCAAGTTGCTTCTAAAATGTAGTAAGATAATTCAGGTGTAAAGTATAAAATAGAACAAACATATATACGCGTACAATGAGATGAAATAACGTTGATATAAAACTATTAAGGTACAAAAGTTAAAAAACGAAA
>OZ038478.1:51204643-51232143 GCA_964036315.1 Acanthosepion esculentum
ATATTGCTTGTCTTAATTAAGGCCTTAAGATGTAAGATCATTAACAAATTTGGCATTGATTAGGGCCTCTAGGATTTTTTCCCAATAGAGAAGGTTAATAACTCGGTAGTTCATCAGAGTTCTGGAAAACATATGGGAACTCCAACAGTCAGAAAGTCAATAGGCGTCGAGACTTATACAGGTTAGAGAGAACAGGATCCAGTTAGTTATTATTAATGACTATTACATGGATATCACCAGAACAAGATGCTTTGTTGGGATTCAGGTTAGAGATGATAGCAGCTACCATAGAACTAGTTATATGCATATCACTCAACAGAGACACATTTCTAGGTGGGAAGTTAGGTTAGGACACCCGAGATGAGTTACGGGTAGAGTTTAAGAAGAATTTAAGGGAAAAACATTCAGCTTTATCAGCGGAAGATGTTAACATATCAAATGGATTGAATAGAGTAGGGATAGAGATAATACAATTATTTAGTACACTATTACAAAGCTGCCAGTAATTACGAGAGCTGCCTCATTTTCTCAGCAAACAGAGTCTTATCTCCTTCGTGAACTCGTTTAAATTTGTTACGAGCAGCAACGAATAGGCGTGTCGCGCTGGTATAGCCGGAAATAGCAGTTCCTGTGGGCTATAGCGGCAGAGCATGCTGGTGAGATATATAAAGAAAGTTGAGGTTTCACTTGGTAATTCTGAGAAGGTATGAATACATCCATACCGGCTTTGACCAAAGAAGAAAACTCAGTGGCACAATTCTGAATCCGAAGATTAAAAATGTCAGTCGAAAAAAATTAGCGAGATAAAAACACCGTTTCGAGTAATGCCATACGATTTTGTGGGAGGTATTTCTAGGAGGTATGCGTGGGATGTATTTCTGCCGCATTCTTTGTCTCTGTCTCTGTCTGTCTGTCTCTCATATATATATATATATATATATATATATATATATATATATATATATATATATATATATATATATATATATATATAATTCAATATATATAAAAGCGATACTTATATTTCGCTGTTTTCCGCGACTTAATGTTTCATGATCACGCGTAATTAACTATCGCGTTTGTATCTATTGTATTCTGTATAATGAAATTGAATTATCTTTTTTTCTATATAGATTTTTTGTATAGTAGTCTTTATACACACACACACACATATTATATATATATATATATATATATATATATATATATATATATATATATATATATATATCACTATTTTGAACGAGTGCGACAGACGGTCCTGGTAAATATCATTCTTTGAACATTGTGGATTGGCGCTACAGAATGACATACAAAAGCTGTACCAAATAACAGAAATGTCAACACTTGAACACTACCAGCAAAAGAGAATGTTTAGGTAATTTGAGCTCTGTGATATTTGTTTGCATCATTCGTTTTTCTCGCGTGTCTTGTGGTGATATTGTGTGTGTGTGTGTGTGTGTAGCTCCTGAAGATGGTAGCGTTAAAGAAACAGGAAAACTGCGCATGTATTGAAATTTCTGATGATAAAATAAAAGAAATATATGTTAAGGTTATGTATATTTTACTACTTGTACCTTATTTTAAAACACACTCATATTTATATACAATAAATATGTGCCAAATTCTGTATCGTTTTCCTTCGTGTAGTAAGCCTCTACAGTCAGTAATTTTGAAAATTCAACATGATTAACATGATGAATCTACCTACAATTTTAATTCATGCTTTGTTTTGACGGCTAAATTAATTAAAGTTTGCTAAAAGATTTTCAAAGCTAATTCGAGTTATTGGATTTTATGTGATTTGCATTATAACTTCATGCGGATTGTATATATATTTGATAAAAATAAAAAAAGTACAAGAATTGAGGAGATTTTGGTTGGTGCGTAAAGCGGATCTTCATAGCGGGATGTGTAGCAAGCAGGCTATTCGTACCAAAGATAGACTTCATTTAATAAATAACAGCGTAAAAATATTGAAAACCTCTACAAAGCCATCAACCAAACCCGATACGGTAAAGTGAAAAATAAAGTATGAACGTGTCAACAGAAATGGAATTTTTGGAGCACGAGAGTGTGAACTAACCACATAAGCCTGTTAAAAAGCACGTGAGTGCGTCGAAACTTTCCTTCACTCGACCCAGCTATTTGCAGCTCGCTATCCTGCACAGGCATTTACCTCATTCCTTATTTACCTTATTTTTTCACCACTCGAAATGAATTCACTATCCGATAAAGTGACACAAAAAAAAAAACGATAAAATATGTGTGTTTATTTGCGAAGAGCAAAACGCTGCTACAGACATTTGAGAAAAAAAGTTTTAGTGGGAGATCAGTAATTTACAGCAGGATAGAACTTTCGTTTGGGCAAATTTATAAATAAGTCATAAGCATATGTCTACAGGGTCCAATGTGTAAATTTTTTTATATTTTTAATTTCGCGCATGCGTGTTGTTTAGTTTTGCTTTTGTCGACTGCAAATATAGTAGGGTCAATTGAACACCGTCTATGAGAAAAAGAGCACCATGACGCAATTCATTCTGCCAGAAATTTAGAAACGGCATGCTGTACTGCTTTGCATTCGAGCCAGAAATTCCAATACGAACATTTCAGAGTGTTTTGGTGTCAATCACTGGATAGTGCAGAGGATTCGGAAAGAGTTGGATGAGTCTAATGGTGATTTCGAAGGTGTTTGGCGTGACCACTAGTGATGGCAAACTTATGCTCTTCCATTCATCTTCCCACATGGTCTCAAACTCAACACGGAAGCCTACATCAAGTGAGTTGAAGAGGTTGTGCTCCCCTGGTTCAAGAAAGTGGCTGCAGGAAGACCCTATGTCTGGCAAGAGTATCCTGCATCATGCCACACAAGCAGAAGAAACTTGTCATGTCTAACACTCCAGACTGCAACACCCTTGATTATTTTGTGTGGAGCGCAGTTGAGCAAGAGGCCAACAAAACTTCTTTAAACACCAAACCTGAACTGAAGGCAGCATTCCCAACCGAAACAAGGGGAGCGTCCAGATGCCATGCAGAAGATTCCGAAGTCATCTGGAGGCCGTGGTTGAAGCCAGTGGCGATTTTATTGAATAAATTTACTCCTTAGTATTTCAAGATATCTTTGTGTAATTTTGGTAAATATATATGTTAAAATGAGACGTCAGTATTATTTTAATTTCTGTGTAATTTAGATGACAATTTAGCCATCACACCCTGTTTATACTAATAATCAATATACATTTTTCCTTATCCGTAACACACATCTGAGTTTCATGCACAATGCAATCTTCAGGTGCTGAGTTAAAGCTGACCGCTACATAAACATGTACTGATTTAAAAACTGACTATTGCTTAATTATGTAACGATAAATGTTACCTCAGCACCTGAAGATTGCGTTGTGCATACACTCAGAGTTGCGCTACGTTTAAAAAAAAGTATATCTATTAAGAATATATAATTTGTAGCTCTGTTATTTTATATCGAGCACTATTTTTAACACATGCACTCAATATTATATATATATATATATATATATATATATATATATATATATATGTGAGAATCTATCTCAGTATTACAGTTCGTCTGACGCTATGCTTACCACATAAACTTCAATAATTAGAATTTGCTTTGAAAACTTTTGTTAAACCTTAAGTTACATTTTAACTAGTTTCAACATGTTTTATTAAAATTATTGGATTTATTTAAAAAATGCAGTCTGAAATTTTTAGGTGGATTAAAATAATATTAGTTTAAGGCCTCTGAAATTTAATAAATACTGTATGTTAAAACATGGGTAATGGAAAGGATCTAATAAATGCTGAAAAGCAGAAAATAAAAATATCTATTGAGTGATGAAAAGTTCACATTGTAGATAACGAAGAAGAAAATCATCAATCGATAAGATGCCTGTTGAAAATTCCCTATGTTGAGAGCTACAAGCAAAGGAAACACTTTTAAGAACACCAGGGTAATATGAACTAATAATACAAGCACCATTTTTGACCCGTACTAAGATCTTTAAAAAAACTAATTCAGTAAGTCTAGTAGGAAAAACGGTGTAGAATACATCACAAATCAGAATCTGTCAAGAGATCTTATTGGCAGGGCCCTCTCTCTTATAAATGCGTCAAAATTGGGCCAATAAATACGTGGAAATTGACTTTCTAAAGTACGTTTCACGGACGAATATCGGGTGCTGCTCGATGTAGCTGATGGATGAGCCAAAGAAAATATTTTATTCAAAACAGATGTGTATGTCGAGAAAGGAAAGCAGCAAGGAAGCGGCAGTGTGATGATATCCGCTGGAATTGTCGGTCAAACCATTATTGAACCATTTAGAGTTGATGAAGAATTTAAAGCGAACAGTGCTAGCTAGTGTATTTAAATGGATATTAATGTCTTTTAATAGTACAAGTTCTATTCTTGCAGTTTGAAGGTTAAGTATGCTTTTATGTACAATGCTCCATCACATGTAGGGTCACCCGTGAATATTTTAAGCGCAAACAGTTTACAGGAGAGAGGATTAATCTAGTTGCCATCAAGTCTCGATCTGAATCCGATCGAAAATCTATAGCAACTGTGAAAATGAAATCGCATGAAGATAGCAAACAATAAGACGGCAAAGCAGACCTAGCATTGAGGAATACAAGTAAAAGAAAAGTGGGAATTAAACTGGGTTATATGTATAATTATGTATATATATGCTGGAAGTAACAGCAAAATTGTCCAAATTGAGTTACAGCTTAATTCCCCATCACACAAAATGTTTAATATCTAAAACAAAAAACAACAAACTAATTGAGTTTCTTTTTTCCAGGTTTTCAGATAAGATGTTTAGCCATCGTGGTACAATCCGAAGGTAAGTATCAGTGAAAAACACTTGAATTATTCAGCTAGAAAGAAAACAGTTTAAAAACGTTTTGAATCAGTCCCATTGTCTTCTCAACTGAGCAATGGTGGGAGAGAAATCATTCAGGCCTTCAGTAATGTTACCAACATTCATACTCTGGTTTCCATCTTCAAAGTCTATTCAAGGACAATCAAGACAACAGTGAATAGGTTTAAAAAGAAGGAACAGTAGAGAGGAACATTGGGTCAGGATGTCACAACAAGAAGAGGGATCATCATTTTAACTTAGGTCCATTAGAAAAGATCCATCACAATCCATAAGACGTTTGGCACCTGAAAGGAGATTCTCCTATGACAGTTAAAAGAGAAGTGAAAAAGGATTTAATAATCAAATCATACGTGAAACCTGCGATGCACATTGTTATTCCAGAACAGAATGTTAGAATGTTAGAGAGGGCGAAGATCATCTTGAATAAGTTAGTAAATGATCATGGAATTATATATACATACATTCATATATGGAATTTATTTCAAACATTCAGGACACTCAAATCTTTAGCTATGATTAATTAATGATGAACATATCATATTCGTTTGAGATCGATTTCATCACAATCCTTCTGTTAAGCTGGGAGAGTAATTATACATTCTTAAAGCTCAATAGTTCAATAGTGTAAGAAAAAACCTTGGAGAATTCCAGTAAGATATCCTTAATTATTTCTAAGATACAACGGTCCAGAGTTTAATCTAAAAATTGAACGATTTTGCTATTAAACCCGATATATATATATATATATATATATATATATATATATATATATATATATATATATTATATATATATTATATATATATATTATATATATATATATATTATATATTATACATATATTATATATATTATATATATATATATTATATATATATTATATATATATTATATTATATATTATATATATATATATTATATATATAGTATATATATATATATTATATATTTATATATATATTATATTATATAATATATATACAAAGAGATTAATATGGATGTATATTCATAGTCATGCGTATATTTTCATTTTCATATTAATATAATATAATATGCAGATAAAAATTTTAAAACGAAATTTTATATCTTTGTATATCTATGTAAATGTGGATGTATATACTATATTTACATATACATTTATTAATAATTGTGTGTACATTTGTATTATATTTGAAACTACATAGATTACTTTCCTTGTGTTAATCAATACACCCACTCCAAGGAAGGCGATAATGACGGAAGGCAATACTGGGAGTGAAAGAGAATGAGAAAACTTTAGAAGTAAACCGGAAACCCAATCCTAAACAGGAAATCAGCGATAAACATATACTACTGTTCAAAAGATCGGGGAGTTGAGAGTGAACTGCACGATAAGTAAATTTATCTACAACTGTTGAGGAAAAAATTAATATATAAATAGTAAATAAATGTCTATCAATTTATCTCTCAGCCTATCAATCTATCTATTTTTCCCTCTCTCTCTCTCTCTCTCTCTCTCTATCTATATATATATATATATATATATATATATATATATATATATATACATATATATAATGCTGTGTGTGTGTTTGTTTAAATCTATACAGTTATGTACGTATACATCACATCGTTTATTTTTTTACAATTCCTTATCTCTTCATTTCATATTTGTATCTATCCCACTCCCTATCTATCGCCCACGTGCTCTCTTTTTCTTTCTCTGTCTTGTTTGTTTTACTCAGGTTATTACGTCTTCTCTTGAAACATACTTTTCATGTTTTCAATATTTGTGTGAACTTAAAAATCAATTTCCAATTTTATATTCATCCTGGGCGATTAATATCATTTTTTTAGTGTGATATTTAACTTGATCGCCATCCGACCTCTCCCTGTCTGATATATTTAAATCATACGGAAATCTTTAACTTAATCACGTCTTGTTTTCTCGATTTTTGGTCTATTGCAGACAACAGAAAATAATAGTAATTCAAAGAAAATAATAGTAATTCAAAGAAAAAAACGAAGTATATTTGGATTATCACACTGTTGTAGGGCTTTATGCATCTCTTATGGCTTACTTTCTTTTACTTATATACACATTAGGTTTCGCTTTGAATAAATAGGATACAATAGCATATAGCTTATTATATGTTATTGATTTCAAACTGGAAGCCTTTGTAGAAGTATTTCAGATACGTATTCACGCATTATACCATAATGTGTAACCAACATGTAAAGGATGAGGAAGTTGGTCCTTTTTGATTCACACAGATAAGGATAACAATCTTTACAGTGAGGCGATCTTGAAAGAACTGGAAGTGATACCATGATTTAATATTGGTGGATACATACCAGGTAAGGGAGGGATATAATAAGGTGACTTGTACCGAAGGGACACGGCACATAGAAAAATACAGATAAGAAGATACATAGATATTGATTATATAAAAGGGGCTATTAAATATTTTTGGGATCTCACCAAAAATTTAAACTATTGTAAAAGTGAGATTTATTTTTGAGATTTATCAGTGGCCACGTGCACAAGATATTATAAGCCCCTCTCTTCGGGCGGGTTTTATGTGGGGAACTTGAATGCGTACACTCGGACCAGGTACAAAAATTGCCCAGATCCCGCAACCGTCGGTTGTGCTGGCCTCACTAGCGACTACTGATCCCGCACTCTAGTGCAATGAGGGGGGGGGTGACATTCCACGGAACCAAGCACACCAGAGTATTTATTTTTCTTAGGTCTGACTCTCTCTGCAGACTCCACAACTGAGTCACACTCTGCCCGTAGACAGAGTCGCAACTGGGAGATGATAATCCTCCCATGGTATAAACCACGAAAAGGCTTGTTATTTACCCTGGTTTCCCCACTGAGACGAAATGTGATACAAAGTCGGGTTTTATGTGCGTACACTCGGGCCAGGTGCAATAATTGCCCGGCAACCGCTGTCTGTTGTTTAAATGTTTTATTTCTCTTGATACTGTTTTTTCCGCAGCTGCTAAAGCTGTTGCATATATGGCATTATTTATTTCTGTGATGTTTTCTAATGTCCCTTAACATTGTTTGTCATACTGCATTATATGTTTACACAATATGTTTGTTGAACTTATTATTATTATTAACAATAATATATATATATATATATATATATATATATATTTTTTTTTTTTTTTTTTTTTTTTTAAGCGTATCACCCCAAGCAAGGCTGGTGGCCACTATCACGCATGAGGTTACAGAAGGGTTGGAGGAAGAGCAGATAGGAGTGGTAAAGGAAGGGATGTGGAGAAAGAGAAGGACGGAGGGTCGATCAAGGCAAGGGGGTTACAGGAGATTTGGAGCGAGAGAAGATAGGAATGAAAGATGAAAGGAAGTGGAGAAGGGAAGTGGATAGATCAAGGCAACTGGAGATGACGATTGACGCTACACTTAAACCGTTGGAGATTGCATTTGTCAGGGAAACAGTAACAGGGAAGGGAGTTCCATAGGCGAGATGTGCGACACATGAAGCTATTGGAGTAGAAGAGACGTATACATCTAACAGTATCAACTGTGAAGGGGTGGGAACGGGATGCCAACCTCGTAGGACGCTTAAATTCATGAGGCTTAGGGACAAGCGAAAGCAACTCCTCGGAGCAATTACCGTGGAAGTACTTGTAGAAAAGGCAGAGCGATGCAACATCGCGTCTGTGAGAGAGCGACTGCAGACGAGATGACAGATCCGGGCCAATCACATTGCATATCCGTCTCTGGATCTTATGAAGAACCATGAAGCAACACGCAGGGGCCCCAGACCATAAATGGCAGCAATACTCCATGCAGGGGCGAATGGTAGATTTATAGACTTGGAGGATCGATTCCGGGGAGAAGAAATTCCTGGCTCGGCACAGGGAACCAACTTTTCTTGCGGTGGATGATGCAACTGACTCGATGTATTTGTTCCATCTCAGATCAGCGGACAGCATGAGACCGAGCAGCCGCAGAGAGGAGCTCTCGATATTTCATTTGGTTTCTTTTTCTTTGTTTTTATAATTTTTGGGGATTAAATATTCCACATTGTGATAATACATCTGATTAGAAAGGTGAAACATTTTAAGAACCTAGATGCAAATCTGCTATGTATGTTCTAGTGATTAAAGCACTTCTAAATATTAGTATTTTTCTTTTTTCATTAGGGCGAAACGTGCCACATGAAAAACTTTTTTCTACATTGTCATACTACTTTCGCCTAAAATTATTTTTGCCAAATTAAATATATATATATATATATATATATATATATATATATATATAGTGTCTTTACGCAGAAGCCCCTCATTTATATACGTTTCATTAAAGAAAGCATTCAATTTTTTATTTAATTTTTCTTCTGTTCCAACAAGTGATTGGTTTTCTGGACACAGAATGTGTAGAAAATGCCCCCACCCACCAAAAATAAATAGAAAGCTTAATCGCAGTGCCTTGTCTGTCGACTTTAATGAAACATACACACACACACATATATGTATGTGTATACATATATATATATATATATATATATATATATATATATATATATATATATATATATATATATGGGTGTGTGGGGGTGATGAAATATTTACCCACTCACACTTGTGAATTCTGAATAGTTTCGTTTAACCCACTTCCACCCAGACAGTTTCGGTCATCTCATGCTGTGGATTTCCCACATATCCCAACGACGCTTGACAAATTCACCCTGGTTTCACGGTCGAAATTCTGTTCTAACTACTCGCCCACTACTATAAATATCTACCCTTTTTTCTTCTTTTTAATTATTTCACCCCAAGCAAGGCGGCGTCCTGGGTAAGACGATAAACTACGTCCAACAGCAAGGCCTCTGATAAGGAGGTTTTGAGGAGCGTGGAACCACCTCTTAATTGCTGGTGCTCCCAGGTCCACCCTGACCTGACCCAGGGTGGTAGCACCTGTTAGGGTCCCAGCTATGTTCAAGTAGTTAACACTGAAATTTAATTTCGAAAGAAATCCAACCGGAATAGAATATATATATATATATATATATATATATATATATATATATATATATATATATATATATATATATATATACAAGTATAGGACTGGTATATACGGGATAAATTCCAATAACCAAAAATACTATTCATAAAAGAGTGATCAATATAGAGTAGAGTAAATATAATTTATTCGAAAATTACAACGTAAATATGTTATAAAATCACTACAAAAATAACCATTTTCTTTCAGCACTTCTTGTGTTTTATCAAGTGATCTTTTTATTTAACTCCTACCACTTGATAAGACTTTGTAGTGATTTTATAAAATATTTATGTTATAATTTTCGAATAAATTTATATATATGTCATCCACAGACTGTTTCGTTGTATCACAGCTCGTCAATATGGCTAGACGTCAGATTGCTTCAAACCGGTATGGAAATATATATATATATATATATATATATATATATATATATATATATATATATATATATATATATAATCATGAAAGACAGTGAGTGAGTCATAAATAGATAGAGAGCGAAATTTGAAAAGAGTGACAATATGTTTCCGTTGACGAGTTTGGATAATTGTATTAAATGTAAACAAATTGTTAGGTTATTTAACGCCTAATACAAGTATTATAGTACACAAATTTCAATAAATTCAGAGAAATTTAGATCTGCAGATCCTCTTTAAAATCGTGCAAAAACATAAGTACAGTTTACACTTGGATCCTAAATTTGATATGTGTCCAGTTTACACTTGCGCTAAAAGGTATACTTAGCCCGGTTTACATTTGCGTGAAACGGTAGACATATGTCAGATTTACATTTTGATCAAACGGTAGATATAAGCCCAGTTTAAACTCGAGTCACAATTTCGACATAAGTCCAGTTTAAAATGTATCTCAATTTAGACAAATATCTGGTTTAAACCAGAGTCAAATTAAGTGAGGCATAAGTTCGGTTTACATTTCATTTGAAATGTAGAAATGTTCGCGTTGCACGTAAGTCAAATTCCGATATATATCCATATTGCATTAGAATCAGACAGTGTTTACCTATATGCCCATATCGGTAAGTAGCTCTCATGAGCGTATCGTCTGTTCTGCTAGTTTTTCCTCTCTGCAAAGTTTTATAATGAGTTTGACCGGTAGGGTAAGAAACTTGGTGGGTAAATGTTTTATTATAGTTGATTCTAGCGTCTCTCTACAGATAATTTATAAATGCAAATATGTTTTACTTCATAATCCAGAAAAGTGACGGATAAAAACAATTTCCTGCTTCAATGAAAAACGATAACTATTTCGTCCATTCTGATTTTATTATATTTATTCTCGAGCAAACCTTTTCTTTCATTCGTTAGGTTACAGATAATAAATCATATATTCATCGAATTGATTGTGTTAGTCGAATTGGAGATCCAATCGAGCATATATTTGAGCTAATACTAGTAAGATAAAGCTATGAGCAAAAGCTTTAGCTATATTTATCGCCGTAAATCTTGTAAGGTTTATATCATTTGACCACTATCCATCAGCTAACCATTATTTCTGATCAGCCACGTCGCGCTCTCTCTCTCTCTCCCCTCCTCTCTTTCTTTGTCAATAACTCCAACAAGGTGCTCTTTCTTCCCGGTTGATCTCTTAGTCCCAACGCGACTGTTAAGCTTCACCTAATGTGTGTCTATCTGAACGCTTCTTTTCTAAATGTCTCCCTAACTAACGATAAATCGTGATGATTGGCCGACTGATTGATTGGTTGGTTTATTCATTGGCTGATTGCTTAATACAAGAGAATAGTGTCGCCCTGCTGTTTATCGCAACCGTCAGAAATATCGATTTCTTTCTCTCCCTATAGTGAAAAAGTGTTCCTATTTTCCTAGGAATAAATAAATACGAAAAAGAACATTTGGGTGATATATCTGTAAATCCTAATTATATTTCCTGAATCGAATAAAAATCCAGAAGAAAATCACAAACAGTCACGTACGCATACAGGTCAGAAAATGGGAACAAATTCAAATAAATGGCAACAAAACGGATTACAATATACATACAGTAATGATAAAATTACTTGTTTAAATACAGGATAAATCCCAGTACTAATTGACCGAAAACCGTTATAAACACTTTTTTCTAATGTAGAGTGGAAAACTAACATCTTGGATACGAGGTCCGATCAAAAAGTAACAGGACTGGTACTATAAAAAGAAAACTATACAACATATCAATTTGGCATTTAATTTCGTTCTAAGTAGTCCTCTTCTGAAGCCATACACGTTGTCATTGATGAAAGCATTCCCGAAACTACAAGTTGCCTCGTCACATTCTCTTGACGTCTTGTAGACAAAAAAGTCGGGAGATGGGGCTAAATCTAGAAAATATGGTGATTGTCGGAACAGAGGAATCTTTAGCTTGGTCAGAAGCTGAGCACACGAGATGGTCACTCATAGAACACCTGTGATGTGGTGAGACGACCATACTCAACAGACTTTCCTTCAAAGTGCTGCTATAAACAACGGAAGTGATAACTCAGTGTCTGTACTCGATAGAGTTCAAGGTCAATCTGTGGTAAGCGGCTCCACTTTGATGACGTTTTTGATCGGACCTTGTATATAATTAAAACCCATTCTATTTGCATGTGGTACGTATTTTTCTTGTGACTTTTGGAATTGTTCAAATGGTGTGTTTATTGTTGTTTAGGAACATCCTTTGTTTATTAGTTTGTATCATCTGTATATTAGGTGTAATAAAATGTCATTTTCATTAAAATCTAAAGTATTAATTAGCTTGAAGACATTTCTTGTCATTGATTTGAGAAAAACCTTGTATAGAGCTCAGGTTTAGACATTTCTGAACAAGGTGGATGCGATGTAGGGCAACTAAAGGGTGCGAAAGGTAAATTGTTGCCATTTTATATTTTTATATATAGACTAAAATCACTATGTGTTTGATGGTATAAACCCACTTTCTCATTACAGAATAAAGAATGCACTTAAAATACAAAACGGCTAAAAGATTCGCCCCGAGTAAAATATACGAAACTGATAATGCCACCCACGACCCACGTCTCACCACCGCCGCTGGCTAGATTTATTCTCACCACTCATGGCAGAGGGATAAAATGTTAGCCCAGACAGTCACACTTACCTCGACCGACTCCAAAATGAGAACATCTACTTTCTTTTCCTTCTTTTTTAATCATTTTAACATGATCATCATCCTATTATAATTCTGCTTCTTCTAGTAATCCATACATGTCGTCGTTTATTCGCTTTCTTTGTTATCTTGCGACATTCAACGAGTATATGTTTAACTTTCTCATCAGAAGCTCACACAGACTGTATTTTCTTACTTGTAATCTATCTATCCTGGTCTTAATGGTACTCATTCTGATAGCCTGCTCCTGTGCCGGAAATAAGAATTATTATCAGCAATTATCTAACATTTTATTGACTTTCAGTTACGTTTGAAAATGATTTACGAAAAAATAATAAAATTTAAAATAATATAAAATTTTCTTAATTTTAAAAATTAAAAACCGACATAAAATATTATGATAGAAGTAAAAATCAATAATTTATGAAATGTTACGGTATTTTATTTATTAATAATTGTTATCATGATGGTTAATTTATTATTAAATTTTTATAGTACTTTAAATTTAAAACTTTGAAATTTTGAAGGGATGATTTGTAAAGACATTAATGATTAAACAAGACAGAATAAAGAAAGTGTCAGACGACACTTAAATCACATGAACTTTGTAAGGGTTATGTCTTGTATAGCTTCTCATAGGTAGAAAATTTTTTTTTTAAAATATGTATAAACGATTGTTATGAGCTTTTCAATTTTTGATTTGTAAAATTAATTTTGAATTAACAATATCACCAAATCGCCACTTTGAAAGCAATGAAGAATTTAAAGCGATTAAAGTTAAATTAATCCGATTTGAAACAAATATTACTTATAGCATAAAAACATAGTATACAAGCATTTCCTACAACGGGTCCTCTTTTGATCATATCATTATTGACGTTATCGACATCACCGATAAGTTATTAGGTGATGACAGTTAGTATGGATGACCAGATTTGACATAGATTTCGTAAATTTAAGTGAACACATTATTTTGATTTTTGCTACTTAATAATAGTAGGTTCTCGAGAGTCATGTAGGCATATGCACTGAAGGGATATGGCACATTTAAGAGGAATTATTTTTATTTTTCATCCACAATTATTTTCATATATTTGTATATATTATTGAATATTTAAGATATCCATATCTAATATATTTTAAATTTTAATATATGAAATGTTACGGTATTTTATTCATTATTAATTATTATCATGATGGTAAATTTATTATTAAATTTTTATAGTACATTAAATTTAAAACTTTGAATTTTTTAAGGGGTGTAATTAGAATTTTAAAAAATGAAAACAATTCTTGTAAAAATTAAATATTCATCGAAACAAAATGTCTTAAGACAATAGTGTCCTTGATAAATCTTATTTATTAAAGCATTTAAAAGCTTTTCTAATTAAATAATGTCATAATTTTATTCCATTTTTTTATTTTACAATTCAGAGCAGATTTTCGGTGAAAGTGTCAACTGTTTTAAAAAAATAAATAAATAAATAAAAAAATTTAAAAAAAAATTACTTTCTTCAAGAAGTCCAGCATTTAAATAAAAAAAATCCCCGCCTTAAATTAATTTCTCGAAATTTCATGTAAGTGGGTGGTAACATGTAAAAACATTTTTTTTTCCAAGATTACATTTATTTCATTTCTGAATATGTTTTGAAAGTTTCATTAAAATCCCATAATTATTTGATATTTGAAAGAATTCCCAAACCAATGTTTGTTCACCGGAAAAAGCGCAAAAAACTAATCTTTATCTTTGGTCTGCCGCTGATGTAATAAAACAAAAACAAAAAAAAACAAGGTTTCAATCAAAATTTCAAACGTGCTACGAAGGTGTAAAAACTTTAAAAGAATTAAAAATTACTTTGATCATTCCTCTTAATAATAACAAACATTTTGATAACAAGTTTGTTTTCAGTGAGTTTGCAGCCTTTCATCAGCATGCTATGCTGTTTTTACGCGACCAAGTGGAGGCAACTGGAAAAGATCAAATGAAACTTTTAGAAGAAACCATTTCTTAGTGGAAACCGCGGTAGAAGAAAGGTGTTATATATATATATATATATATATATATATATATATATATATATATATATATATATATATATATATATATATATAAGATATATATGAAGAAATATAGTCTTAAAGTGTGCTATATTTATGGGATAAAGTGCTCAATATCAGAGATAGAGCGTGTGTAAATATAAAAGTGAACATGGAAGTCAACACTTAGAGGCGACAGTCTGTTTCATGCTAGTGCAATCGTCAGGCAACTAGTGCTGTTATTTTTCTCGGCTATTTATATATAAGGGTCAGTGGTGCATTGTGGGTAATCTATTATGGCGGTTATTTTTACCGGAAGTCGCTTATTTGTTTATTTATTTATTTATGTCAAATTATTTTGCTTGTTTTTCTTTGTTTTTGTTTTTTTTTATCTTATATATTTATTTATTCATTTTTTGTTTTGATCGGCGTTTTTTATTAACGTAGTAAAAATTTGTTTATATAGCTTATTGTTGGTAGTCTATTATGGCGGTCATTTACCGGAAGTCGTTTATTTGCTTATTTATTTGGGTCAAATTGTTTTGCTTGTTGTTATTTATTTTTCATTTTTATTTTTTATCTTATATATTTGTTTATTTGTCATTGATTAAAGCTATTTGTTGAATTTTGGGGTTAAATGTTGTGGTTTGTTCTGACTATTATTTTGGTGGGAACAGTTTTTAATTTATTTATTTGGGTTGATTATCTTTATTTGTTTTTTCTAAACGGCTAGTTTGTCGGTATCGGTTGTTAGTTTATTTATATATTTGGATGTATTTAGATCAATTTATTATACTTGTTGTTATTTATTTGTTACACTCTATATTTCTCTTTTTGGTTTTCGATTTTTAAGTAACGCAGTATATTATTTTTTATTAATTTTTTTATCGTTATATAACAGTTATAACTATTTTCCGCCCGATTTTTTGTTTTGATTTTTATAGTTTAATTTTTTGTTCAAAATTGTTTGATAATTCTCCTTATTTTATTATTCTATTTCGCCTAAATATATATATATATATATATATATATATATATATATATATATATATATATGTACTAAAAAGAGTTTGAAAAAAAATGACCTAATATTTTATATAGTGTTATTTATTTATAATATATGAATTTTTACAGAGAAGAATTAAAACTTTACTTACAATTGGATTTTTAGTTTTTTTTCTTAGAAAAATAATTTGTTGCTTTGCTTTTTTTTAAACATTTTTACTTTAAGCGGTTTCGCTTAGCTTTTCAAAAACCTTAACTGTTTCTATCTGTACGTGTTGATGCTTATGTTTTGTACCAATGAAAAAAAAAATGAAAATCAAGGGGCGTAACTGGATATATATGTCGTTTATGAAAATTATGTATATTAAATTCTCTGGGTAGCACGAGAAACCATTTTTAATTTTGACACGTTTTTGAATTAAAATTCGTGGCCGTCTAAAAGGTCGGATGCATTTGCATAAATAATACCATATAAAATTTTAGATGCCTTTTTTTTCCAGTCCTCATTTTATTCTATACAATAAATTTTCTATAGAATCTTTCTAACAAAGACATTTTTAAAATTTATATGTATATGGATAAACAACCATATTTCATGTTTTCGTTCGAAAAATTGCCATAGGTGTCGGTCATTATCAAGAATTAACTATTGTTAGCGCCGTAGTTTTGTAGTGATATGCTGGAATTTCGATCAAGTCAGATTTTATATTAAACATTTTCCTGAATCGTGTCTAATTGATGTAATGTGTAGTCGAACACAAACAGAAATAAAATCAAGTAAATGTCATTGGTTCATATTGTAAATACTTGTATGTTTTAATAATTTACACTGTGCACCGTGTCCTTGTAACTTTAGTATCTTTGACATAAATGCTATATTATTTTGAAAGACTGACTGACACACACACACACACACACACACACACACACACACACACACACACACATATATATATATATATATATATATATATGAAAAAATATAGTCTTAAACTGTGCTATATTTATGGGATAAAGTGCTCGATTTCAGAGATAGAGCGTGTGTAAATATAAAAGTGGACATGGAAGTCAGCACTTAGAGGCGACAGTCTGTTTCATGCTAGTGCAATCGTCAATGTATATATATATACACTAAGGAAAAATGTGAATGTATATAGACATATATTCTTCCTTTATATCTTAAAAGTTATTTTAGTGGATACCCATATTTAAATAGACGCTCTCGTTATTTATTATGTCACCCTCAAGTTCCTAATCGTTCAAATCAAGTACAAACGACTGATCAAGATGATCGCTTTGATTCAGGTCGCCTTATCCCAGATTGTGATTACTTTTGATCATAAGGTAGGCTAGGATCAAATCGTCAACAGGTATCTTCGTATTGGGTTGGGCCAAGTGGAATGACGACACAAGAAAAGTAAACATTTAAAAAAATGTTTACATATATTCCTGTGTACAACAGTTGGTTAGTTCATTGTCAAAATCTAGCAGTTTGCATGCGGACGTTTATCGACACAGTCCGCCTCTTAACTTCGACCTAACACTTTGCTGGCTTGATGAAGTTTGGCACAAGGCTGATGTCGGGGGGTTCTCTTCAGGCAGGCAATCACGTGAGGTGTTTCTCCTCCGGTGTCTGGAACAATCTTTCTCTGCCGTAGTGTCTCGGCGTTCTGTTTTTATGGATCTATAAACAAGAGCTGGGATGGGGCATGATGTGCTCTGGGTATGCTAGCTCTCCCCAATCTCTGCAAATGTCCAAATATGGGGAACCCCTCCTTGGAAATTTGAATATTCGCTTGATTACGTTGTGTGAGTGCGTCTCACCATCACTATGAGGGGTGTGGAATATCCTTGGCCTTCCTCGCCATTCCATCTTGGAATTTTCTCTTTGGTCACCTGATCAAACCCGCCTCCTTCTTGCTTTCTGTGAGTGCCTCTCAACATCATTGCTTGAGGGGCGTGGAAAATCCTCCGTCTTTCCTGAAATTCAACCTGGGCCCTCTCCTCCTTAGTCACCTGAACAAACCCGTCTCCGAAAAGCTAGGCGTAGTCCAGCCCAAAGTTCAAATTTTAATTATCGTTCAAATTTCTTTCTTATACTGATAGCTTGTGGCAACACTGTGTTTGTCAATAACTTGACAACATCAAATGATGGGGTAACTCAGCTTCTACCTTTAAGAACATTTCCTTCAAGTTCCGCGGGGTCATTATGCTTACGGACAGGTGTCCTAATGATAACATATCCAATTAAGTCCTGACATGCTCTAACAAAACCGTCAGGGACTGACTAGTGTGTCGCGCCGTATTAGTAATGGTCATGAAGTGGAAATAATATTGTATAAACTCACTCAATTCTTGTAACTCAGCTGTCATAGCCTCCGAGTTATTAGCTACTTCCTGTTTTAGTTCTCGCAGATTATTTATTAACTAATTGATAATGGCCCTATTCTTTGCCAGTTCTAACCTTGTCACATTCAGTATCGATACACTTTCTCTTGACCCCTGGGCTAGGACTCTTTGATCCCTTTCTACTTTTCCCAGTTTTCTCTGTATAAACTTGACGTCATCTTAAGTCACTCTTCCAAACAAGACACTTATCCTTTTTCCAGCACTAGGGATTACTGCTCTCCTCTCGTTTGCAGCAGTTCAATCCGTTTCAGGTAATTCCTCATATCTTTCCAGTGGGCTTCCATTATACAAGTACCTCCATGAGATCGCTGAAAAAGAGCATAGGATGACGAAAAAGACTCCGAAATTGACGAAAACAAAAATTCATCGTCTAAATCTTTGTTATTATTAAGAGGAAAGATCAAAGTATTTTGGGGGTATTTTTTACATTTCTTAATCGTTCTTAGAACGTCTAAAATTTTCGTAACAAATCTATATATTTTTATAAGTCAGAAATATTGACAGATAATCATGTCCATTTTTTTCCATTTTATAAAAAGATGAAAATCTCAATTTGAAATTCTTTTAAAAATCAATTATAATTTTTTCAAAACATATTTTAAGAAAATCAGAAATTATAATATTTATTTAAAATATTTTGAAACACGCATTACTTAGTTTCTGCGCTGAAAAGATGTAGTTTGAAAATAAAACAAAGCAGATCATAACATTTCCCGTCACTTGACAGGTGACGAATGACAATTTCATCGCGTATTGATAGTTTACGTGAGGATAAGTTTTGCTACGCAAGGAGAGATCTGAAATTATTTAGATTTAAGTGAACAAATTATTTACCTCGTTATTTTTAAGGAATACTTAAAACGCTCTACTTTTTTGTACTTAGCTTTCACCTTTACGTTTACGATGCTTTATGCAAAATATATTATAAAGAAATTAAAATAAGACTGTTGAGAGTGAGATTAAATTTCATAAGAAAGGTACCTAATTAATTTATAGGTATCTTTTTAGGAAATTTTATCAGAAGTGTAGAAAAATACTATAATTTCATGTACATTTATTACATTTTACTGTGTTATTTGTATTTCCATTCACTTTATTATCAATTTTGATATTTCATTTATGGAAAAATGTCATAACTGAGATTAATAATTGATACGTGAATAAATTGAATGAAGAAACAATATCATCATTGGGTTTCAATTCTAGAATTGAAACAGAAACTATTAAGGAGCGAAGTCTGAATCACGAAGCACTGTAAATATTCCATGAAACAAAAAAAAAGGAATACATAAAAAATTACAGTGGTATTTTGATAAATAAATGGATGATAAAAATAATTTAAAAAAAAAACAAACTCAGTGCTTCGTGAGGAATGTTTTCTTTGCTACTTCTTATTTATAAGAAAAATATGTAAATGAAATGAATTAAAATCTCAATGAAGACAATTAACAAATTCAAAAAATATATTGAAAAAAGTAGCTATATAAAAAAAATCAAATAGTACTTTAATTTTAGTATGAAAAATAATGGAAACATTGAAATAAGACGTCTCACTAAAAACTGTAAAACAACTTCAAAATTGAAATTGCAATGAAATATGTAAATGAAATAAATAGTACTTTTTAAAATGGCTTAAGATAGTGTTCAAATTTTTTTAATTAGTAAAAACGCTAATTCAAAATGTTCGACATGCGTTTCGCACGAAGAGGACGTTCAGCTGAGAACGCTTACATTCAAGCCGCGTGATGTTTTATTGCTTGTGACCATCCGTAATATTTAATTACAATCATTGTAATGATTTTTTAGGAACACAAAATTACATTTCTTAATTACTGCGGGTCTTCTGATTGGAGGAAGCGATACAATTTACAAAGCGCTAAAAAACGATCTATCTCATAAGGACATTTTCGAAAGTGAATGCGGCTTTCAACTAATTTTATAATATATTAACAACTTAAATGTAAACATCTAAAATAATTAAAGAAATAACAAATAATTGTATTAAAAATTCATTTTTCATAGAAAAATTATTTTTTGCTTTCTGAAAATATTAACTATATTCATAAAAACAACTAAAAGCAAATAAAAGCCTTTGAAATAAAATAATATTTTTGTTTTATTGAGTTTTGTATGTTACAATTCAGGGCTGATTTTCAGGTAGAGGGGGTCCAATTAAAAATGATTAGCTTTCCTCAAAGCCTTGTGCTTTTAACTAATATAATTAATGAAAAGAATACGATTGAATTTCTAGAGTTTTCATAAAATTAGTTGGGGGGGAGGTAATAAATTTGTAAAAAAAATTCTGCCATAACTTTAATAAAGAAAAAAATATTTATAATAATTTCCATCATTTGTGAATAGTTTCTGAAAATTTCATTAACATCTGACAATTATTTTTATTATGCAAGTTTTCGAAATTAAAAAAAAACGTGCTAAAAATTGTATTTTATTTTACTAGTTCCGGTGATACAAAGAGAAACAGGTTCTTTTTTTATCAAAATTTAGAATGTTGTAAAAAGGAAAAAAATTAAAAAATAATTAAAAAAAACTTTGGTCTTTCCTCTTAATAATAACAAACATAGAGACGATAAAATAAATTTTGTTTTCGACAAGTTTGGCGTCAATTCCAGGGAATATAACAGTTTAAGGTAATTCCTTTTCCTGGGTTAATCTTTTGTCACATTTACTCTTGCTACACCTAGTCCTTTTATCTCACTCTCCAATTTGTCTAAGAGTAACTCGTATGGGTTCAAATCTATCAAAAAGGTAACTAACCATTTTGACCTTGTTATTATCTCTTCGCTTGTCTTCTTAAAAAAAATGTACTTTGGCTGTGTTTCCAAGCTCCTGTCCTCATCCTCACCATCATCAATAGTAGGAGTCCCCTCATACCAGCCATTCCTGCAAGGGTAGCAAGATCTCCTTGTTTTTACTCCTCTAACTACTGATTATCTGTCTATTTTCATACTCAACTATTCTGAAGCACTCCCATTAATTCCTTCTCTTAGTTTCCCAACTTTTTCTTCTTTTAACCAACCCTTAATAGACTGATTGGATATAGACAGGTGTGTGGCGCTTTCGCCCCAAAGGTCGAGTCTCGTCGATACCACCGCCAGACATACACGGGCTCTTGTGCAGACCAACGACAGCACCAAGTAATTTCCTGACGCACTATCCACTCTATTATCCCCTCTATCCAACTACTAATATTCGTTACTGGATAGGTTTTTGAGCGTGGCCCGAATTCATCCATCCCTCGTTCACAGCCATACTTTCTTACTGAGATTCAAGGTTAACGCATCTTTGGTTCAACACCTAGCATTTTTTTAAAATTTCTTAACCTTTCTTTATGTTGGGAAAGAGGTATCTCATCCTCTTCTACCCGCTCACGCAACTCTTCCTTCTGTTCGGAAGTTTTCAAGTTAGAACCCTGGACTTCATTACTAGGGCTCGTTGCTTTCCATGTAGTACTACGATGACGTGGGGGGGTCAAACTGAGCAGCGACATTACGAGGCCCTCTTCGCAACGGTACAAACGACGAATAAACGCCACTGACCGCCGCCGATTGGCACCGTACTGGCACCGTACTGGCACTCAAACCGCCTTGCCCGGTTTACCGTTATCAGCTTCTACTAGCTGTTGAACTATCTGTCTCTCGTCTTCCTCAGTCTTCGTCCGTTTCAATTTCTTCCGGATCCACAAGGGTTGCTTTCCTCATCCTTGCCCATTGGTCTTTGGTTCAGTGACTTCCCAATCGGTTATCTCAGCTAGCTTCAGATCATTGGCATGAGCCATCTTAACACGCACTGCCATCTGATCCCAGATTATAAACGACACTGGACCCGTCTGTTCTATTATTCTATAGTACGGTTCCCACCTCTGGTCCAGCTTTCCTTCTCTCAGGTGAATTTCGTAGTAGACGCGATCCCCAACCCTTAATTCTACATCCATTCCTTTATTCATCCTTTCATTTTTTTTTCTTCTGTACCCTTTTTATCCTCTTTATTTTAAGCTTCTACAGGCGGCTTCTAAAATATGAATTCATTTTAATTTTCCCCCAAAATAAACACTTTGATAGTTACTCTTAATAATACCAAAAGGCTCTTGACGTTAAAATTTCTCTGCATCTAACATGTCTTTTTCATTCTTTATAGTAGCAGGCATTAATCTCATTCTGTAATGGAGTCCACATCTCTCTTCCTTCCACTGTAAGGGATTCCTTTACAGGGCTCTTTATTATTTCTTCTCCCCTGACTACTGCTTATTCTCTATGTCGTCTTTCATTTCTCTCAACTGATTTTGGTGTTGGAAGAGAGGTATTTCATTCCACTCATTCAACTCTTTCCAGGACGTTTCAAGCCAAAACTCAGGACTTCATCACTTAGGTTCTCTGCTCTGCCCTCGTCCAGTGACGATTTCTCTATTTTTCTAGACCACCTTCATCTTACTTCTTGTACTGTGCGTTTTCCTGGCCCCTCTGCTGGAGTATATCTGTTGGCGACCCCGTGGGTCCTTCCTTCCTTATCCCACAACAACTTGTCTTATCTCCACGACGAGCGCATCTGGTGCATGCCTGATCATTGCAATCTAGAGGCAATCTACACCTTGTTGGACCGTTCTCTGCCATATGGCTTCCGTGAAGACATGTCCAATATGCCGACCTCAACCGGACGGGTGCGCGTCCGTAAAAACATGCTTAAACGTCAGGGTCCCCAATTGGGAACATCTTCCCATTCCTCCGGTTCGACCTCCTCCTGTTTTAATACCTTATTCCACACGGAGGTTCGTCCCCCTATCTGCCTGCCTACATCCGAAATCCGCTCTTGTGCCTTCTATCCCTTTTCCGTCTCCAAAATCCTTTGACTGTCCTCAAACGCTACCCCCTCGGATTCTCATGACCCGTGGTCACTCATGCTAACCCAATTGAATTATATCGAGGAAAATCGGATATCGAAAATAGTAAATCGACTTGTCGAGACGCAACAACAGAAAATCGAGAAATTTAAGGGAAAAATCGAAAAGTGCCACATGTTCCTGGGTTGCTGTCAATTCAGAAAAAAAAATTATGGAATGTATTTTTAGAACCGTATTGCAAGATGTTGCCCCCCCCCCATCACCACTCACAGAACGAACTTGGTGTCTGGTCTGATCTGCAAAGCTACATATTAAAAATACTATTATATTCTTTGAAAAGTCATGAAAGAAATTTGAACTATATTTTTTTAACATAGTAAAATCTATGATAAGTAAAAAAAATAACCCAAAATAATCTCCAAAATCAACATGTAAATTTCTTCTGAATTTTAAATTTTACAATGTCGGGCATAATCTTTTTCAGCGTGGTATATTTTTTCATAAATGTTAACCCATATCTCCCTGGCGTCAGATTAAACAGATGCCGTCTGTTTCTAATATCTTAAGATCATTTGGCTTAAAGTTCGAATTTTCTTGATTTCATATTTTAACATATTTCAAAGAAAATATTAATTTCACAAAAAATAATATATTTTTATAGTTTCGATATGTAAAAAGAAGGCCTCAGTTTAAAATGACGACACGTGGTTGGTTGTTAAATTTAACGGCATGTCAACTCCTGTTTGGGTCATTTTATGCCGATACTTTCGTTATATATATATATATATATATATATATATATATATATAAAAAGATGGTTATATTGTATTAAAGGTTAGGAGGCTGTTGATTTCATAATCTACTGTATTTTTGTGGGGGATTGCTTTTTCTTGTGATTGTTTCCGATTATATATTTTCATATCTACATGCATGCATGCATTTATATGTCTATACACATATATACACTATTTGAAAGTATTATATTTTGGCAGTTCCATTGCAGGATCTTATGTGCCATAGTTATATTTTCATTTTTCTTTTGGGGGGGTAGAGTTACCTTCTATGTTTATATCAATTGTCCTCTCCAGTTTTTTTTTTCCAGCTCTTGAGTTTTTGAATCTTTATCATCAACTACTTGTGGCGTCCTTCGCTCAGATTTTTTGTTTGTTTTGGAATTTGTTTATTTTCATTCTCTTCTACTTCCATATATTCCAGAGGTTCAAATTTATTTTCATTTGATATATTGGTTTTTGATTTTGAGTTAGATGTTTTCTTGTTCTGGTTCTTTTTTGTCTTTTTGTTTATTTTTCGTTTTTTTGGTTTGTATTTGGGAAGAAAAGGGTTTGCTGGAGTTTTGTTCTATGTTTTCTTTCCAGCGTTTTTTTTGCATTCTTCTGGGTTAATTCCATTTGGTTTGGGTTGTTGAGATTTATTTTTATTTTGATCTGATTTAAGTTCGGTTAAGAAGGTTTTAATTCTTCAAGGAAAGCTTTTAATTCCTTATGTAAATTTGTTGTTTCAGTTGAATCTTTTATTTTATCTTTATTGTTTATTTTATTTGCTTTTTGTACCATGGAGGCGTAGGTGTTTTCTTTTATATTATTTTTAACTTCTTTTCGTTCTTCTGAGAAAGATATATATTTTTTTGTGATCTATTATGATTATTTCTTTTTCCTGTTTGTAGATACTACATTGTTTTGGGAGAGCAGAGTGGTTTCCCAAACAGTTTGAGCATAGGCTCTCATTTGGACAGCTCTCTTCTTTATGTTTTGGTTCTTTTTCACTACATTTTCCACATGTAAGTTCGAAAAGTTATCCCTTCATCTGGATTGTATATAAATTTGCTGATTGAATTTTCAACAGCATCTGGAGTGAATGAATCTGAAGTCTTTCCTTCCATCGTTTTGTTAAACAACTCAATAACCTTCTGTTGTTGTAGTTGTAAATGCTGTTCATGTTGTTCTTGTTGCTGCAATTGTTGTTCTTGTTGCTGCAATTGTTGTTCTTGTTTAGTTTTTGTTGCTGTAAAATTTGAATCATGATAGCTTTTAATTCTTTCATTCCGCTGTACTCTGCTGAATATTTTTCAGTTCAATTTTTTCTCGTGTAAATTGAACGAATCCTCATGTAATTAAAAGGAATCGTTTTATAAGTTCAACGAGTCCTCGTCGTCACATTTGTGATATCAACGAACACTCGTTGCAACTTTCGTAATGCTCAATGAAGTACAGACTTTGTAATCGCAGATACAACTATAGTAACGCCGTTGAAAAATACTGGTGTCAGACGCCTTCGATAACACTGGCACTAATAGTACTTGCTCAATGATACTCCATCGAATAGTAATCCGTATAGGGATCACTTACACGTCACGCTAATTCCCATATATACATTTCCTTTACCGTCACGTGATCTACTTACGCAAAATGGGATCGCCTGTGTTTCCTCTCTGGTGATCTGTGTTCGAACTCCAGTGTCGGCAGCGACGCTTTATTCTTATATAACAAAACTACATGCCCCTGCGTCCACGCTCTTCTATGGAGGGATCTCCTCCCACTCTTCTAGTCCGGCCTCTTCATGTTTCACCTTATTCCTCGTGCGGGTTCTTCTTCCCCTCTCCTACCTCGTTAACTCCCGACTACACTTGTGCCTTCTTGCCCTTCACTTTTTCCCATATTTATTGAAAACTTGGCCGGCGCCTCTTTAATGACGTCTTGTTGTATGCGCTCATTCTGGAGCGCCTCTACATACAGATCGGCTAACTGAGCCTGCATGACTGCATTATTTCTCACCTCCTTTGGACAAACCAGAGTGGCCACTTTTCCACTCTAACTCCCAGCTCTCTAGGAGTTTCGGCCTCCAACTGCACTAATTTCATCAGCTTTCTCAAAGCATCAGTCGCCGTCCACTCGTCGGCCTATTCCCCTATAAGTAATTCTTCTAACTTCTTCAAACGGGAGAACCTCGCTAAATGATCCACTATAAAATTTAATAGTGTCCCCACCGCAGTGTTAAGCGCTACGTAGATAGTTACCCTTTCAGACAGTTCATATATGAGCTGTCACTTTTCAGCTGAGGCTAGCCAGTCTTTCAATTACCCAGGGTTCCCCCCAAAAGGCTGGAACTCTAGATAACCCCCAGTAATCCTATGAATTCATTTAACTAACAGTTGCTGCCCCGCCACCGCATCCTCAAACTCTACCCCTTCAGGTTAATCTGACTCTTGGTCACTCATGTTAACCTACTAGCAAACTGAGTACTACTAAAATGGCAAATCGCATCAAATTGAAAATAAAAGAAATCGAAGTAAATAATGTGTTTTGGCGAGATGCAGCAACAAATAATCGAGAGAAAACCGAAACGTGTCCTACCTGTTACTTGCTCCGGGTCGCTGTCAGTTTGTCTTGTGGTCGCTGCAAGCTTAACGGGAAAAAATTGTGGAAAATGTTATAGAACTGTATGGTCAAAATAACCCTTTGGTTCTCACTCCTTTTCTCGCCTTCTTTTCATTGTTATGGCAAGTCGTAGTCAAACCAAGATCAAATCCCTTGGTCACTGGCACCAAATGTCGCCCTCAAGTCCCTACCAGTCGACCAAATCCAATATCCATGGTTGATCAATAAGGTGATAGCTTTGATCCATGCCTTGCCTTATCCCCCGTTATGATTAGTTTTGATCATAAGGCCGGCTAGTATCAAATCGTCGTCAGATATCTTTGTATTGGGCTGGTCCAAGTGGATTGAGGACACAAGAAAAGTAAACACTTGAATAAAAAAAAATGTTTATATACTTTCCTGTGTACAATAGTTTAGTTCGTTGTCAAAATCTAGCAGTTCGCATGCGGACGTTTATCGACCCAACCCGCTTTTTAAGTTAGACTTGACATTTTGCTGGCTTGACGAAATTTGGCACAAGGCTGATGTCATGATGTCAGGGGTTCATTTCAGGCAGGCAATCACGTGAGGTGTTTCGTGTCCGGTGCATGAAATAATCTTCCTCTGCCGTAGTATCATTGCGTTCTGTTTTTATGAATCCATGAACAAGGGCTGGGGTGGGGCATGATGTGCTCTTGGTATGCCAGCGTTCCCCAACAATAAATCAGAGCTTTTTTCTCAATTAAAAACATATTCAATTTCATTTTTAT
>OZ038478.1:51234643-51369643 GCA_964036315.1 Acanthosepion esculentum
ATGGGGAGTTTGGAATTTTCGGCGTCTCTCATAAGAAAGTGAATGTCGTGTCAGGCTCCCAACAACTTTTATTTACACTAACTAGGAATAATAATAGTGTCTAACTTACCAGGGCAGGGATCACAGGGAACCGCTCTTTTGCACCAAAGCACTTAAAAGTGTAAATGAAGGCGAGCTCTATCCACACGTACCCAGCTCGCCTTAGTCACCCATCTTTCACTGAAATCTGTCGAAATCATATTCTTTCGATCAGATCTGGTTTTTCCACTACGCTGATGCTTAAAGAAAACCACCAGTTCCTGATGCCAGTAACGTTCATTCTGTATGATTCCGTCCTTTCGCGACGTCCACACCAGCATTCTAGCCATGTCTACCAACGTAAAAAACACCATCAATTTTACAACTAAGAACGGGGGCGACACACTGTCACACGCGTACGCGGGGGTCGATGGCCATGAACTGATCGGGACCGATACGAGCCGACTTAATCCTAGAAAGGGCACACCTGAGGTCAATGGTAGGTATGCGAAATAGTTTTCTCTAAACCAAGGTGACACTGATGGCAGTCTGACAAATCTGCCTCTCTCCATCTGAAGGTTACGTCATTGAGAGTTAGCACGTTCCGAATCAATCGCCTGCTAACCCAAAACTCGGGGTTGCTGAGATAATCCAACGATGGCGCCCAGGAGCAAAAATAGCGCAACACTGATACCGACAAATCGAGCCGGTCACACAGACAATCCTTCGTAACCACTAATTCACGTTACAATAGTCTCTGAGGCTGAGAAATGTCACTGAACCGAGGAATGAACGTCAAGGCCGTCCCACACTCGCTAAGGAAAATAGACAACCTTCCACGACCGCGACGGCGCTTAACCCAATAAATGGGAGGAGTGATGGTAAGGCTAGAGGACATCCCTAAAATTCTGCCTCAAAATCGAGCCCCCCTTCCCGTCAGAACGTGTCTTAGGAAAGCCGACCTTGAAGTGTAGCCGTGACTCACCAGGTGTGCTAATCCCAGACCCCCATGACACGGTCGCTGGTAACAGGCTTCATTACAAACCCAATGTTTGCGACCACGCCACAAGAGCTTCGTCAACAAACGCTCAATCGCCTCCCTACAAGTCCTGCAAAGAGGAGGTACATCCAAGTGGTAGAAGATGAGGGACAAGACGTAAGTGGCACACGCCTCAGTGCCCATGTACTCCGTCTGGAATCATAGTGATGTGGTTGACTGCTTCGCTTCCTGCTTTGTGCCTAGGAGAATTGTACAATATTGGAGCTTTTTAAAGTCTCTATGATTTCGTTGCTGACACCAGTCAATTTCCGTCTCTCTACGTCGGTGGCCACCAGGGATATTATTCTTGATTTCACTGTATCGAGAGCCTCAGGAATCTGAGGATCTCGTTTCCTTTCACATACTTTTATTATGGGGCTTTTTTTGACATAGCATGACAAGTCCTTCTTCTTTGGCCTGTTTTCCGACCAGGTAGTTTTTTTAGGCGGTGACATTGGACTCGCCAGAATCATTAACGAACACTTCATAAAATGTTCAAATTGTGCTATCACTTTCAGCACTTATTCTTTCACCATCGTGAGTCGTACTCGCTCACTTTTACATTTGAAGATATTAAAAACAATTTATGTCAGGTCCAGACAGTCCTCACTCTGTGAACAGTAGAAGTCTCTGTTAGGACTTGACGTTATTTCAATCTAGATTTGTTCCGCCTTTAATATAACACATTATATGTCTTTTATATTTTATATTGTGATATTTATTCCCTCGATTCCAGCTCTGTTGAGTGAGGACAAAACCGGTCGGCTGTTATTTATTTTTTATCATGTAGAGTAAAATTGGCCGTAACCTTTTTTATTTCCATAATATAGTTGTGTACCCCAAAGAAAATTATGATATATATATATATATATATATATATATATATATATATACACGCTCACGCATGTATATTTTCCTATTTACCTATATATTTGTATGCACGCACATAAATATTCTTATCTGAAATAATGAAAGTGAAAGCGTCTGTTAAAATATTTCATTAATTTTAAATGAACATTCGACATTCTTTGCTAAAATACCAATTATTTCCAGGCATTAATCAAACGATTTAATCGATTTTGTAGAAACTACCAATGAAGCAAGGAGACAATATCTTTGAAGATGAACGTAACAGATAATCAATCTTGTGAATAAAAGAAGAATGTTGTGTAGAAAATTTCCTTTGCAATGTATGATGAAATGCTTCGATTTCGTGTATCAGGCATTTTGCAATTCATCTATCCAGTTTTGATGTGGAAGATTTATTCTTTTACTCTGCATGTTTGCATATAAGGGCAATAAGATTTTATCTTGTGGAATATGCAGTTATTTTCATTAATCAGTATCACACCCTGCAGTAAAACCACTAAGAAAGAAAGGGTTACAGGGCGTGAAAGAATTAGGAACATATACATTAATAATGAGTGGGAAAGAGTAATCAGGTTGAGAGTAGATAGCGATTAAGATTGCGTTTAAATTTGCATGTAAAATTGATTAGAGTATAGAGACAGAAGGGAGAAGTACGAAAAGATTTAATGTTTGAATTTACGTTTCCATCTTGCCAGCTCAACTGTAAACTGATGAGATCTCGGCGCCAGTCTAATACTCCGCTTAAATTCAAAAAGTTTGGGTACCATAGCTAAGAGCTCATCCGAACAATTGCCATGAAAGTATTAATGGAAAAGACACAGAGAGTGAACCTCATGACGGTGGGAAATAGAATAAAGCCGAGCTACCAGATCAGGACCTATTATATTGCTGATTCATCCTTGCATATTATCAAAGAGATCAAGGTGAATAGCGGGGACACCTGACTATATTCTAAGCATGGACTTTTGGTAGACTTTTGTATATGTAAGATATATTCTAGAGAGAAAAATGTTTCGCACAACACAGTGACCAAATTTCTTAGCCGCTGACCTAGCAATGAATCATGTTTTCCTTGAGGTTAGCATCAGCCATGCCGATGGAAGGCAAACAGGGGTCTCACGGATAATTAATGGATAGAAGTTTAGTTTTGGAGGCGTTAAAATTAACAAACCATCTTTTGTGACAGTTAAAAACAGACTGAACTTCGTTTTGGACATCGGTTGCCATTTTGAACATGTCGGACTGATCAGCATTATTATCAAGGCAGGAATAATTGATTGTCATCAGCGTAGTTACCAAGTTGAGAGCCGATGTCATCGGGGGGGGGGGGTTGTTAATGGAAATATAAAAAACAACGTAGGAGCAAACATGGAGCCTAGAACATGATAGCCTCTTTCAACATTTGACCTGGAGAAGCAAAATATGTACATTCTTTGAAGACAACTCAAATGTGCTTTTTTCATTATACTAGAATTATTTTGTCAATAAGGCCAACCTTTATCCCTGTCTCATGACAGTCCTTATCTTCCGAATTTTCAATGACCAACATACTGATTAAATGCCGAATTAGTCATGATAATTCGAGTGAATAATGAAGTAGCGACGATATGAATAATTTATTAATAAACAAAGCAGGCACCTTACCTAGACTTTCCTAGTCTGATAGAGGATCAATAAGAAATATAGTATCGCAGAATTGTCTTCTTCCAGGCTTTACCTCAAAGGTAGAATGTAATCTTTCCGTAATGCCTGTGACACGCCAGCAGGAATTATCAAAATAGCTCGCAACTTTTAGTCATATACGCATACGAACATATAGTCAATGCTCTATCGCATATAAGGAGTTTCATGTTAAAATAAACAATTTATATAATAAACTGAAATTGTTTTGTTAACACATTTTTTGTGATATGGCGGACTACATTAGCAGTTATGGCTTACAGGCCAAATCACGTTGAAACACCTGTTACCGTACGATCACCGAAGTTAAACAACGTCTAACCTGGTCAGTATATAGATGCATAACAGCTTGGAAATACCAGACGCAATAATCTTGGATGTGAGGATAATGGCTCAGATATTTTAATGGTACAGATGAGTTCTAATTTCCGTTGTTCTCGTTATATTTATTTACTCGCAAATGCCCTTGGAAAACACATGAGTCCACCTCACAATCTAGCAATGTGTTCATTAGTAATATTATTAATAGTATTATTATTATCTCCCAAAAAATTCTTACAATCTAAAAATAATATCAGGATTTATATAACATTGAAAGGTTTCATAAACCGTAAAAAAGAAATCATTCAATCAATAGCAAATTTACTTTATACAGGACATATTTTGAATCCGTAATTTAAATACCTGGGAAACGTTCTACCGGAGGACGGAAAATGCGATACTGAAATCCGAAGGCGTTTTGGGATAGCCAAAGACGCATTCCAAAAGCTAAGCAGGGTATTAAGAGATAAAAAAAAATCGCTAGGAACAAAGAAAAGTATACTGACCTGTTACATGATATCTCTACAAATATAGAGCAGTGAATACTGGATAATTTCCTCAAAGACGAAGAAGAGGCAAAATAATTGATTCGACAGAAAGTTGCTGAGTATAGCATGGACTGAACATGTGAGCAAACGACGAGGTTTTAGAGAAAATAGGAACAAAAACAAAAGTTATTCTTAACATGATGAAGTGGCAGTCGAAATTTCTGGGGCATATACTGAGAAAAAAGGGCTTAGAAAATCTGTTACCCACAGGGAAGATTGAAGTCAAGAGAGACATAGGTAAACAACGCAAAACAAACTTGCCGAGCTTGAGAAAATGAATGGCAGAACAAGGTTTAGAAATAAAGATAGATATAATTAATTTAGAGCTGCAAGGGACGGGAAATTGTGGAGAACCACGATCACTATGTCCTAAGTTTATAGAGAAGATCCTAGATTTCCTGAAAGGAAGTTGATTTATCCCAGTATCAAAATCTTTCTAGGCTTCTACAGTCATAAATTAGAAAATTGTTTTCTGAAAATGATATTCAATGCACTTTTGTCATTGGTTGGATCATTGATAGTCAATGAATAGAAACAGTTATACTTCAGACAATATTTTATTTTCTACTGAATATATTATAACGTAGCATAAAAAATGAAATAATTATACAATTTTCTTCGAGCGGGATTTTTAACGTAAAAAGGTGTATTAACATGTCTATAGTTGTAAAGAAACTAAACGGAGGCTTTATTTTGGGCCGGATCCAAATCAAGACGAAGTACGGGGAGCGTAATGTTTATCGGCGCTGAGTGGAATCAAGGAATTGTGTTCGGATTTCAGTTGAGACCTTTGTGTTCGCTTCCTACTAATTGCAATATAAGAAGTATTGGATATTTACTAACCAAACAGTTAAATTAACTGTGGGATTAAATTGACAAAATCTTTTTACTAAGAGAGTTTTTTTCCAGGAAATTAGACATTTTATATCCTCTAAATATCATAGTTCCTTCTAATACTGATGGGAGTTTCCTTTCAAAATTTGGGTGTACCATTACTACAAATACGAAAATCCTTCCTAAAGGAAGGAATATTACTGAGATCAACAAAGATAAAGTTATAGAGAAATGTAATTAACAGACCTTATAACAAGATGAAATACACACACATATTTTGTAGTAAAAACAGAACGTATGAATAAACTTATACCAAAGCTTTACTGCACTTTACTCTGACTACTCGTCTACTGACGAGTCATAGAAGGTGCTTTTTATACGTCCTAGATCTTAAGGGGGGTAACTGATGACTTATCAGTACATTCTCCCCTACATATTTTATTCATAAGGGAGAAAATCTCTTAGGTGTTCAGGCTCTTTACAGATTCTCTGTGAACGCCTGGGTAGTTCTTGTATTGGATTATTCGGTCTGGAAGATCTCTCATTTTGAGCTCACCCGTTAGTCTGGTAATGTAAGTATCTTGTCCTTCTTGATGGACGATACCGCTATGAGTCTGAATGTGGATATTCCGGATCTGTTTCTGGATGTACCCGATTCTGAGGCATTGATCGCTCATCAGGATCGGCTGGAGTTGTCAGGTTCTTGGATGGTAATCCCTTTGAAATGTCTGACGGAGACGCAACGGAAGCTGTGCCATCATTATGGGGTCATGTGTCGGGAACGATTCCGGGACGGTGATCTCCCCATTGGCTTTCAGGATCTTGTACATCTCCAGCAGGAGCTAGAGATACTGTAGTTTGCCTTCCATCCGGGTGTCGCACGAGTGCGCATTGTTGGTTGTTAGTTTCACCTCGTCTACGAGTGGAGGGTCATGTCTGGTATAGCGAATGTGGCGTCTCAGTAGAGAGAGACAAGTGCCTGGTTGAGAGAGACAAGTGGGAAGCGAAGTCCCAGCCGAAATCCGTCGTTGGAAGGGTAGAAATCTTTTTATGTAGGGTGGTATTGGTGGCCGTACAGGGATACTGGAAGGAGGTTTTCCCACTTATTTATTGAGAAATTGTTTTGAAGCAGCGAATTGAACTGTTTACCAAATTAAGCCGTTATATCTCTGGCATTGGCCATTACCCTGGGGGTTGTATGGGGTTGTCCGACTTGCCGCCACTCCGCGTTCTTGTAAGAATTGCCAAAGCTGTTCGGACATGAAGGAAGCTCCTCGGTCAGAATGTACGTATGCCGGTACTCCAAAGATGGCAAATAGGGAACAAAAGCATTTTATAATTGTTGTTGCAGTCATATCTGGACAGGGGAAATCAAAAGGAAATCGTGAATATTCGTCTACAATAACATGTATCGGTTTCGTGTTTTAGATGGTAACGGCCTTTAAAGTGCACATTGAGTCTTTCAAATGGTTGCGTTACTTTTATTAGGAAACCAGGCGTAGGTCTATAAAATTTAGGTTTTATCTTAGCACACGTTTGGAAGGAATTTGTAACTTTCCTAACGTCCTCCACTGAATAAGGCAAATTCCTACTCCTTACCATGTGAAACATCCGTGTTTATGCCTCGATGGCACTGTTCTTCTTGTAGTGTCTGGAGTTCTTTTTGTACTTGCAATCAAACTGCATATTCTTGATAGGGCGTCTGCTGTCAGATTCGCCTTGGCGGGCTGGTAAGTAATATCGAACGAGAAAAACGATAGTTCAATTCTCCATCTTGCTATTTTTTTATTTTTTATTTTACTGGTAGCTTTTGAGTTGAACATGAACAAAACAGATTTTGGGTCTGTAACTAATCTGAAGTGACGTCCGATTAAATAGTATCTCCACTTTCTTAACGTCTCAACTATGGCATAGGCTTCTTTTTCAATCGCCGTATGCCGTCGTTCAGATGAGTTTCTTTGAAAAGAAGGCTACAGAGCGGTCACCTTGACTTAATGAAGCGGCAATTACGCAGTTTGATGCATCAGTTTCAACTACCAGTGGAACAGAAGGATCTAGAATTGTGATTACGGATTTTGCAGTGTCTTGCTTGAGTTTTAGGAATGCTTCTATTGCTGGGTGAGATAATGTAAGAGATCTTACTTGTATTAATCGACGTATCTTCGGAGAAAGAGGCGATCCATTGTGAATAGTGGGCGAATATGTCCATAGTCTGTCGCAGCACACGTATGTTATCTGGGACTGGCAATCTGAGAAAAGGTTTTAATCACTCTGGGCCCGGTGCCATTGATCCATTGCTTATTGTATAGCCCAAAAGATTGCTTTTATGTTGCCCAAAAGATTGATTTTATGTTGCCCAAATGAGCATTTGTTATTATTTAGTGTAAGGTTGTATTTGCTTACGACGCCCATGAAACGTCGAAGTGGCCACATATAGTTAAATTATCTATTTAAGTAAAAGTACTTTCCAGTTTTCATCCATTATGATTTTGTCGATTATTCTTTGAAAACTGGCTACTCCATTAGTTACCCCAAAAGGTATCCTCCGTATCTGGTACAGCCGGCAAACTGCTTCAGATGCAGCGTAGGGTCTGTCTTTTGGCTTAATGGTCACCTGATGACAAGCCTTTCCAAATCTAACGTGCTGTAAATACTATATTTAGCTATTTCACATAGCATTTCGTCTATGCGTGGCAGCGGAAATGCGTTCAGAAGAGTGAACTGGTTGTCAGAGTAATCGATAACCATCCTTTTTTTGTGGGGAGGGGTCTGTGTTTGTTATTAATACTTGGGCCCTCCATGGTGACGTTATCGGCTCAATTATTCATTCTTGAAGCATTCTTTTATTTCGGACCCTATAAATTGTTTGTCGTTATTCGAATAACGTCGTCTCTTAATAGCTATTGGCTTACAGTCCTTTGTCAGGTATTCAAAAATTGAGGGGTACGGAATGTTGGCTGCAGTTAGTCCGCAAAACTTTAGTACAGGTTAATCTCCGCTGACCGGATTTCTATGCTAGAGTGTTGCTGGAAAAAATCGTCGCCCAGTACTATCACACAACAAAGGTCTTTCATTATCGATAACAGCTTTATATGAGATGCCGTTTTAATGTAGGTCGGCCAAACAATATCCACTTACGTGTGATGACAAAGCTGCATTCGCTGTTGTTACTCTCTTGAGGGAGGGAACATACTGCCATTTGTCAATTTTTACTAGACTGTCTCCAATATAGTTTTCCGAACTACCAGTGTCTAATAATGAGTTGGTGAGGACTCCGTTAATTTTAATTTTTATAATAATTTTGAAAGACAGTCAGGGAACACGGTCAATGTTGCAGAAAATGATAACGAACTGAGAAGACGGTTAGCTTTTTAAGAGATATTTTTAAACGAAAAGACACGTTCTATTTTTCCAATTTGTGGCAACGGGCTTCCCTGGCAGGACATAAAAATCGTGAAATATAGATTTAGGCTGCGTTTGGTTGATGCAGCAGTGACAGGTTGTTCTGGGGTGTTTAAAGGCGAGAGATCCTGGGCAGGAGAGTAAGTCGAATCATCATAGACAGGAGGGATAGTAGGAACAGGTTGTTTCAGAGTGGCACTCACAGTATCGGGTTGAAAATACGAGCTCGACTGCTGTATAAGAAGCTTGCACGTATAAACTTGTTCATAAGAAGCTTTCAAGGTAAGGGCGTTGACTTACCTGAACATTTCGTAGGCCATTTACGAAGGCGTCCTCTTGTGCTTCCAAAGCGGTCATATGACGAAAATTGAAGTCCCTGCTTAATGTCCGAAGGGTCTTTAGGAAATGATCCAATGTTTCGCAGATTCCTATATATATATCGTGTAAATAGTTTTTGGGGCGTCAGGTAGGTTGTGTGTAATCTTTCTATCGCTTCTTCATACGTTTTACAGTGCACAATGATATCGTTGATTGAATTAGACACACAGTCAGAAGAGCAGGCTTGTTAATAAGCCGATTCGGGTTCTCAAGGAGTAGAGTTTCAACGAAATTCGTAAAAGTTTCGTTCAACTTTATCTGCTGCTTCGCTTTCTGACCCATAGGTAAATATTTATGGCCTCATATAAAGTTCCATAAATGCAATAACTTGTAGTAAAAACAGAACCAGTGAATAAACTTATACCAAAGCTTTATTTCACTTTACCCTGGCGACTCATCTACTGAGGGTTAATACAGGGTGCTTTTTTATACCTCCTAGATCTTAAGGGGAGGTAACTGATGATTTACAAGCATATATATATATATATATATATATATATATATATATATATATATATATATATATTCAATTGATGATAATTACGTGTTATACAAAAACTATTAGGAACATAAATTCAAGAAAATATCATCACATAATATGTCATCAAAGTGGAAGATAATAAATTTATTAATATTTCCGGTCATTTCATGGACAATATTGTGTGTGGGGTGTGTAACTAACATGAAAAGAAAATAATTTTAAATTAAGTTTAATTAAAGCAAAAAATTATAGTGGGCATTATTTTTTGAAAATTAATTTAAATAAAATATAGTTAAATTCGTAAAACAAATATTCAACATGACTAATATTGAGCGTAAGTCATGTCTGTCTGCTAATTTTTATTTAAGTATTTTTTTCTTTTCAAATACAAATATAACTTGAAATGTAAACATAAGTGTTTTTCAAAACTAAATTCTCAATGTATCTTGCTTCTACTCTTTCAAAATAGTAATTAAATTTATTTACAGAGAAAGGTTTGCTTCTTTAATGCAATGTTTAAAAGCAAAACTATATTTACTTAAACAAAAACCTAAATTCCCCAACAAAATAAGTAGTAAATAATAATTTTTCGAAGAAGTAAGGCTCACTATATTTTTGGTTGAAAATAATTAAATTAAATCATAGACACCTCCGCTTTTTCGCCGTAAATTTTTGATACCAAAGGTTTACAATTAAATTTTAAGAATGAAAAATCTTTCTTGAAGATTTCATTTTAGCGTGAATTGAAAGTTTAATAATTAAATTTATTATTTCCATTAAGTAAGATATTCTGGTGTATTTCAGATAGAAATTATATAGATTGGAATGTCGAATTTAATTTCGATTTCTTAAAATTTTCTTAAAAGCTCCATTTTATTAATTTTAAGAATTTTGTAAACAAAAAAATTTAAAATTCTTTTAAAAAAATACATATATATTTCTGACACGTTATTTAAGTAAAATTAGAAAATTTAAAGTTAAATTAATCTGATTAGAAATAAATATTAGTTATAGCATAAAAAGTAACATACAACCAATTATTAATGATTGGTCCTGTTCATCTGATCCAAGGTTTGATGGACGAAGGAATGACAGCTACTATCGATGGCCCGAATTGACATAATTGACAGAAATCTAAGTGAACCCATGTTTTTGGCTTTTAACAACCTGGTAATTTTTACAAATGAACATATTTTCTGCAATTACTTAATTTTTTATTGACTTTTATTTACCTTTCGAAGATGCAAAAATAAAAAAAATTAAAATACTATAAAATTTTCTTCAATTAATTTTATAATTTAATAATATAATAACAAATGAAATATCATGATTACTCAATTGAAGTATGACGCACACTAATGTAAATACATAAAATATAAGTATTTAGAGAAATAGTAATTGAAAACAGTAAAACTTGCTTTAAATTTTATACTTTTAAAGCTGAATGGAAATTTTGAAAACCTGTTGAAACGTAACTGAACCGACCTAATAAAGGCACACAATTTTTAGATCAAGTGACTTTTTCATAATAATGGCAATTTCAGTCTACTATACATTAAAATAAGTAACGTATTAAGTAAAAAAAATACAAAATAAATAATTATTTTAAAAATAGAATAGCTCAACTCTATCTATTATTCTTTTCAATTTTGGATTCGTAAATTTAATTTCCACTTAATTACTATATCACATCCAGGAAATAGCCCAATACAGAATTTTAAACGATTTTAAACTATTATAAATTAATATAATTAAAATTTAAAAAAATGAAAAATTCTTGTAAAAATTCATTATTCATCAGAAAAATTTTATTTCTTCAGACGATAATGTCCTTAATATAAGTTATTTGAAAAAGCAATTAAAAGCTTTTCTAATTAAATAATGTTATAGTTTTATTGAATTCATTATTTTTCATTTCAGAGCAGATTTTCAGTTAGAATAGCTGAAATTTGAAAAAAAAAGTAGTTGATTTACAAGCTCCAAGGACTCTTACATTTAACAAAAAAAAAATCAGGAAATAGAAAGGTTTTGCGTGTAATTTCATGAAATTAAGTGTGTGCTAATATATTTAAAAAAAAAATTTCCAAAATTTTGTAAAAGTACATTTAAAAAATAAGTTAATTCATTTAGAGGCAAACGGACGTCTAGCCACACTGATGAGCTGTGATACAGCGAAACAGTCTGTCTGTGGATAACAATATATAGGCTCCTGAAAAATTTATTTCGGTTGAGCTCTCTGGGGAGGAAGTGTGGGTGTGTAAACAGTGACTATTACGGCTCATAATGCAAGACTCTTCGGTAAATCGAATCGAGTTCTCTCTGTCACTGTGTGTTTATCTAAAAATAAATACGCTTAAATTCTCTTTCATCCCTGCCCTGCGTCAACGGCTTAGTGATAGAATCCCCGACTGACACTAATTCAGTTCGGTTTGGGTCCTAGCTAGAGGCAAACGGACATCTAGCCACACTGATGAGCTGTGATACAGCGAAACAGTCTGTCTGTGGATGACTATATATATATATATATATATTTAGATACGCATAGAGGTAATAAACACTGTTTAAAGAAAGAGACATGAAGGTGCGTGTATTTCATTTGCGAGTATCCGTTATCATAATGTTTGAAGTAATAAATAAATCCCGATTAAAAATAAATCCATATTCAGTGATGTATGGTTTATGAAGTTCTGATTAACTATTTTTTTATTGGCATTTTCAAATTTGGATTTTAGTCGATAAAGTTCTTATTTATTTTCAATTTCTTTCTTTCACACACACATATATATACATAGTGTGTGACTGGCAAATTGTCGGTATTTTATATTTTTAATTTCACGCATGAACGTTGATTGCTTTTGATTATGTCGACTGCACAGTATACTAGCGTCAGCTTGGCACCGTCTGTCAGAAAAGGCGCACCATGACGCAATTCACTCCACCAAAAAATTGGAAACGGCACTGTACTGCTTGGCATTCGCTTCGAAAGTTCCAATACAAACATTTCAGTGTGTCTGCTTGCCAATCTAATATGATTCGGAAACGAGTTGGATGTGTCTATTGGTGATTACACGGATATAATAATATGTTTTTAAAATTATAATTATATATATAAAAACAAATTATTTAAATTAATGAAACTACTTTTAACATGAATAGCAAAAAATTTAGGTATGTATATGGATTTAGACCTATGTGCTGGAATTTTCTCGGCTTATTCCATTCCACAACATCTTTCCGAATAGCCGAACATCATAAGAGATTTTTGTTAATGAAACAAGGTTTTTTGTATAAACCTCCGTATTCTCATATATATATATATATATATATATATATATATATATATATATATATATATATATATATAATGTGTGTGTGTAAATTTTTATAAAGGGATATGTTTACCTACAAATTTATATATATATATATATATATATATATATATATATATATATATATACACATGTGTGTGTTTTTGTAATTTTAAACGTTATTAAACATTATATCTATTTTTCTTTTACCAGCCTGATTATTCAAGAAATCTTATTAAAGGAAATTATGCGCTCTTTTACAAGATATTTTTCGTTAAGAATATCCTTGAACATCCAGGCTGGTAGATGCAAATCAATATACTGTTTAATAAATAAATGGATTGTCTACTCAAATACGAGTATCCACTAAAAAATAAAGTTTAAAGTGATAATATCTGTCAGATTAATAAATAATGTCCATTACGCCTTCAGAAATAAAAATATGTATCTGTAAAGACAATATAAATAAAGACAAATGGAAAAGAAATTATTTACCAACGCCTATCGTTACTTGAGGAAGCTTTATCAATGTAAAAATATTATTACTGATAAATTTAGCCAAACATTGCGTAAGAACTAACATTATGAAAGGGCATCCTTGTCCTCATCTGTCCTGTATTTAATTATGTTAGACTCAATCACTGAATCGATCACCTGATAATGTTCCTTTAATGCTAACTATATATTCTTGCTAAAGTCGTCGAAAATGCCACAGTTTATCCATGAAGTCTTAACTAGTCCCCATATCTATTTTTTTCTAGATGAAGGCGAAATATTACAATGTCCAGTGTCTATTTACAATGTGGATACAATTATTTACAACAACTAAACAAAATTGTGTCAGCAAGTAAAACTCCTAACAATGTCATATTGAGGCAGAAATATAAATTCTCCAGACGAAAATAAAGCGGGCCCGAATCAAGAACCATGTACTCTATCAACCACGCACTCATCCAGACACTGACAATTACGAAATGTAGGCCGGAAATGCGAAACACACCATGCATCCACTTTAGAAATGAAATCTTTGTTCCCTAACGCGGTAGTGGGATTGGAAGTTAAGCTAAAGAAAAAGGAACAGAAAATATGATCCACTGGACATAAATACCTTAGTTAAGTAAGAAAAACTAAAGAAAAGAACACAATTTTAAGTTGAATTCATACACAGAAGTAAAACGGAGGAAAAGTATCACTACGTTTTCAAACTTAAAAGGTGAGAACACTGTAAAATATTTTTAAATCTTGTTGTGTAAGGAAACTATAGAGATTTTATTATTTAATTCATTAAATGTGTTTTTCGTAAATTTAAGCATTTCTTTGCATTAATATTTGCATATGAAGAGTTTATCTAAACTGGCTATATATTTGTCTTTTATATCTATGTCAGAGTTTATTTTATATCGAAGAATCTAATTTTGCTAACTAGTGGCTCTAGAATTTTGGCTAGTGTTCCGGCTAATTTACATGTGGGCGCTACCCATTCCTGATATAATGGGTCTCATTGAAACGCAAGTTTTATGTACTGTTGGTTTTGAAATGTACATATGGGGACTAGTTAGATTTTCATAGAGAATTTGATGTATTATGGTGGATGTAGTAAGAAAGGTAGGAGAGTATGTGTTGTTTTGGTGATAGGACTATTGTTAGTATGATTGGGTCAGTGTTTGTGACTAGCTAAGTTTAAAATTAAGACAGAAGAAGACCGTCCTTCCACAATCCCCTTTTTGGCCTTGTGCCACATTTGGTACTTATACTTGTACTAATATCTTTATGTACTGTTGGTAATCCTTAGAATATGGGTGTTTTCGGATGTAAGAGATCCAGATATAAGAGAAACCCGGATATAAGAGAGATTTTCTCTGGTCCCAAATTAGAGCCTGTGTTAATGTATATATAATAGACCAAACACGGATATAAGAGACTTCTCCGGTCCCGACAACTCTCTTATTTCTAGGTTACACTGTAATATAATCGGCTGAGAATGAGGAATCGGAGAGCTAGGTTCGTTAGATTTACTTACGTGTAAATACAGTGGGAAAGGTATGAATCAATCACTTCTCCCCAAGTATAGGCTCAATAGAAGGAGTTATTGGGTCCTATAACCTTGATTGACAATTAGTCTCGCCGAGAATGAAATCGTAATCTATTGCGGCAACATTTTCTGTCTAGTCAGTCATGAATCGATCGAGATGGTCGCCAAAGCGTGTATCATGTGTGACACTTAAAAGAGTGTGATTTTTTAATGGGATACGTGTGCACCCGTAATTATAACTCCACTGGAAGACGTTATATAAATGTTCTTATTGTTAGATATTTCTTTCTGGACATTCATATATCTGCGAGGAAGTGTAGGTTCGTTTTTTCCCCTTGTAGCTGTTATTAAACCTAGGATGTACCATTTGCTGAAAGCCGAGCCATTTTCTTGGTATTTTTTTATTATAAAATCTGTATTATCCTATTTCGGAATTTCGCTGCTAAATGTTATCAGATTGCATGAAAGCGTATAAGTTTTTTTTCTATTATTATTTCTTTTCTGTCGATTCTTGACTAGTTACTTTTGGAAACTAATGATTTAATTTGTTTTGTAAAGTGCAGAATAGTTTATTGCATATGTAATCGACCGATTCTTTTGAATTTTCTCTGTGCGTATTTAATTTAAATGTTGTTGTTATGAAGATGACTTCCAATTTACCTAGCTTCATAAAAAATATTAATTTTTGTACTTCCAACTTATCGGCAGACGATCTCAGTAATTCTTGAAAGTAATTATGATTTGAAATTTTGAGTAATCTATGTGAAGTTTTGAGAATAACATATTCCTCGACACATTTTTTCCAGGCAGATTGTTCTGTTGTTACAAGAATGTACGATATAAATAATTTTTTGTATATTCTTATTAATTGTATGTTTATTTTTCCATGTCGACGATGTGTAAATCCAATTTATATAAATAAAATACATCTGTAAAGACAATATAAAAAGGAGAAAAAGAAATAAACAAATAAATATTCAATATCAACATTTACACATTTTCCTTAATTAGGCAATATATTACATCATTTAGCGGACTCCATAGTTTAGCTTTCCTTGCACTGCTAGCTTTAAGAATCTTTTAGAGTGTTCTCAAATTTAACATTTGGATACTTAACAATATTTTTTTCTTGACACGAAAAAGAGATTTTTGAGCAGTTATTTACTATGAATCATCTTGACGTAAATACTCATGTATAAGGCGACTTCGTACATAGTGCGACACCTGAATGATTTGCATAAACTTTAACCCCTCCAGAAAAAAATACCTGTGTATAGTGCAACAGGTCACCAAAAGTGCATTATTTTTAACCTCTTCAAAAAATTACCTGTTTATAGCGCGACCCGCTATTGTTTGCCTAAAAATGAACTCATGATAAATACTGGCACTAAGCTCGAGAATATACACTATATCACAGGGTACGCTAGTCAATATCGTGGAAGATGAAGAAGAGGATTGATTTGGTTTGGTTTGTTTTACGGCATATCAACCTCAATGGGTTATTTAATGCCGACAATTTTTTTGCTGGTAATATTTTTTCAAAAAGTATTTCTGGTAATTTTTTTCCCCAAAATGTATTGCTGGTAATATTTTTTCCAAAAAAATATTGCTGGCAATAATGTATTGCTGGAAATAATTTTTTTCTTCCAAAGTATATTGCTGGTAATAATTTTTTTACAAAACTGTATTGCTAGTATTTAAACCTATTTTTACACTTTCATAGTGTTTTGACCCCAGTTTGGCGGTTAACTATTTGCTTGTAGCTGGGGACCCTAACAGGTGCTACCATCCCAGGTCAGGGACAACCTGGGAACTCCAGCAAATAAGTGGTGGTTCCACGCTCCTCAAAGCATCCGGATCAGAGGCCTTGCTGTCGGATGTAGTTTATCGCCTTACCCAGGACGCAGATGTAGTTTATCGTCATACCCAAGACGGACAAAAGACTTGAATCAAGACGAATCTGGTTCTACAGAAGAATACTGAGAATTTCATGGATGGAAAATATCAGTAACTAGGAAATTTTAAGGAATAATGTCAACAAAAGTCTCTTGTCTTTAAAATCAGGGAAAACAGTTCATATTTCCTGGACTGATAATGAGGAAATCCGGATTGGAGACACTCACAGGACATTATTTTCAAGGTTCAGGTGGAGAGGGAAACATCAAGTAACCAACGTGCTTTTGTAAATGGATGACAGAGGATAGTTTAGGATAGATAACAATGGGAAAAACATTTGTTGGTGTGAAAATGATAGGAAATAGTGAACAAAACTTATCTGTTTATAGTACCCAACAAGGAATTCATTCGCAGAAATATAAGTACCTTCCGCCGATTGATAGTAATCTCTGTAACCTCGAAAATTATATCTAATTAATTCGATTTTCGTCAGGTTCTCACTTTGTGTCAGATTAGATTAAGCAATAATTCATATCGATGGTAGTCACATGACCATAGGAGAGATGTTTGAATGTAAGCAACGGACATTTAATAATCCAGCATGCTTATTTCTCTATAAATAAAACATTTTGCATGTTTACCTAAAATGTATTAACCAAGAGAATTTTCCTGTGTTTTTTCACGCTATTAAAAAAAAATGATATTCTTCAGAGGGTTAAAATATATGTGCATATGTATTTCCGCATATCTGCATAAAAAGTTTAGTGTCAGTAAAATGCATATATGCGTTGGTGTCAATGGACGAAGCAGTATTTATTTTTTGCAAATGTTCATTTCCAGTATTTTCCCAGGAGCTTGAAAAAAATATTTAACATATATGGAATAAAAAACAGAATAAAAATAAGAGATATATGAAAGAAAACTGATACATAATAATACCTTTTCAAAATATTCCTTTTAGATAAGGCAAGAAAAAGCAAAGAACGGCATTTAAAAGATGCAATATTATTTTTTTAAGAAATAAGACAATGCAGAATATTAAAAATATGAAGAATAAGAAGCAGCTTCAGATATTCTTTTTTTTTAAATTAACGAAATATAAGGTGAAATGTGAAGTCAAATGTCGAACAAAAACGTTGACAATATTGGATAAAAGAAATGTGTTATTTTATTTTTAATTTTTCAACATGACATTTTTTGTTTTACTAAATTTATTAAAAAATAAAAGATTTATATTTCATAACGGGTTCCGAAATGGAAACATTAATGCTGGGAACAGTACTGCTACGAAGAAGTCCATATTTCAGATTGTTGAAAAATGCATAATATTCTAAAAGATTATTTTATTATGGTACCAACCTCTACACATTCTTCACTCCTTAAAAATCAGCATTTCTCACTTAACCTGTGGAAGTCACAAAAACATTAGGCAAAATTGCACAATAGAAATAATAAAATAGATTTCTCTCAATTGAGACAATGTTGGATCTCTAACGCAAAGGTTTATTGTTTTGTTTTTTAGAAACTGCTTTCGATTAATCTGGAATTCTTTTTAGCCAATTATCGATGTAGAAAGGAATATGACAGAGGCATTCGCAGTATGAAAAACAGAGGAAGAAGGATATTATCATCTGACATTTGAAAAAATAACTGAGAAAAATATTGCACAAAACTGATTGATTTTTTTGTTTACTGCTTATGAGCCCCTCGAAGATTATTTAAAACCAGAAAATATATTTACATTATAAGAATTATTTTTCTTTTGACGATAATAATGGTTTAGTGATACAGGTCCTACTAATTAAGCCACAGCTGGTTATACGTATATGGTCAAGTAATACATTTCTATTGTCAAACCATACATATTTATGACCAGTATCTATGTTCAGATCGATGACTTGGTGCACTCAGAACTTTTAAAATAAAACTACTAGAAGCAATAGTTGATACTGTCCATGCAGTAGCGTTGCTTAGGTTTTGAGGTTACTAAAGAAGATCCTGCAGTTTTAAGCAGACATGCTGTCACTCTGTCCCCAATGCTAACTCTTCATTGGTATCTAGCATGAAGAGACAATTATAAGAAATGAGATAATAAAGGTCATTGTAAATAACTCATTCTACAGAACTGTTATTGCTCTGACTATTTGCATATAACCAAGTACGTCTATTTTGTTTCCATGTGAACTTTTAGCCTACTTAAAGGCGAGAGCAGTTTTCCTTAAAGATCAGTTGACATCTCGTAAATCTATCGGTAAATGTACTGCTTACAGCTTTCAATTTCAATGTCTGCGCCGTGATAGTTGTCAATACATTTATAACAAGGTTGTGACTGTATTTGGAGTTATAAATCCCAACAGTAATATACGAAGTTGCTGTCTCCATTTTTCCACTTTTACGAAATTTCATGCAGAAATATTAACTATTAATAGAATTAAAATCGTGATGCAAACGTATGAAGGTACATTCAGTGCACTCCTTAAGGAAACAGTCAATAAAACGGCAGTCACGTCCAAATCGGGCGGAAAATGTTGAAACATCCAAAAAAAAAAATATATATATTTTATTTATGTTTGACTTGTATTTCTTTCATTTTTAAGATTAGTTACTTTTCAAATAAACTCGTTAAACCGTCAGCTGACAGTCATCAAAATCATTCCTAAATACCGATAGATGAGATTTATATTAATGGTAATAGCAACATTAACATTTTCCTTATACGAAAACATTCGATATTCATTAACCTAGCAACCAATACTACTTTTGCCTGAATTGATAAAATCTTTATCTTCAAACAGTTTTTAAAGAAAATAGGCTTCGCAAATCCACTGTTATAACTCTTTCAAGTACTGACGAGGGCTTTCTTTCTTTGAATCAGTATTGTACATTAACACCTTAATTATGCCTTTATTTTCTCTTCGAGTAATATATGATAACCATTTTTTTCATTGTTGAATGTTTTCAGGTGATAGCGCTTCTGTAATTTTTTTACAGGTGTTTATTTGCGATTATGCAGAACCGGTCGACAAGGTTCGGAAAAGGACGGTCCACGCTAAGACTTAAGGTTTCATTCGCTTGAAGCAATTTTAACTGAGAAAATGGTAGTATATAGTTGACAGTTTAGTGTTCAGTGCCATGCGTATTAACCATATGAAAGTTTGACTAGACTAGTTAAAAGTATGACTCGAGTTTTTTAGTTAATTATTTGATTTTGTAGACATTTGCGTTGTTGGCTGAAACTACCCTAGCGCAGCTTATACTTTATTCAATTTCATTATATCCTATATTAAATTTGTTACGACGGCTTCATACGCTGTAGCAGTTGAAATGTTTAGTATTTACTAATTATATATCTTAATGTTTTATGATTGATTCTGAGTATTTATCATGGCTGTTTTCATTCCAAATCCAGATAATAATTTCTGACTTGAAAAGTTTTGCCTGGAGACTAATTCCTTTGAAAACGTAGTAGAGAATGTTGGTTTTCATTCAAGATCATTCTTAAGCCAAATATGAATGCGTAGGATTCTTAGAGCAGTAACCTTTGCTCTTCACTTCACGTTTCTTCAGCTCTCTTCAGTAATTTTCAGTTGGATTAATGTCTATTCTTTAGCGAAAAGCTTTTAGACAAATCGGTTGATGTTTACTACAAATCTGAATATACTGTTTTTTCACGAACCTACACCCTTGTGCAAACTAATTGAACGAAACGAATAATTCCATTACTGTTTACCATTTTCATGTTTTTCAGCGAAACATGATCCAGTTCAGGTATTAGTACTTTCTATGTCCATTCCTTGAAGTAGTTCCTTGCAGATTGACTCCAGATACTCGATTGGATTTAAATCACGGTGGTTTCCAGGCCAATCTATAGTACTTTGATTTGTTCACTGATCAGGCTTGCGAGTGTATTCCTACAGCGTTACAATTTTCGCACGTTCGCTTGGAGAAACGTCTATCGCAGACAATGACCATAATCGACAGTCGGAACAGTAGTGTCAAGGCGTGATAAAAATCTGATGCAATCACGGACGACGCAATATTTTTCAAGGCCAAACACATTTCATCATACACCCCGAAAGTAGATTCATATTACTGCACACAAAAAATAGAAATCGTTTACACCCTGTCACTCCAGCGGATCTAAAACGGACCGTATGGCGAAAGAAAGGAAACTAAAACGGTTGTTTCAATTAATTTGCACAAAGTTGTAACTGCTTAAAAAAGTACTAATCGCACAAATGCACTGTCACAGCGTAATACTGCCACTGCCATCCTTTACTCTCCGAGACAGTAGTCTATGATTTAAAATAGTCAATCGAGATTGTTCTTTATATCTCTAAGGATGTATTTTCCTCTCTTTCGGCGTAATAACGTTCGAGACAATTTCAAGGTGCACACATTTCGGTTAATCAGCAAATTCACAGCAATCCGAGAAATGTCTGATGGCGCCTCGTGTGTGTATATATATATATATATATATATATATATATATATATATATATATATATATATATATATATATATATATATATAAAATGAAAAGAAATTCCACATGCATAATTCCACTGTATGTAACATTTCATTTAAAAGAGTAGAGCTAAATATTATTTATTTTAGGATATTAAATCAAACATATGTTTAAAATGCCTACACAATTACAATCATGTTTCAGTACCACAAATGTATCTCCTGGGACGATCTCAAACTACTGGCGAGCCAAAGATTAATTTAATTTCAAAAGCAGAATACTTTTTTAAAAATTGCGCTTTACAGTGATTAACCAATCGAATGCGACCTACGGTAAATTCAAAATCATCAGAAAAATTGTTTTAATATAGGTCATGCCACGAAGTTGAAATTAATATTCAACAGTTAAATAAAGAGCATCCATATAAATGTTAACAATATCAACTAATAGATGTAAGATGTTAACAATAATAACTAAACACCTGTACATCCATATAAGGTGTTATTAATACTAACTAAACATCAATACAAAGCAATATTAAATCAAAATGAATCTTAGAAATAGAATATAAGATGCATCACAGTTCATCTACTTACTATTACTGTAAGAAATTGTATTATCAAAATCAAAGTTTAAGCATGTTGTAAGAGGTAATCTATGCCTACAATTCTCAGCCAATTCACATCTTTGGTTTATTAAGGGGTATTTTTATTAGAAAATCTGGTGATTTTTATTTTTTATGTAAGAATAGAAAACAGGGTTCATTTAAAGAACTACAAGTTCTAGCATTTTATTTAAATTTTCAATTTTACCTTAAGAGTTTTATTAGCTTTTTTCAATTCCAAAAATATTTAGAAATAGATATATTATTTTTATAATACTATTGGTGAAGGATAAGATATGTTGATACCACCTAGTCTTAAGAAAATTCTTAGTACTACCAATATAAATTTTTTCAGCAATTGGATTCGCTGTTGTAACCACTTATGTAAGTACTATTACTATATTAGAGAATCCGACTGTTGTAAAATTTTATATTGGTAGTACTAAGAATTCACTTTTATTTATCAAGTACAAAAAAATATGTAAGAAAATTGAACGATCATATAACTGGTTAGCATTGTGTTAAATTACCTCCCTACCAATTTTAGATTTTACTTATTTGGCAAGTTGAGCATCAGACTTTGATACACCTTAGGAAATAATGTAACAGCTTGTATCTGTACATAAGTAATTGTTTTGGATTTACATGCAGACAACTTCGTGTCATGACGTATAAAAAAAACATCCAGTGAATTTGAATTTACCGTAGGTCATATTCGATTGCTTAATCACGACCATACCACAAGCCTATTTTTTTAAAAAATATTCTGCAATTGAAATTAAATTAATATTTCGCTCGCCAGTGGTTTGAGATTGTCCGAGGAGATACATTTATAGTGTTGAAACATGATTGTAATTGTTTAGCTATTTTGAACATGTTTTTTTCTTTAATATCCTAATAAACACTATATATATATATGTGTGTGTGTGTTTGTGTGTGTGTGTGTAAAGTAGAAATACATTTTAAACTTTAATTTAATTTCAACAACACAAGAGACTTTAAAGAAATTTTCCCCAAATTTAAATGATTAGAAAATATGAGCAACAATTCGAACTCGTCCACTGCCAATTGACCCCACCAATATTTGGCGAGTAAGTATTCATGCATTTTCCAAATTTCCTTCTGATTTTTTGTTTTATTTTAACCTCAAAATATGAGTAATTATGTTTGTTTGTTTTTTTTATTTAAAAAGATTGAATTTGGTTAAAATGAAAATATAACGAATTGTGTACATTAGATTTCTGTTTAAAAGGCCGAAGTGTATGTTTTATAACCTAGCTAATGTAACCAGTGTTGTCTTAATCTATAAATAACTATAACAGAATGAGGATTACATACCCCAAAATATCCCCCGACCGGAAAAATGATCTTTTCACACGCATATTTGTTCCTTGAATGGGCCTGCATGTGTATGGTACATCGTAAAATCCAATCTGTATTATAAGATGATGATTGCCTTTCAGTTACGCTTTGCGTGTGGCTTTGTATGCGGGAATGTAATAAATGCTTTTCGTGAGTCACTTAGATATATGAATTAGATGCCTTTTAATGTAACCACATGGACTTTTCTTTCTCGTACCTGGAGTGTTAGAATTTTAGCTTATTATCGCTAATTATTTCCCTCTATTTCTCCCTATTGCTATCAATCTGTTTATATCAGCCATCAGTTTAATCATATCAATCATATATTAATATCAGTTTATAGTTATTTATTGTTATAAAGAACATGGCAGTATATGGATCACCAGTATTCTAATTGCCCAATTTATTATGTTGATAATTGGAATTTAAATTAAATAAAAAATGGCCACAACTGTTAATTCAGACAAAAATAGCATAAGGGATCACGGGAAGACAAATGATATAACTGTGAGTCTATTTGCTGTTACTGCGGTAAGATAAAACCTAAAAAAGTTTTCTTATCAATAGAAAGTGTTATGTGCTGAGAGACATTGAAACGAGAAGGGTTAATACCAAAAAACCCGAGGGAAGAATTGAGGACTTAATTCACGCATGAACGACTTGAATTGTATGTTGAGCAGTTTGGATATTGGAAAATTGACCCAGACTTAGGGAGCAATGTTGATTGACACACAGCAGCTAATGTAAGCTGTAAAGCGAACACTTTCTTTTGGGAAAACAACGAAATTGGAGTTGATTTCTCTGGTCGAAAGTTGAGTTGAAATATCAGGAGGGGTTGGATAATCCACCCACGCTCACCGAGGAAATTTAGTAATATGAGACAGTGGAAGAAGGGAATTCCTCAGAATTATCGAAATTTCTTTAACAGTTTGGACTAATGTCCATAAATACGAATGAGCGAAGAGAATTCGGCAGACAAGTTTCAAAAGAGAGAAGAGAGACAGAAGCGACGGAGACCAGAGACAGGAGAGAGGCCTACGTGATTATCTGCTGTCGAAAGCCTCGGATTTCAGCCTTGTGCCAAACTTTACCAACAACAGCAAACCAGATTTTGCCAGGCCAACAACAATAATATCACTTCCGATTTAGATGCGGCTTGGGCTGATAATTAATTGCATGCAAACTCTGATATAAAGCAATTATTGTACGGAGGACTGATATAAAAACAGCATTTACTTTTGTTCAATTTATGCGAGTGTTATTTTCCCTATATATCATCGCCCTGCTTGGAGCAGACTGACACGAAGATACCGTCGACGATTAGATCTTGGCTTCCTTGTGATCAAAATCAAATCACAACGTGGAATAGTGCAGGTCTGAGATCGAAGCGATCAGCAGCGGTGTTGGAAGTCTTGAACGAACCGCTAGGATGTTGTACGATTACAGGACTACAAAAATCAAATAATTTCCAATTTCATTTTTTTAAAATATTCCGTAATAAATAAAATTATTTTTCATTATTTTTAATTTTGTAGAAATAAGAGTTTTAGTTATTTTATTGAATTAAAATATCCGTGCTTCCACGCAAGCGTACAAACATTCTAATTGTCAGTTGAAATGAAAATCTGTGTTATGTGGTTTAATTTCTGGGTAACATGGAAAAGCGTATGACTCGTTCTGTATTTCACCAGAACAATCTAAGAAATGTTTGCCCATTTAAAATATTAGAAATTAAATTGGAAGTTTGGTCATCTTGTCGTCAGCGAAGCGAAGTATTACCGAAATAATAAATTTAAAAATCTTTAAGACTGACAAATTTCGAGGCAGCTTAAATGTTAAAAACGAAGTACGCAATATAAAAAAAGAAAGAAACAACCATTTAAGTATCACCCTAACATTTTGAATTTTGTTAACCACCTCCGTTGTCAGCAGGTCTGTCGATTGAGCTCGTAAATAATTTGTATTAGAAAATGGTCATGTTAAACATAACTGATGTTACAAAATTTAAGATAATAAATTATGAGTTGCAAAGCTTTTCATTAAGTGCTACAGTAAATACTAATTACCACCATGGAAAAAGAAAACTCCTTTTAAATTATTTAAATGTTTTCTTTGAAATATTATAGTTACTCCGTAAAAGAAAAGGAAATAATGTTAGGTCTTTAAATAGCTGTTTTAGGCATTTTAAAAGCAAAACGTAAAACTCGATTTGCTTTATCCCTGTTCGATTAGCAGATTTATTGGAAGTCGAAAAAAGCAAAAACAAATGAAAACCTTTTGTAAGTTCTGAAAAATTCAATATGTCTCAAAAATCTTTTTCAATAAATGATAAATATAGATTACCTTAAAATATATACACTGTGTAACGAATTATTAACAAGGGGAAAACTTTCCATTTTATCCAAAAACTCCACGTTGGATTTTAACGAAATTTTCAGAGAATAATATCAACAGTTATATGTGTGTTCTGTGTAAAAACTGTAAGGTTCTGCGCAAGTGTAAATAAAGAGCCATTTGTATGAGTAACACGATACTTCGGTGTTCAAAATTATTAACAAGTGACTTCATAGTCGTGCAATTGTGACTTAACCGCTTCTGAAAAGTCTGTTATAACATTTGAACTTACAAATGTCAAATCAAAAAAGAAATATCCATAATGATTGGAAGATATCACCAAATTGTTAAAAGATTTGTTGCAGCTCCTACGATGCCGTCTTCTGAAAGAAAAATGGTCGGTAAATCATTGAGACTGGTGACAACGCCTCAATTATCAAAAATACATGTACAAAAGCGTCTGAAATAGCAGAAGATAACATAATGGTCGACTTCTCGAAAGTTTTATTCTCGGGTGAATCGAGTGCTACAATTGATGGCTCTGAGCGTTGAAGCAAAGGTTGGGTCGTAAACATACGACATCGTCATCAACAGGTTGAGACGCCAACAAGGGAGGAAGATGTATCATGATTTGGGCTGGTATTGTTGGAGGTAACATGGTTTGTCCGTGGAAATGCCTGACGACATTAAAATGACTGCAGATGCTTATATAACCTTTCTGGGAGAGCATCTTCAACCTTGGTTAAAAAAGCAAAGGATCAAATTCAAGCGAACCATCATATTTTTGCAAGATAATGCTCCCTGGAATGTAGCTCCCAAAACTATGAAGTACCTGCAACAATCATGTTTCTGTGGACCTCGGAAAATGAACTGGACGGATTATTTTCCAACTGAAGCGACGGTTTTACGAGAATGGATATCAATTTAGAAGTAATGAAAACTTGTGACAGGCAATAGTGAATGCATCACGTGGAATTACATCAAAGGAGATCCAGAAATTGACATGTTCCATGGACTAGCGCCTTATCCATGTCATTTCAAGAAGAGGATCACGTATCCCTTATTAACCAGCTCCACTATTATTTTTTTTAACTATGTGTACTTTTGATTTCTGTTTATTTCGTGTCGGTTACTCTATGCATCCATAACAATCTGTATATGAAGCAAGTAAAGCGTTATTTTCTTGATTACATGAGTTTAATTACATCTCGCTAATAATTTGGAACAGTTATAATTTAAGTAAATTATATAAATCACCGTAGTTTCTGTGTATTTTTGCGGAGCTTTACACTTTTTACAAGGTACGCGAATATATCACTTATCATCATTCTGTCAAAAGTTCGTTAAATTCAAACGTGTAGGTTTTGGATAAAATGGAAAATAGTCACCTTGTTAATAATTCGTTATACAGTGTATATATAGAGAGTAATACACGTAATCATTACGTTCTTTCTGATGTTCAGTTTATATGCAGAAAATCTCAGTGATGAACCGAGCCATACTTTTCGGTATACTATCATGAAAAGCGCTGTTGAAAAAAAAGAGAATTTGTTGGGTTAAGTGCTGGACGCCGATGACCGTTCCTGGCCTGATTATGATACCAACTAGCAGAGCGACTTTCGAAAAAAATATACTTGTATCTCCCTGACGACAAGCAATCATCATTTTACGATAAACTTTCAGGAAGATATATTTTCTCAACCTACCCCTAACATACACAAACAGACTTTCTTCAAAGAGATGTCGTGGGTGGTAGAATTTTTGCTTACCGCGACCAAATTTTCCATCACTGATGCTGGTGTTTCAAAAGGGTTACTCCACAACCGTACAGTGTTAAACAAAGTTGAAATTGATTTGACTCTTGTCAAAAACCAATGAATAGGATTTTCACTGTAAGTGTGAGATAAACAGATATAGATAGAAACGGATGGTGGAAAAGTATTTCTTTTTCTACGGTGAATTAAAAGGTTTAATTAGGTACGAACAGAGCAAAATATTGGATGAATAAATCATGCTTTCTCAAAACTGAATTTTTCGTACGCGACCAGTCACTGAATTTATTCTGGTGTACAGAGAAAAATTACTATTTTGAATACTTCTCACGCCCCACACTGGTTAGTCTTCTGGGCTGCATGTCCCCTGTGGGGCGTATTTTGTGCTAGCCTGCTATTGATCATCCTTGACCGGCAATATGAAACCAGACCCATATTGAATATTTATGGGGCATACTGGAAATATATCAGGATTATTCAGTTGGCTCATCTGCAAGCTGAATACACAGACCTATTAGAGAATATTTCTTAATCATTTCAAACTAAACAAGGCAATAAAGCCACTAACACACCAAGGGTTTTTGGGTAACTATAAAAGAACAGGAATTAAGAAGACAGAAAACAACGATTACATTGCATTGAAATTACTGAAGATCAAAATTGACTGGGAAGCAAGAAGAGAAGAGATTTCTACAAACGAGAAGAAACTGTTAGCATAGGATTTACTGTAATAAGATATTGCTGCCAAACAAGTACTGCGCATAAATTCATCATGTCGAGGTACCATTGAAGAAAGATAATTACTATGAAAATATTTATAGAAAAGGCACATTGAAGCAACGTTACGGCAGTGGGAATGTGACTAAAGCCGATATGGCATGTCAAGATCAATAACATAGTAAATTCTTTTGGGGACATTATAAATGATCTCTCAATATATAGCAGGAGCAGCAGACGAGATGTGACAGCGATATTTAAAGTTAGGACAAATGGTAGACTTATAATAAAATAATTTCTGCTGAAAAAACTTTCTAGCACGACACAATGAACCAACTTTTCTTGCAGCAGACCTAGCAATTTGACACTGTTTAAAAATTACACAAAAATATCTTAAAATATTAATGTGTTTTCCATTTAAAATGTATTCATTTTTAGTAGATAGAAAAAAAAACGACCTGATGACATATGTTTTCGTTCATCCGTATGGAAATGAAAACTTTTCACACTATGTAGTTATGTTAAAGCGGACGAATACCGAGGGAATATCTTTTAACTATAGAAAAATATTTTATTGAAAATATCACCAGGTACAAATTAAAGATACGACATCTGTTTCGAACCTATGTAACTAAGTTGAATACCAAAGAGTTTAATCCAGACCCAAAGTGTAACTGGTATATTCAACCCATCGCTAAAGATGCTGGGAATATAACTGTTTCCCTGTACTGATCCAGACAGTATATTAATCCTGCTGCCATGCTATACCAAAAGTCATATCAGAAGAAAAAGTATGCAATATCTTGATTGGCGCTATCAATACCACTCTTTCCACGATCGACAGAGTTAAAAAGCATTTATGCGGCCTTGTGTGTTATTAATTTTTCCGACCCCAAAAAACCCTTTCCCCACAGCTGAAACGTTGGTACGCTTTTTCTACTCTATCACTATTCCATTTCAGATATTCCGTAGAATTGCATTCCTTAGTATCATCAGTGACAGACCCGTTCGGCCACCTACACTGGGTTGTCTCAACCTCATTTCCTTCAGTAAGCAGAAATTTCCATTCAAATTGCTTTTTCTGTAGAACTCTAATATTGTGGAACAGACTTCCGAAAGGGTGCTTTCCATATCACTACAATCTTAAATTTTAGTGTCAAGCGTTTTATATTCTACACATCCTCTTAATATGCAATAATTTAGTAAAGCTCTACCTTGAACGGCTCTTGTGTCTTCTGCTGGGTAAAAACATTTCAGGAGCTAATATTACGTCATTATAGTTACTTTAAATCCGACCAGATACGACCTTAATGTACGTGTGAAGTAGCACGCTCTTCAATGGATATTCAATCGGTATTGAAACACTAATGAATATTTTTGTGTAATGTACGAATGTTTTTAAGCATCGAATCATTAATTCTTCAAGATGAGAGTTACTGTAACAGAACTGATTAGAACACATCCAGAATACGTACCCGTTTAACTTTGAATATCAAGTGGTGTACGATTGGGGGGACCTTACTTCCTACATTGACGTTTGAAATTGCCAAGTCTAAACAAAATCACCCTAAGGTAGTTTATACTCCATTTATGTTTAATATCAACAGCTTTTTTTCTTATCTGGAATGATATGTGATCATTTCATACTAAAACCTCGTACTAATGGCTAATATGAAATATTTAAAATGTACAAGGCAACTAATCTAATTCAATTAATTCAGCTCTCGGGTAAAAGTAAACAGATTGTTCTCAAGTATGTAAAAATGTTCATAAGTGTTAAGGGGTCTCTGCTTTTCACACAAATGGACTCACCCAAGGTATACATATATTACTACCAGTGAATACCCGAACAGTCAAGGAGTCGAGACGGAACGACAGAAGAGTAGTAGAGTTCAGTAGTAGTAGAGTAAGTCACGCACAGAGACGGCGGCAAGCGTCACAGTTAGCGAGCATGTAGACTCAATAAGGAGTCATACCGCGATACTTCAATACCAAGACTGTATGTATATATTAGTTCTACTAACCCGTATTCCTGGATCTACTAACCCGTATTACCAGTTTGTATAATTACGTTAATACATTTATTTTTCTTATCCATTCCTGGCTTTTGTTATTCCTTGATATCGGATTAATCCCGGAATCCACAATAAGAAAAACTTATGCTGCTTGATTTCTGTATTGCTATATTCTTGTCATGAACTGCACTGCAAAATAAAATCTGTGTATGACTAAATTCCAAAAGTGACTATTCATCAATCGTTTTGGCCAAAATGGATAGCAATCCAGAATCTAAGTACAGTAATGCAAAAAAACAAACAAACAAAAAACAAGTAACCAGGATAAAAAATAAAGGCTTTAGAATACACATAAGAAAGCTTTGCATAGCCTTATTTATACAATAGTACGTAGTGGGTTACATGGAGTCAAAGTGAAAGAGAAAACTGAAGATAGAGAGGATTGAGAAAATGACAAAAGATTACCAGGGTTCAAGAAAACAGAAGATGGTGATTAACGCTGCATTTAATTTTTTGTAGATTGTAGTTATCAGGGAAGTAAATAAACGAAAGAGTGTTCCAAATGTGGTAAGTGCGAGAAAAGTAGCTGTTGGAGTAGAAAGGGCGGTTGCATTTAGCTATTTCAGCAGTAAAACGGCGCGACCTAGTTGCCAACTAGTAGCTCGGTTAAATTCATGCATTCGAAACAACAGGGGAAAAAAGCTCGTCAGAGAAGTTGCCTTGAAAATATTTGTAGAAAAACAGAAAAAGATAGAGGGAAGCTACAATTGACGTCAAGATACCTGGTCAGGATAGAGTATATTATAGATCCTTCTTTGGATTTTTTCAAGAATCTCGAGATGTACAGTAATATCACCAGAGCAGACATGGCAACAGTATTCAATGAACGAATGAATGTTAGATTTGTAAATGTGCAAGATGGATAGTGACGAGAAAAATTTTGTCATTCAACTTTCCCTGTATTAGATAAAGCTAATGATTCGATTTAGTCCCTCTACTTAATGTCATTGGAAAACGTGTGGCCAACAAGGCGGTGTGTGTTGCTCTCCTCGAGACAAGCATCAGATATGCTGATGGCAGGCAGAAAAGATTCTCGGTGGTGGATAAATGAAAGCTGTTGTGATTTGGAGGCTTTAAAGTTTACAAGTTAACCACTTAATAGAGTTAACCACTAAATAGAGTTTTTTTTTCAAGAACAGCTGTCAAGAATATTTTGTTAGATCTGACGGATTTGTTACTGATACAGGAGAAGATGGTAGTGTCATATGCATAAATACTTGCTTGGGGACTAATGACATCCGGGAGATCATTGATGAAGATCAGAAACAGCGTTGGACACAGGATAGAGCTTTGGGGGACATCTGTGTTCACATAAAGGGTCCTGAAAGCGGGCCTATTTAACACGACCTTCTTTTCACGATTTAATAGGAATGATTGGATTAAACCAAATATTCGGTTTGTGACACCGCTGACCTCGAGCTTGCGTATGAGGACAGCATGCCAAACCCTGTCGAACACTTTTGCAATATCTAGATCTACGGACCGAGGTTCGCATTTCTTATCTAGAGGTGAATATACAAACTCAGTGTTAGCCGTTAACACATCGGGGTGTAGAATTGGTGAAATGAAATCCATGCTATTTTTCCGAAAGGAGGCCGAGAGAAATAAGATGCTTAACCACAACAAGAGTGATTAGAGCCTCGAAAACTTTGCCAAAGATCGGTAAGAAACTAATAGGGCGATTATTTGAGGAGTAAAACTGTTCTCCAGAGTTCTAAAAACAGGAACTACAAAAGAAGGATTTCCAACAAGCTGGAAAGAAGGAAACAGTGAGGCAGTTGCTGTAGAGTCTGGACAGAACAGGAGCCAGTTCAGGAGCACATTTCTTTAGGATGACGGCAAACACATCCACTTGCCTTGTTGGAGTATAGTTTGAAAATGATACCTGAAACCAAGGACGGATTTATGTATATATCACTCGGTAGAGTTGTTCTAGGTGTTGTGTGTGTGGGGGGGGGTGAAAACAGGTAGGGGTACTCAAGATGAATCAAGAGTGGAAATGGAAGAGAACTGACGAGCATTAACTTATCTCCAGTAGATGAGAGAACTTCAGATTCAATGAGGACACGAGGGACTAAAGATTTGCTCTTGTTAAGCACACTTGCAGAGCCGCCAGTTGTCTATAGCGTCAAACACGTGAGTTGCTATACGTTGTTTCATTATATCAGGAAACAGTAACTTCGCTTCTTTGAGGACATGCTTTCTCTCATTACGAGCCGTGACAAAGTGTCGTCTGTTACAATCAGACATATCACTCTAGTACAGCCAGATACGTGATTTCTGTAGGCTATAGCGCCTGGACGTGCAGGTGAAAACCAAGAAGATGACTATGGTTTCACTAGAATGAAATTATGGTTTCTTAGATTGAATGCTTCGATCCTGGCTTTCACCCAGGAGGAGACATCGGTGGCACATTGAACATGGTGATTAAAAACTTAATTCCAATGGTATCTCAAAGGCAGGCACGGAACAAGCACCAATCAGCGCGTCGATGATAGAAATATATTTTGTTAGTAAGGTTAGTAATTGTTGGGAGAGCGGAAAGAGACAGACATCACCGCATGATCGGAGTTGTCAAGAGGACAGAGGAATAAATAAACGAGGAAACGTGTGGGGAAAGTCTACTACTTGCATGAGAGATTGGCTAATAGAGAATTTCAGGGATTGGATGCCAGTGAGGTCAGTGACAAGGTGATTGAGCCACCTGGCATGGTGGGCGTTGAAGTCGATGAACATAAAGATATTTGCAAACGCGGCAGAGATAGGGCCGCCTTATCTATATAATCAGAAATACTATCTAACACGCAACGGTCATGAGAGGAAGAGGAACGTAAGAAAAAAAAGGAGATATCTGACCGAGTTTAGTAGAGAAAGAGGCACATGTCAGAATGGAGACTTAAGAGCGAGCTCCCTAGCCAGTGGGATATGCTTCTGGACATAAACACCCAGATCCTTCATGCGGATATTAATGTCCTTCATAAAAAGGAGAAGATAGCCAGGAATCTTGGTCTAAGCACAAGAATTTGTTTTCATAGACTTACAAATAACGCAACAACACATAATAACATTTATTTTTATATTGGCAAATGTGTTAATCATTTCTTCTGTTCAAAATCATCTGTGTATAACTCGTGCATATAAGAGTCTAAACTATATCACCCTAGACGTATCGTTATTATACGCTATCTGAAAATATATCCAGAATTTGATAAAATAAGAGAAAAAAAAACAACTTTCTTCGGTATATACTGTTTAAAAATGACGCAGGTAACTTTTGTAAGCGCGTAATGTTTAGAAAACATATTTTACAGTATGTTTTGAATTTAGCAAAAGCTCTGTAATAAATATACGGCAGTGGTTTCAACTGAAGCAGAATAAACATAATTGACAGAAGTATGATGCCCGTGATCTGTACCCTAATCAGCACAGCCCCATAGCGCCTAAAAGATCAAACATGCAAAAATGTGAGCTCAAGAACTATAGAATCCGATCCATTCTAATATAGCTGACTATATCATCCGGAGCCGTGTGCTTGCACAGTTCAATCAAAATACTTTTGACCTATATGACTCATCTGATGGTAAATAAAAACCAATCTGAATAAATATTTACTAAAATTATGTTTCGTGAAGTTTAGTAAATAGCTGTCTACGCTTCCATACTTAATTTGCTGTGAAACGCTGTCTATCAAGATTGCTACTGGGAGAATTCCTTACGGAGCTCATAACGTTTGGCATCATCTGATATACTCGGCTAATCACTAACAATTATTTTCGCGAAGTTTAGCCAGTTTGCCATTTTAATGATGTTGATTCTATTTACGTAACTTACACTTGTGGCTTTTAAAAGAAATAACTAAACTTCAAGTGTAACAATATTTAGTAAGTTTTAAATAATTCAATAAAAGCACAAAAATCGCGACCAGATATATTCCAACACAGTAAATATACATATACCGGGTGTAACAACAAAATTGTACAATTTTTAGATTAAGTGTTGACCTGTTATATCTTAGAAATAACTAGAGATATCTTACTGGAAATCTCCGCGATGTTTTTAACACTATTGGTCTCTGATTTGAGCCATAAGAAGGTATAATCGTGATGAAGTCGATCATAAACGAAAATGATATGCTCATAGTTGATTAATCAGAGCTAAGTATCGAAAGCTCATAAAGTATTGAAATAAAGTTCAAATATATATATATATATATATATATATATATATATATATATATATATATATATATATATATTATTCCAGGTTCATTTTCCAACTCATTCAAACCTTCTCTCAACTTCTATCCTGTAGTAAGAAGGTGCCTTACAAGTTTCACGTACTATTTCATTTTCAAGTATTTTTTCACTGCTCTTTGGACTGTCATAGCTTGAACTCCTCTCTCGTGTGCTGAACCTCTTATCGATTGAGTTCGATCTTTTCTAATTGATCTCTTTAGCTCTAAATTGAAATGATGATCGCTCTTCCTATGGTGACCTGCTGATCCAGTTTTCCTCTCTATTGTTCCCTCTTTTTTAAAATTATTCACCGTTCTCTTGATGGTTCTTGAATTAACTTTGAAGATGGAAGCCAGATTATGAATATTGGTACTATTACTGAAGAGCTGAATGATTTTCCTCTCACTCATTTGAGAGGACAGTGGGTTTGACACAAAATGATTTTACCATTTTCACTTTCTAGCTGAATAACCCAAAGGATTTTTCAGTGATTGTAAGACAATTGGTATCAAGATGGCTAAACGTCTTATCAGAAAACATGTATAAAAAAAAAACTCATTTAAGTTAGTGGTCTTCTAGATATTAAACATTTTGTAGAATGGACAATTGTACTGTTGCACGATTTGGACATTTTTTTCTGTTACATCCTGCATATTTTTGAAATGGATATTTTAATCCAAAATTATTTCTCATTACAATAAACATTACTTTCTTATCGGGTACATATTTTTAGTTGATATCACTGTTTTTTTTAATTTAATTTTGCTTAAAGAGTAAAATTAATATCAACTGATTTGAAGCGAGGAAGCTTATTAAAGAAAAATGAGCCTTCTAACAGGAATCGCACAGGTATCAGCATCTTTAATCAGGGATACCACTCTTATAGCCGAAGTGAGGCATTACTAATTTTCCTACGAGAGACAATCGTGATAAACAAAAGCTGAGTTATTTCATCATGATGGTGTTTCTTTCCGCTTTGCCCTCCTTCAATATACATTATGAATGTTAGATTTTATAAGCCGTTTTCTTCATAATGCCCACAAGAAATTTCAAATGTCTCTTTTTCATTTTAGTATATATCTACTTTTAGTTCCATGTTCTTTTAATATCCAAGTTTTTTGCTACATTTATAGCTAACATTACCCTACCTGCACATCTCTCTCCACACACACACACACACACACACACACACACACACACACATATACATATATGTATATATATATATATATATATATATATATATATATATATATATATATAAAGCATCATACCAATTTTGTTATATTTTCCTCTAACGCAACTTTGACTGAATTTTCTCTACAATTAAGTCAAATTTACCTCTCTTGCGCTGATGATCGAAGACAGCATATTTATTATTCATTTTTGACAGCCAACCTGCCTACGTATTGGTCCATTATGAAATCTCACCGTGTTTTCTTATACCTGCAATCTTTGTCTTACCATTTCGTACAATGTATGTTCACCGATCTCACACACTCTTTAAGATATAGATTTATTTTCCCTTTCAAACATTATGCCCAATTCTGTGTATATAATCTAATACACAAAGTCTGGGTTATATCGCAATCATTTATTTGGAAAAGACTACGCAGAGGAATGTTATTTTTAATTTGACTCTGGACGAGTCAGTGTATGGTGAGCCTACATTGAGCAGAATAAAAAAGAAAATAAAGAAAATTGCAGCCGCCATTGCCGAAATAGCTTCAGAGCAACCAGCAAGCCGTTCCAACATTGGTCTGTTAAGTCTCTTCTTTACTTGGAATCTCCAGAGATCGAACACATTAGCAAAAACGAGATATGCTGTGTTTCCCTAATACATGAAGACGAGCGTCACCCATGATATGTTGGAAACAAATGTTCCATGTGTTCTGTACAATGTTTTGTATTTTACATAAAAGATTTTGTCCTATACTACCAAGTCAAAATATTAACAGCAACAACTAAAATGGATACACAAGTAACTTACTACCTCAAACAAAAAGTTAAAAAGGAAAACCCCGTAAATACTAGCAATAGCGATATCGATGAACTAAAGAAATTTATTTTGCTGAAAAATTGTTTCAAGAGAAAAAAATATAAATTTCAACTGACCAGAAGATTTGTCACTGAATGTCGAACGGTTCCATATAAGGAAACGCTGAATATTACGAGTAGCATTGTCGACCGACGCTGTAGAATCACAAACAAAATACTCTACTCGATAACAGAAACTACATCACTTGAGGAATTTTCTAAAGCAGAAACGATGAACACAGATGCCGCGTGTAACTCGAAGAGGAAATAATGAAATAATCAAGATGATGACATTCTAAGCAACTCCAAATAAAAGGTTATGAAGTAACCCCATTCCCTAAAAAACTGAAAAGAGCGATAACACCTACTGGACATGAGACACATAATTTCCTGAAAAAAAAAATTAAGATAAAGATTTTCTAAATTTCACCGACAGTAGGACAGCCACTCCTTTAATGAATTTCCTTATGAAGTTAATATGAACAATGCCGGTCTTAGCTTTTCACATTTCTTTTTACTACTAATGTGTACCTTTTCTTGAGATAATTTTCTTATTCTTTACATCTCGTTTCGTGTTTATTTAATGTTTTTTCTTATCCTTCATTGACATTTTCTCTAATTTAGTTTGTTCATTTCTTATTTCTCACAGTTAATTAGTCTATCATGCGCTAATATACAATTTTAAGCGAGCTCGTCGTCCAGACTCTTGCAGGAGTGTATCTTGACTAGAGTAGTCCTCTACTCTTGTGATACTGGGATAAACTGACAAAACCTAAAACATAATTCCATTCTTGTAAGGCAATTAAATATACCTACTTCCGTAGTAGGTAAAACATATTCTGCACAATTCTTCTTCCTTATGTGATGTGCACCCTCAGGATGTAGGCAAGCATGGCACACCACAACTTCCTGTCGCTTGTAGCTCTAAATAAACTTAGTATTTCTGTTATTTCTTCTAAGCCCTATTCATCCATCTGTTTAGTCAAGCTCACTAAGTATGTTAGCATTGTTTTTCTTTGTCTCTCTTGCTCTCTGTCTCCACCGTGAGTATCAGATTTTCCAAACCCTCTTTTCTCATTATGTGCCCCAGAAACCTCTTTTGTCTCTTCATAATGGTAAGTATTAGTTTAATTTTTGTATCCATTTTCTTCAAAACTTCATCGTTGCTCAGATGTTCTGGGCATGGTATCCTCGGCATCCTCCAGTATAACCACATTTATATTACTTCAAGTCTCCTCTTCATTTTTAGGAGATCGTCCAGAACTCCCTGTCACACAGAAGGATTGATATCACGTAGCTATTTAGTACTCTTTTCCTTGTTTCTGGACAATTTTTTCTATTTATTAATAGTCTGCTTGCATTTTGAAATGCTTCCTTTGGACTCATTCTTTTACTAACAAACATGCATTATGTTTTTTTGCAGTCATTATTTAATCTTTCTTCTCGCTTTCTTCCACTAACTTCGGTGTTTGTAACTTTATTTCTGTGCCTGTTATCAACACTGTGTCATCTGCATACCTTATGTTGTTAAGATTGACTTTGGTATGACTTTTCAATTCCCCCAGAGTTACCTCGCTTACATCCCTTTCTAATTTGTATATTCTCTGAACTCATTTTTTATCCGTATGCAGGCGGTTTGCTGCCAGTTGTAGGTTCTCGATTATTATAATATCCATCCCAAATATAATAAGGTTGCAGTTACAACAGATCTTTGTGGTGTACGTTATCAGACACCTTTGCGTAAAAAAAACACAGGTACGCGTCCGTCCGCATTTATATTGACTTTGTCATAAAATTCTAAGCATAAATTCCTTGTTCCAGTGTCTTTGAATAATCCGCACAGTTCCTGTCCTATATCCGGTCTGATTCTGCGGCGCGCACTATTCACTAGAATTCCGATGGTAACTTACGTTATATGGCTCATTAAGCTGATTGTTCGATGGATTTCGCATTCGTTTGCACTTGGTACAACACCTGGTCTTAACAGAATTCGACGAGAACAGCAATTTTCCAATCCCATGAGGTTTGCGTTAGGGCACTCTATGACTTTCGCTTGAGTACGATGAGCAATTATTGCCTGGAGATATGAAAATGACAAAGCAAACGCTGATCACAATTATGGCTCAGGGAGCAGATGCTGTTAACAGATTTTTTTATCACTGTCTTGTAATATATCGTATTATAAGAAAATGGACACGTGGTCGAGTGGTTAGACCGTTCGCTTTCTATGAGAGCCGGATTCACATTGTGAGGAAGGTGACTTCTTGATTTTATCTTGCCGAGGAAGCGATTCCAACGTGAGCCACGTTTGGGATGTACCTGAAAACCATAAAAGGAGTTGGCCCAAACCTCGTTAGTGTAATATATGCAAGCTGTCGATGGTTGTCCTGGCACAAAGTCATAAGTCATCTTGAACGGTTGTTGCGTAATGTTGATCGCGCGTTATAATCATATTTTGGTGGGCTCTATAGAGACTTCTGCAACAGGGATTAGCCTACCGTCATAGTAGAGAGACATACTTGGATACGAGCGGCCAGCTATTATTATAAGGATATATTTTTGACTCTCTGTTTCTGTGAAAGTGATGCAGTAGGTAAACACAGTTTAATAAGCATTAACATTCATTAGAGAATATAGTCTCATACATCTCCGAGTGTATTCTATTTAGATGAACAAAAATAGAATCATCGTTAAACTGATTAATGACATTATAAATAAAGTTCTTTTGACTACTTCACACATCTTATGAGGAAAATAATTTTTTGTATTATATGTTTGTGGGTAGAATGAAGGAATGAAAGAGTTAATATTTCCCATATGAAAGCTACTGTGTTTATTAACTTCGATTATTATATGTAGCTATTTAATACGCAAATGTAGATATAGCTTATTTATAAAGCTTACCTTCCTTTACAAGAGAATAACATTAAGGTACTCAGTATTTACCCGAACTCTCCACAGAGCGGAATGTGTCACATCGACTTTGAAGGTTATTTAAAACCAGCTATTTGTTTTTTAACTGTAAGAATTTGTTGGAGATAATAATTATTTAATGATACAAGTCCTACTAATTAACCAATAGCTGGGGGGGGGGGAAGGTGGATTCGTAGCTTTCCTAAGTGCATCTGAGTGTTAGTGAATATAATGAAACTGACTGGAATTGGAACTTGTCTCTGCGATTTACAGGCTTGTCAAACCGTGCCAAAACTTGCCTTATTTCAGAATTACATTGGTGTAGTAATTAAACGAACGTAATTACTTCCCCTTAGTAGAACTCCATACACCATTTACGCAAATTTAATATCAACAACTATCCTCTTTTTATGCTTTATTTCTAGTGAATTATATCAAACCTCCTATAAAAATGAATGCTGGGAAATTTCTTCACATCCGTTCTGACTTGGCATTTGGGCTCCATTTACTTGCGCAGACTTGAAATGTAGATTCCCTCTGTCTTTTCTATAATTTTTTCCATGGCAATTGTTCTAATGTGTTTCATTTTACAGTTGAAATAACAAGATACAACCATAAGTTCTATTCTTTTTTATTCTTTTTTAATCATTTTATCTCAAGCGATGCAATAAAGACACTAAGACTCAAGGTGGTTACTGGGTGTGAAAAGATTATGGGAAAAAAATAATTAATTCTAATAGTTTCTTTTCTCGAACATCTCACATGTGAAACTCTTCTGGTTTCATGCTTCGCTCTCATCTCCAAAAATTGAAATGCTACATCAATCGTCATCTGTCTTGCAGGATCCTGTTGTTTTATTGCCTTTTATCTCAATAAGGTTTTCTCGTTTCCCTTCGCTCACACTTTACTTGCGTCTGCGATTTAGTGGCATATCGCCTATCTTTGGGGGTGGGGGTGAAACTATTAAAAGAGATGCGGATACGCGAGGCATAAAAGTGTGGTTTTACAGCGGTAAGCTTATAATATCATGGGCGAGGAAGTTCTAAGGAAAATGAGAACAAGACAGTTGTATTTTGAATCAGAAAGAGAGACTGTTGGAATTTGTGGGGCGCTTCATGAAGAAAGAAAACTAGAAGACTTTGAAACTAACAGGATACAATGAATGCAAGATGAGTAGGAAAATCAGCGAGTAACCTAACTAATGGACATGTGTAAATGTGTGATAGAAGAGGGAGTAGAAACAACAGCAAAGAAACAAAAGATTGCAGAGCTGCAAAAACAAGTGGTTGTCGATAGTGATGACTGACAAAGGTATGAAATGCACGGCACATAAAAGAAGTAAAAATAACAGAAAATTATGTTTTAATATTCTTAATTTGTATCACTTTCAACTTACAATTGCTGTTTGTTTATACGTCGCATTAATACACAAATCCCATCAGAACGAGCAAAACAAATGCAGAAAATCCTATACCTATACTGCACATATTACACAAAGAATAGGTTATGGCACAAAGAGCTACTTGACATACTAGAGAAGCTTTATTTATATATTAAAGGTATTCGAGTAATCCGCAGTATATACTTTGAAAAAGATTCCCTGCAGTCGGATAGTGAATGGTTTCAGGGAATACACTTAAAAGGAAATAAGAGTAAGAAAAAGATAGCGAATTTATTCAATCTGCAAAGCCGGAGAATCTTAACTAGAAGACCTATTTATTTTCGATGGTCATTATCTTCGCAAGAAAAGATACACGGAGACACCGTGTTAGCGATAGGCTCAGAAAAGCAAAACTAATCTTAGATGAAGTTCTAGAGGGAACCAAAAAGAAATGACTAACTATGAACAGTAAGAAAAGAGAATGCATGCTTCTGAGCAAAACATATTTGAATAAGCAGTAAGAATTTAGAATTACACGCTTATTTAGATATGAAAGCGTTACTTATTTTATCTACTATATTCTCTGGAAGGGTCTCACCGCCCCTCCCCCCCAAAAAAACAAAACAAAAAACAAAACAGAATTACTCCCTTTCATTCATAATTTAATCTGACAAGTTTAGTAGAGGTTTCAATCGTTCCCGATATGGTAACATAGAACATTTACTCATGGTGTACCCCAGTAAATAAATCGTCTTTAAGCAAAAAACAAAACAAAACAAAAAAGAAACAAACCAAAACAAAACAAAAAAAAACAAGACAAAAAAACAACATTTGTCGGTATTTAATGTGAGATTATATTTCTCAATAGTCGCCATGAATTGTTTTCAGATTACGATTGTGATCTGCATGGTTACGTCCGCATACGGTTAAGTTGTCAATGTATGCGGAAGTTACTTCCAATCTGTCGTCACTAATAATTTTATCCATAATTCACAGGAAGTTGGTAACGACATTTGTTACTCTGAATGGTATCCTTTTAAACTGATAAAAGCGGCTATTTGCCCCAAAGCTGTGTAGGCCCGATCTACTGGTTCAATAGCCACTTGGTGATAGGAGCTTCTTCGATCTAGCGTGCTGTACATTTTATATTTGGCAATTTCATTTATGATTTCGTCTATCCGTGGTAGTCTAATAGCGTGAACCTATTTATGACTTAAGAGTAATCAATTACTAATCTCTTGTTGTGGTTCTCAGAAGATGTTACTAATTCCTGGGCCCTTCATGAAGACTCACTTGTTTCAGTGATTTCTTCGACGAGCATTCTCGTAATTTCAGCTTTTATAAATTATTTGTCCTCGAGTATCGTCTTGATTTCATTACTATAGGATTACAGTCTGGAGATGTGTTATTGAAGAGTGACGGTTACGGGGCATTGACTACTGTTAATCCACAAATGCTGAGGGCTCGAGACGAGAATGATGTTGTAGAAAAGTCATACCCCCAGTATCATATCACTGCAGAGGTTCTTCATTATCAAGAGTTTGATGTTTCTATATAAAGTGTTTCTTAACTGTAGACTAACCGGCAGTATCCAATCACTTGTAATGATAGAGGAGCATTTGCCATCACTGGTGGCAATACCCGACTTACTTTTGATGGAAGATACCCCATCCACAGGCTCGTAATCCAAAAAGAAGCCCCCCAAATGATATTCCGTGATGTACATGGGCACAGCATTTAAGGTAATCCATGTTTTTCGGGTGCGCATGTACTCTGCAGCATCATTGTTTTGGTGGCGAGGGTGCATCCAGCCAGTGCTTCAGCTGCCTCTTCAGATGCCAGCAGGTGGCGTTAGATCTTCGGGCCAAAACTTTGGCCCCAATATTTAAAGCCTTTAGGTCTTCTTCCATTGTGTCCCTGCTAACAGCCATGAATTTCCTCGTCTTGATGTCGACCGTCAACAGGGAGATTGTCCTAGTTGCCACTGTCTCCATGACAGAAGCAATTGGTAACAGTTCATTTTTTGAGATGAACTTGTATTCAGTTCGGAATCTCTTGTAATATTCTGGACTTTTTTGGACATTTCTGGCACTCAGGCTGATGGTGCAGTAGACGTACTGGCCAATGGCTCTTTTTCCTGGGTCACTACCGCCATGACGGTAGGGTATTCCCCAGATAAAACAGTAAACAAACAAGCAGTTAAAATATACAAAGACAAAGCATAAAAATAATGACAAATGTCCGACTTACTATTCTGAAAGTTAGTCAATTGCACAAAACAAGTCCGAAAAAAGGAAAATGGGTTGAGGCTGGTCTTTACTTACTATCTTATACCTAGGTAGTCCGGTTCAGTACACATTCACTCATTACAATTTGCACATTCACCACAAGAACTCATCCGTCAACGATCAATCCATCATACACCATAGTGCCGCATACTCACAGGGGACCTACAAAATGCACATCGTGGCATACAAATTTCTGATTATAAAGAATTTATAGATAAAAATATGCTGATTTACAATTAGAGTACAGGGAATGGACCCCAAAACAAACTAAATATCAAAACTAACCAAATAAAAATAACTGATGTTAGTAGGACCCGTCCAACCCTCAAAAAGGGAGGCCGCTGTATTCTGCCCTTAGACAAAATCAAGAAGCTCTCTCCCTAAGGGAAAGAGAAAGGAAAAAATAAATACGCCCGTGAGGAAAGAAGAAAGCTGACACAGTCGAGTTAAAAAAGGTGGGGTCACAAACAAACTGGGGAGGTTGGGAATCTCGACTAGAATCATAACCAAAGAGGAAGCCAGGAACAGGCCAGAAACGACACTTACATTAACTAGGTACAAAAAACGTGATCTATCCTAACCAAAAGAGGGCTCCACGGGTAACCACCTCGATGTGACTTTGGTAGACTTAAAAAAGAAAATCAAGGCTAGCCCCTTTCGCGCGAACCAGACTCGCGTCAGTCACCCACCTTTCGATGAAGTCTCTCGAAACCATTCATTTTCTACCAGTTCTGATCTTCATCTTGTGCAGGTGCTCAAAAAATCGGATCTGTCGCGTCGCCCAAATCACCATTCGAACTGAGGCTAACAGATTACGGGGGCGACGCATTATCATACGCGTATGCACGATCAATGAGCACGAGCTTTTCCGGTGCGATACGAGCTGATTGACATAGTCCCATAGGGGGCGAACTAGCGAACAATGGTAGATAAGCCGTTTCCAATCTGGCACATCCGCCACGCCCCATATGAAGGCCTTGTCATTGAGAGACAACCTATCCCGAACCAGTCGCCAAGTAAGCGAAAACTCAGGGTTGATGAGGTAATCCACCGCTGGCGACTAACTGCAAACGGTCCGCCAAGATCTTTGTCAAAATATTTAACTCTGTGTTTAGCAGAGTTATAGGCTTATAGTCCTCTAAATCCCGCTCAACACCCTTTTCAACAGCTTGATCACACCGGTGGAGATCCTATCGGGGACGGACCCCTGGAGTAACCAGTTGTTGAACACGAATGTCAAAATCAGGACAAAGATGTGTGACATCATCTATTACAATTCACAGGGCAAACTATCCAGATCGAGTGACTTGCCTCTGCCGACCTTCTTCAATGCCGCGTAGACCTTGCTCTCCGAAATCTCTCACTCGCAAATAGCCGCTTCAGTCGACAAAAGCTGATTAAAGTCAGCCAAATTTCTCGACGGAGAAGCCAGGCTCTTTCTTAAACCGGCTCTCGAAATTCTGCTGAAACGCTTCGCACAGGTCGTCAGTCGAGCTCAGAGTACACCCCTCCGACGTTTTGATCTCACGAATGTAGCGACCGGAACCTCGACGGATCTGTTCCTTGCGCAAATCTGTGCTCATGTTCATAGCTTCGGAAGACATCTTGATGTCTAATTATCTAACACATATAGCGCTTGTTATCCAAACGCTCTAGGTCCTCTCTAGCTAGGACTATCTCTATGGGATCCCCACAGCCTGAACCCGGAAATGACTATCCTCAAGATCTTCACCTTCTTAGCGTTATCTAGAGCAAGCTGTTTGCTAAGGACCTAATCATATCGTTAGGCCTCTCCCACCACCTATTCCCGATAGCCGTCTTAACTAGTTCCCGCTATACTAAGGTAGTTAGTTGTTCCTAGAATCCCGCTTGTCCAGTAAAGGCAGATTGAACTTCCAGTAACCATTCATTCTAGGCCTATCATCTATCGCCACCCGGGCGCAAACAAGTTTGTGGGCCGAATAGCCTAAGCAGTGGAACGTGGGACAAACTAATAAAACTACATAGGTCTTTCTAACAGTCTCTCCCGGTATCTGGCCACCAAACTTAATTATTTGTAAACCAGGCAAACTTGGGTTGGAATGAATAAAAGATTCACACGTAACAACGCACTGAATTAGTGATCCGAATAGCTGAGAAACAGAGATCCAAGCTTTATACAACTGAGAATACAAGGTTTGCACATAGTGCCCTTTTATAGTCCCAGTAAACAGAAATAGCTATCTCAAAGAGGAGAGTAACAAAACAAGAGGAGATCACTTTTAATTATTTATAACACCTATATCATAACGAATTTATAACGATTGAAGCGCTATGGACAGGTGATACTTAAACGCAAACAAAGAACTGTACCAATTAAACGGAAATCATATCGGCATATGAGAACTGTCAACAACAACAACTAAAATGGATATCACATGAAATTCGAAGAGAAAATAATGACATAATCAAGATATTGGCATTTCACACTAATCCAAATAAAAGCTTAGGAAGCTAAAGCCGATCAATACTTAAGCGATTTGTTTGCTTCGTTTTCTATTATCATTATTTTCGGCTTATCCAAATTTGCCCGTTATTTAAAGCCAGGAAATATTTTTAGATTGCATGAAGTCTATTTTTGGGGATAATGATTTAGTGATGTGGTCATAATAATTAATCCATAGCTGTATGGCAATTATTTAAAGACATTTTTATGTTTAACATTCTTTTTATAGATACAAGCATTTAAGTAAATGCTCTGTTTTATAATGAACAGTATTAAATAACATTTACCGGCCTGAATGTCCGAGCAATTTTACGTATTCATTATATAATTGTCGGACTTTGTCAATTTCATAATGTGTGACGTAATTTGTTTACATTTGATACGCCATGATCAGTTATGAATGTACGTGAGAGATTCCTGGAAGATTGAAGTTGATAAGCAGTAAATTCGACATTGCCAACCGAACGATGCTCAGTGGCCGAATCAGTGAAGGCCCGTCAGGCTATATGACGGTTCCGTATACGATACAGGTTCGAATCCTGTCGGAGGACGAATATTTTCTATGAAAATTTCTCGGGCATTCAGGCAATAAATAATTAAATAATTGTCGGACGTTGTCCATTTCATTATATATATATATATTTCTGTGTTGATTCATCTGGATGTATCTTGTCCCTCCATTCTTTAATTCCTTAGTTCACACGACAATTACGCGATTATTCCCTGCCAATACCTCATAAATAATGGACTATTCCGTTCTGGTCTTTAAAAACGCTATTTAGTTTCTGATGAAAGAATCAAGGGAAGATAAAAGTCTTTAACGTCATGTTTAGTGAAATCGAACAAGTTCTTAATTTCAATTATTTTTATTTGTACCCACGTACTTCTTAAAATAACAACCAGTATCCATATTTGTTATTGTTAATGCAATAATTAAAGTTGTTAAGATAAAATATTTAACGATTGTAGGTGAAACTCTACGGATATTATATTGTCGTAGAACTCTCCATGAGCTTACGTATTCATTAACTGAAGAATTAAAATTCATCACAAATTTCAAATAGAAAGACCGTGAAATTGCCACGCGTTAAAGCTGGTATATTTAAATACATTCATAGATATAATTTTGAATATAATAAAATAACGGACGCAAATATCAAGATTTATATACTAAAGGTATTTTCTTTTAAATTAATTTATAAAACTAAGTTTATAAAACATCATCTCTGAGGATCATCTTTTCGTCTGCAAGACCTTCTTGATAATGACCAATCAATGGTAGAAACTGCAGACGAATACAATACCTTGTAGTAAAGTCTTTCAGAACCATCTTGTTAAACATTATACTTTCATAAGAATAGGCCCTCTACACCGTTGCAGAGTGGTAAGCTCACAGCAAAAACGAAAATGTTCACATATCGGGAGGATGCTTGCAAGATCAAATAGAAGCCCAACTAATGTTTACCTAGAAATACAAATATAAATCAGAGAAATGTTTTCCGATAGAGACAAGTATATACCATACCGAATTTTACATATTGACTCAAATATGAAGGCAGACAATGTTCCCAGGGTGATAATTTACAGAAACACTAAAGAATAAACATGGCAAGGGTTCAACTACGGATTCAAGCTTAAGCACAATCAATATCTCCCTATATACTGATGATAAGCGCGCAAATGTTTGCTTATGGACACTAAATATCTGAATTAGGTTTGATTGTCGCAAATAAAATAAACCAACTCTCAATTTAGACCAAGGTATCAAGTGTGAAGAAGGAAGCAATGACCAAACGAATTATGGTAGAAATAAATTTTGAGACGTGTCTTCTAAATCATTCCTTACGTTTCTTTACTGATGTAAAGCATTTATTGATTGAATCATTTTCTAAGCTTTATCAACACTTTACAAGATTTTTTAAAGCTTTTCATTCCAAGCAAGTCGGGAGTGTCACTAGCATGCAAGGGGTTACAGAGAGTGGGAGCAAGAGTAAAGAGGCGTGATAGAGGAGAATGAAGAGAAAAACGGGGAACTAGATCAAATTATCTGAAGATGTCGATTGACATTGCATTTGAATTATTGAAGATTATAGCCATCATGGAAGTAAGTAAGAGGAAGGGAGTTCCACAGACGGAAAGTGCACGACATGAAGCTATTGTGGTAGAAGAAACGGCAACATTTAACCGTTTCAAAATTTAAAGGGTGGGACTGAGATGCAAACCTAGTAGTAGACTTAAATTCATGCACAGTTTGCGATGACCAATACCATCTATGGGGTTATGTGCAACTCGCTTCATTGCAGGCACACTTGCACTCATTACGGACTGAGACTAAGAGGCGTCCGTTGCAATCTGACATGTCGCTATTGGACTGACGGAAGAAGTGATTTCTATGGGCAACAGCAGCTGAGCAAGCAGCTGAGAACCAAGTGGCTGAGTGCGATTTAACTTAATATTTAATTTAATATTTTCTTGCGAGGATGAAAGCCTCGATTCCAGCTTTTATCCAGGAAACCTTGGTAGCGCATATTTGAACGGGGAGATATTAAAGACCAATTTCCAGGGGACACTGCGAAGAAAATCACGGAACTATTCCCAGTCGGTTCGTTGATAACAAAATGATGTTCTGTCCGTAAGATCTTCTAATTGGGGGAGGAGTAGAAAGAGATGCTAACAGACACTACAATACAGTGCTGCCAAGAGGGCAGAACTGCGTGCCACGACATGACTCGAGGATGGAGTTGAAACAGAGATTGAGAAAGGAAGCCTTATCGTCCTGGTTATTGCGAAACGTGTAGGAAATTTAACCCTTTGTGTAAGAGAATGAGTAATTGAAAAGTTAAGGTTTTGTGTGCCAGCAAGTTCAATTATAGAGTTTTTAAGCCATTTAAAGGCAGAATTGTATGAATAAAATTTAGACTTTAAGATTTTTTGAGAGATAGTAATGGGTTAGTAATAAATGTTTTACTAATTAACCAATAGCTAGAGGGGAGAGATGGAATAAAACCTTTCATGCCCTGAAGGAGGAAACATAGTGTCGCCGCTAGTTGTTGATTTCAGTGTCCTTTTTTATATTTGTGTATGCTTTATCTCTGATATTGTGCACTGTTACCCATAAATATAGCATAACTTACAACAATGTATTTATCATATATATATATATATATATATATATATATATATATATATATATATATATATATATATATGATAGATAGATAGATAGATAGATAGATAGATAGATAGATAGATATACTAAACGTTTGTTTTTTTTTGTGCTGTGGTATTATGTCGGAATAGATATTGAACTGAAATATCACACCAAACTTTTAAAGGAAGACCGTTTTAGTGTAGTGTTAACTTCGGAATACGCCTGCCTACAGAATGAAGAAGTCCGTAACCTCATACATGCGTTAAGTATTGCCAGCTTGAGAACGCGAATTTTGACCATATTGTTATATAGACAAATTTCCCAGTGACAATTGGAGTGGTCTACCACATATTGTATAGTAAAGTTTATGTTCCACGTGTCGGATGTTGACCCAAATTGTGCGAGCGGAAGTGACGAAATATTGAATTTTAATAAAGTATTAAGTAATAAAGAGTCAAGTCAAACCACGCACTTCATTACACTGTATGTGAGACAATGAGAGTAAATGAATGAGTGAGCGAGACTGTGTGTAGCTCCGTACGTTATATACACCCGTGACTGTAAAAAAGAGATAAAGGAAATGAAACAGATTAAGAAAAGAATTGATAGAAATATAAATCCTAGACTTCTTAAGCATACAAGATTTTGCTTTTGACGCGTGTCGTTAAAAAAAAAGAAGAGTTTTCATTCGAAGCATGATAAAACTCCATTCGTCGTTTCTATTTGACTGGTCATTTCGATCTTCATCTAGTAACCGAATAAGATAACACACTTCTGCTTTCCTGCATTAAGTAATTTCCCTGATAAAAGTCACGAGATCTTTTTACTACCCGTCATTTAGATGAGAAACGGGGTGAAGTCTACAGATATAAATCTTTCGGAGTAATTTGAAAAGTTAAAGCAAGATTATCTATTGTTCCATTTTTTTTTTTTGTTGCAGCGCAATGCTGCAGAAAATGCGATGGTCATTTGAATATAAATAATAAAGTGAAGACTTTTACAGGGGAAACAATTACAAGAAATAATAATTGATACTTAGGCCTTTTAAAAGTGAAAATATGTATATATTTTGGTTTTGGGATATCTGTAATTATTCTGCTGTTAGGATTCCTTCCACCTACATCGAAACAAAGCATGAAATAGTAATTTACGTTTATATACGATTTTTTTACAAAATGGATTTTTAAAGTTTCTTTATTTGCACTCAGGAATAAAGATAAGTTAAAAGATACGAAAGTAAAGTATGAAGGCAAATCGGGGAGAAAATGAAATAAAAAAATGTAGAATGGACTATAATTAAAATGCAAAGTCGAAGAAATGAAACGCCAGGATGATTAAAAATAAAGATATAAACGGAAACTTTCAAATTAGGAAGAAATTGAAAGTGATGTCATTGGAATAGGGAGAACTCAAAATGTTTGAAAGAGCTAAAAATCTAAAGGGGGGTTAACAGAAACAGAACTATTATAGTTAACTATTAACAAATAATTAATGCAAGATATCCTTTAACCCGGACAGCTGAATAAGGGACATCTATCTCGGTGGGTTGAATAAAATGCTCGGTTCGTATTTCCCAAAAGTTTCCAAATATGCCTGAATGACACCTGACGAAGGTTGAAGGTGCACGGCACTGATTTTAACGTGCAAGAGAGAGAGAGAGAGAGCAGTTATTTGGCGATAAAACTAGAACAAGTATTTTCCGGTTTTCAATCTACGTTTATAAATTTCTGTATATCTCTCTTTCTAATAAGTTATCAATAAATAAACCCTGCAAAGATTTAAAGAACATTACAGGAGTATTTCTTAATAATTTTTAATTAATTTTAATATTTAAAAATACATATTTCAAGGAAATTGACCTGTTTTTAAATGGTTTTACAACATTGTTTAGTTAACGTGGCCTCATCTCCATGACGAGTCTAACTTTAAAATCATTGACTTATATGATCATATGTGTTATTTCTGCTTTTGACTAAAAATACATCTTTAAAAGCTTGCTAATATATATATATATATATATATATATATATATATATATATATATATATATATATATATATGTTAATAAATACACATATACCTACGTTTGATGTGCGACTCGAATTTAGTTGGTTTCCTAATTCATCGGGCACGAGATATCGCTTATTGTTTATTTAAATGTATACAGGTTGTGCCCGATGAGTTGGGTAAGCAACAATGTTCTAGTCGCACATCAAACGTAGGTATATATGTATTTATTAACATATCTTTCTTAGTTCTGTCTAATCATACACACACACACACACACACATATATATATATATATATATGTATATATATGTATTTATATATGAATGCGTGCATATTTGTGAGGAAGAGAAATATGTTATACGAACTGTATCAGACTAATTGTGATACAATGAATGTCAAAATTGAAAAAAATCTATACAATGTGTTTTATCTTTCAAAAGTAAGGACGGAACATGTTATATACGGTTGTTTTACATTTTTATTCAATTACACACACACATACATACATATTTGTATACGTATAGATAGATAGATATATAGATAGATAGATAGCTAGATAGATAGAATATAGCGTTCATTAGTTTTCTTTTTTTTTAAAGCGTTAAGATGTCATTTGATAAAAATCACCTGAAGACACCGTAAGGTGGGAAACCAAGGTAGCGGATTCAATTGGCTTCCTGATTTTTAACGTTAAAAGCTCTACATGTTATTTTTACTTTTATTTTATTTTTTCACACGTGTATTGAGCAATTTTAATACTACTGTTTCTTGGTCTGATTCAACCATAATTTCTTTTATGAATTAGCTAGATAGCTAGATAGATTGATTGATTATATTAAACCTACAGGGTAATTATGTTTAATTCTCTAATATATACTTCCTATTTTACAAATGGGATATAAATTTGATTGATCAAGATAGAAAACAACGCAATTGATAATTGGAAAAATACAATAGAAGTCCAACAAATACACGCTTCGGGTTGAATTTCACACATTTTTTTTGTGTACACACACACACACTCACACACACACACTCACACACTCTCTCACACACACATCCACAGATTAGCATATGTAAAAACATATCCTAGTTTCGCGATTAAAACTTTACCGGTAGTTTCTGAAGCAATTTGTCATATATCCAAGGTTTCTTATGATATATTTTCTACCACTTTTCACGTGTGCTTTGTAACCAGAAGCGATTCTCCCCATAGCTGGCACATCATTTCTTCGACTACATCCTTTCTGTTACATCTGTTCTCATTGGAAAACAAATTTCTAGAAGAAAAACAGTTCCACTTTCTCAGATGCCATATCACGAAACATTCTTTTAATCTTAAGAGAACATTCTTTATTATCTACAGCGAATTATGGTAACGGTAATGGTAATATTAAACATTTCCTAGTAATTAGCATTTAGCATCCATTGAGCGAACAGTACTGCTGTCGGTTGAAATTTACAAACTAGTTTACTTTAAACAATTTTTCGGTAACATAGGTTTCTCTAGTTTAGTATTATTTTCGGTAACATAGGTTTCTCTAGTTCAGTATTATTTACATAGGTTTCTCTAGTTCAGTATTATTTACATAGGTTTCTCTAGTTCAGTATTATTTACATAGGTTTCTCTAGTTCAGTATTATTTACAGCACTTTCCAGATTTTAAAGGGGCTTCGTTCTTAATCTTTTATTGGAGTAGTGTGGAAAGTAAACATCTTCACCATGTCTTTGTTTTCTAGTCGAGTTACATTTGCTTTGTATTTTTAGTTGTTGCTGCTGTTGAAATTTCGCAAGGTTCTCTGCTCTCTGGTACAGTTCTCTCTTTGTGATTGTATAGCGCCAGTCCATAATGTTCGAAGAAGGAATGTCTTCGTCAATATCCATAAGCTTCACTCGCTGAAAGGCGTTTTAAACCATTGATCTGAAAAAGCGTTGTATACAGATGACAGTTTGGATATTTCTGAACAGGTTTGGCGATATGTATGACGTCCATATGAAAGTCTCGATCTGCCGAGGCTATTTAAGTATATGGCCCGAGTTTCCCCGTTAATGTTTCGATCTTGTAGCAATTTGCGGCGGTATTGGGCGAAATTAGCCGTAGCAGAGCCTGTTCTATACTTGATTTCCTTTATTTTACTTGAATCATTTTACCTCAAGCAAGGATATAATGCCACTAAGACGCAATACGTAACTGAGCGTGAAAGAAAATGTGAAGAGTTTAAGAGCAGGAACCGGAAAACCAATCCTAAACAGGAAATAAGGAAGACACCTCTTCAAAACAGGGAAGGGCGTGAACCGGGCGATTGGCGAATCTATCTATTCTTATTAATTCCTAAAAAGTTGGTTACGAAAGTAGCAGGATATTAGATAGCATAAGGATTTGTTTGTTTTATATAACTAACAAACTGTTGAAATGACGGGATTCGATACAGGTTTGTTATTGAGCTTTTTAATAAAGAGATAAAGTATTCCCTATTATGTTTACATATATTTCCTGATTAAAACCCTCTGTTGTGTTAACATTTCCATTTAGTATCTCATATATATGCACTAACAAATATAGCGTGGTGATAAGACAATAGTTTTTAAAAAGTAGTTATTCAGCCCTGATCTATCTATCTATCTATCTATCTATCTATCTATCTATCTATCTATCTATCTATCTATCTATCTATCTATCTCTCTCTCTCTCTCTCTCTCTCTATATATATATATATATGATAAATACATTGTTGTAATAGTATAGCGTGGTGATAAGACAATAGTTTTTAAAAAGTAGTTATTTAGCCCTGATCTATCTATTTATCTATCTATCTATCTATCTATCTATAAATATATATATACATACATACATACACACACACACATATATATATATATATATATATATATATATATATATGATAAATACATTGTTGTAATAGTATAGCGTGGTGATAAGACAATAGTTTTTAAAAAGTAGTTATTTAGCCCTGATTTATCTATCTATCTATCTATCTATCTATCTATCTATCTATCTATCTATCTATGTGAATTTCCACAAACGAACACTTCTGACCATTGCTTTCCAATCACTTCTGTCATTCATAGCTCTACCCATTGCTTCTCTTCTGATTCTGGTGTCATCCACGTGGTGATCGACGAACATTCTTACCGGCCTACGCTTTGATCTTTTTTTCCATAATTTGGATACTATAGAAATTATAACCCATTCATCAAAGCATCGATATCTATAATTTATTTGTAATGTGACAAATTTGCATGCTAGGGATCTATAACAAGCAAGAAATAGAAACCAATGAATTATTTAAAGCATCCGTTAGATGTTATTATTATTGACGCAGAACTTGATTTTCCTGACCGTTACAATTATAAAAAATAAACAGCAGCATTTACTCGGATTAATTTCCACTAGTTGCATTTCACAGTTTTGAGCTTAAATAACTTTAACCAAATATTGCAAAAAGGATCATAAGTATGAATGCAGGTCATTATTTAATGAGGCAAGACGGTGAAAATGAAAGCTTTGATATTTACAAAGTATTCCATTTCACTGAACCAGACATTAAACACAAGAGCGTTATTGCCTCGTCTGTCTTTCATCTTTTCTTTTCGTCAGTGAAACTAAATAGCGGCTCACATGTCTTATCCGTCTTTTTTCGCGATGAAAATGCAATACTGCCTATTAAGGTGTAAAGTATGTGCTAACTAAATAAAAAGCTGAATGAAACTCTGAAAGAATTATAAGGGGTTTCAGAATGATTAACAACACTGAAATGAATGTTATATCATTCACAAAAGCTTTCATGAGGAAGGTTTTTTCATTCAGATTTCCAGCGCAGTGACCTTTGGAATGCTTAATATTATTCGCAACAAGACGCTAAACCACTATTTAAATAAAAACATATAGAGGTAAGATTTTTATACTATAAATTAATACAATTATTTTTTAAGGTCTCCATACAAATTCGCCCGATCGATTCGCAGCCTTAATTAAATATCTTGCCTATCCTGCAGTAACTAATTTTTTCGCATTTAATGTTTTGATTCCTCGCTGAATTCCTGGGGTTGTGATATTCTAAACGTAGTTTAGATGTGAAACAAATCCGAAAGCATGCGACATACATTGGAGGATTGAACGCAATATTAAGTCAGGTTTGATCTAGCTGGACAAAGTTGCTCACCATTGCACCACATCGAAGTGCTCCTGAATTTCTGGGATTAGGAGTTAACTTTATTTACATTCGAAATTAAGCCCTCGTCTTTGTTGTTATCATCATAATGTTTTCGGCTATTGTGTTCTCCGGCCTTCTGGTGTCTGGTGATCTAAGTGACCTTTATGGAATTTCTAACTAAACACTTTATTGAATCTAACTGGCAGACTTGTTCTCGTCCCGTTGTCGATATCTAGGGATATCTCTTCTCGTTACTTTTAAGTACTGCTCTGTTATTGCTAGAGATTAGATGGCTCAACAGACACCTGAAGAACGTCGTGGGTACAACGACCGAAATATAATGAGAATGAGAACAAAGACGTAAAAATGATTACAGATGCAAATACTGAAAAACTAATTATTTTGATTTGTTAACTTAATTAGTTCTATGAATAAAAAGGGACAAATAGAAAAGTGAGTTAATAGGAAATATAATTAAAAAAAGAAAGATGAGTGTAAAATAATAGACAAAAGATTTTTTAAAAGGTATAGTGAAAGAAGGATCTCTTGAATGGTTTATAAAAGGAAGAACACGATAGAAACGTGTTTCAAGGGGAAAAAATAAAGAATCTATCTGGGAAATAAGCCAGCCAAATTTATTTCGCTGTTTTGTTAAAGAAACTAAAACGTCTCTTAACGTTCTTCATGACTGAATCTACAATCTTGCCAAAGACATTTATCAGACTCGTTGGCAAAACGTTTAAACATCTTCATCGAGTTTGATTTCTGATAACTGTTTTTTAATCAAGGCCAAACAGACACAAGCCAAAGGTCACTGGACAAAGATTGACAGTGAACATTGTAATATAAATACAAATTTTATGCACGACTGATTTTTGTTCCGATTTTGAGTGGTGGACAATTAACTCTTGTCTATTTGTTTGATGGAGATATTGCTTCGATTCAGCTTATGAAAATCTACATTTAAGTAGCAAGTCTTTCAATCGCAATCCTAAATGGCAGTGTCTTTGAAAAAATGCCATGGATAAAATTGTTTCTAGAAATTTTCATATCGTTTCCGTCGCTAAGACCAATTACGTTGATTTGATATATTTCATTAACATTGACAGATTAATGTGAGGGATTCCAACTCTCAGAACGATGCAATATATATATATATATATATATATATATATATATATATATATATATATATATATATATATATATATATAATTATATATATATATATATAAATATAAATATAAATATAAAAGTGAACATAGAAGTCAACACTTAGAGGCGACAGTCTGTTTCATGCTAGATGCAATCATCGTGGCCCGATGATTGCATCTAGCATGAAACAGACTGTCTCCTCTAAGTGTTGACTTCTATGCTCACTTTTATATTTACACACGCTCTATCTCTTCTCTGATATTGAGCAATTTATCCCATAAATATAGCACACTTTAAGACTATATTTCTTCATATATATATATATATATATATATATATATATATATATATATATATATATATATATAAACATATGTCCACAAATCATTCGATTTTAGTTATTTCAGATATGATGACCGGTTCTATGGCCTGAACGTTCCCTGACCTCAATCCTTTGTATAACGCTGCAAGACGTACTGCCTCCTGCGCTACATGACAACGCCGTCCCGTCCTCAGTCACCGGTGTTTCCGTGATTGAATCTTGCCGCTAACCGATCCAAGCCTCTCCCTGTTACGTGTTGTGTTCGTTTTGATCACAAAGCATGCAATGATTGAATTGTTGCCAGATATCGCTGGATTGGTGTCGTTCATGCGGGACGATGTTATAAGAAAAATATAAAGAAATTTTGTGTAGATCAACAAGGTTTATATAACTTAGGTTTATACAGAAATCCTTTTTCGTATAAGAATCTACAAGTATGCATACTAACGACCATTCCCTCGTTGTCTAATTTCGTGGCACTTCGTTTCCAAGTCGGGAGTGGAGGTTTCCAACTTTAAGTCAGAGTCTTTTTCAGGCAGCAAATTGCTGAATGCTGAAGAAGCACTCCCCCCTCTCTCTCTATCAATCTCTGTCGTCACATAGAGACTTTCAGTTCTTTCACTTTGCAATTTCATCAGGACACTCTGCTCAATTTATCTAATAGTCTGGAACAAGGCACGAATCAGGAGCTCAACGTGGCACAAATAACATGGGGATCGGCGAAGCAATAATCTCCTCTTGGGGTAATGGAAGCGCGTCCCTGCCTAACTTCTACTCTCTCTGTCATTCCCCTCTGATCTAACGCTTTTATGGACCCTCGCCCAACATCGCTGTGGGGTCCAACGCGACTTGGGTTTCCAAAATTTCCCAAATATAGAATCAGAACTCTCGGCTGACAGCGTCTTGCGAAGCAATTTGTATATCCAAATATGGGGAGCTCACCCCCACTGCAAGATTTGCGGTAGCAACAAGTTGATCCGAAATCTAGTTCTCCCCCTTCTCTTGCTCGCATCTCACACCAGTACCTTTCAGTGTGCATATTCATTTTCCTCCCACTCCCTCATATCAGCTCCTCACGCTGCCACCATTCAGGGAATAGATGTTCAAACCCGACCCGTGGATGTTTGACACAGAATAAGTGTTGCGTTTAACATCATTGTAAAATTTTTATCTGCCTTTTTTATTCCAAATTATCGCGTTTGGTCCGCAATTTATCATCTTTTAACCAATTGACCAAAATTTTCGGACTAAGAAAAACTTCTTCCTTTAGCGACACGCGCATCTTCCACTCCTCTCAACAAGTGACATAGAATCATTTCTTTACCTTTTTCTTCATCTACTTGTAGCCATAAAATTATTAATTGTGACTAGCTTTGTGGTCTCTGTCCAAAATCGTACTAACCTCACATCGTCCCTTGGGCTTCACTTTAACAAGATGCCTAAGTAGATTTCAGCGCCATCATCTAGCGAGGCCCTTATTCCCGAAATGAGAAACAAAAATAAATGTATATTTTCTTTTGTTTTTGGTATTTCCTTCAATCTATCTACTACCTTCTTCGCCTTGATGTACACCTTCGATTTAATTTAATCCTTTTCTTCTCAAATTATCAGCATTCTGAGAGTGTTACATTTGGGCATTTATCTGTGTGGCCACCTAAAACAAATGGTTTATGCAGTAGACTTTAAGTTGCAGTGACGCTTCATCAACGTGTCATGGGGGCCTGCGAAATCATTCGATACCGTGTTGGATTATTTGAAAGTGTCCGCCAGTTAATGATCCGACGGGTGCATGTGTGTATAGAAGCAAGGGAGGTCATATTGAACATTTTTTCATGAGTTACTGTGTTGTGGCACAATAATAGCCTTTTGGATGTATGTTTATATGGATATTTTACCTTGTTTTGGTGTCAATAATATTTTAAAGTATTTTTGAATTTGTACATTTAACAGCGTTTACCGTAAACTTTAAACTTTATAACACAAAAACGAAGGATTTGTGACATATGATTACATGGACATTTCTCTTTGTTATTGTGTGAGTAACACGCCCCAAAGTCTGTAAAAGTATTTTTGATACATCCTGTATATATATATATATATATATATATATATATATATATATATATATATATATATATATATCTGTGTCTGTGCGTGCGTGTGTGTGTGTGTGTGTGTGTCTTTTTCAGTTGCGTGCAAGCACTATTTTTTATGGCCACCCTCTTTTTAAAAGACAAATAGGCTGACGTATATTTCTTCATTTGTTAAAAAAAAATAAAATGGAACGAAAATAAAAGCTTAAATGTATTGTTTAAATTCTACAGTCCCCGAGACAAATCGGTTAAGCCATATGACTGCATTACGCATACTATAAAATACATGGTTAATATATATTTTGATGAAACATCCTTTCAGAGCACAAATGATTATTTCACTACACATATTTATGTACTATCTGCAAATAGATTCTCAAGAATCTATTTGTAAATAGCACATAAATATATTAGTGTGTTTATCCGTGGAATATAGTAGTGTGTTTATCCATGACCTTCTATAATGCATTGAATTCGCAGTGGTCTGTGTCCTAAGCACTAATTTGAACGTATAAATCCCAATAAACACATAAAGGAGGTGTTTACAGAATATAGGGATCCATGCCGTTCTTAAAAGTGAACGAAACAGATTGGGTCAGAATTTGAACTCCAGTAAAGGATTCCAGTTTCTCCCTCGATAAAAGTGACGCTGCCCACATATCCCCAGCTAATAAAAATTAGAGATTACGTACCAACATAATGTATGTGGCTATCTAAGCTTTGGAGAGGACACACATACGTATAATTATTTCACACACACACACACACACACGCACACGCGTGCACACACACACACACATATATATATATATATATATATATATATATATATATATATATATATATATATATATATATATATAAATATAGGTAACTATACTCATCTCGAAAAACCTTCGAATTCTTGATTTACCAATAGATAATTCAATCTCCAAGGGAAAAAAAGGTTTTAAAAACACACAGACACAGGTTCAAATCCCAAAGAAAAAAATATGTATATATATATATATATATATATATATATATATATATATATATATGTAACTAAATTATCCAGTATGCAATAATTAATGTATATATATATATATATATATATATATATATATATATATATATATATATATATATATATATATATATACAGTGGGTGGAAAATAAATATTCGTACACATGAAAAATTGTATTTTTATAAATGTAAAAGCCTTAAATAAAACAAATCTCGACATATTTTATGTATAAAGACAAATACTATTAAAAAATAGTAATAAACTTAATTAATCATTATTCTAACAGAAGAAATTAATGCATTATTTAATTCTAACTGGTGAAAAAAGTATTCGTACACATCAATTATTAGAATAAAATAATCAATTAATTATGAAAAAGTATATTCAACAATGTTCCAGTAATGTTCTCAGTAATTATAGTTAACGCTATTAGCTATTATCAGAGCATTCTGCAATTTCTAGTCTTACGAGAAGGTTCTAATAATGCCTAAAGGTAAAGAATTGACTATTTCACAAAAAACAACACATTTTGTCGCTTTGGAAAGATGAGAACAGTTACAGAACGATTTCTAACAACCAGAATATTTCTTTTACTACAATTGCTTCGTTCATTGCAAGGTTTAAAACTCGTAACAGCGTCGAAAACCAAAGACGAACAGGTGCTCCGAGGAAGATTTTTCTAAAATCAGCAAGGATATTAGGACGCCAGATCCAACAAAATCCACAGGTTACCCGAGAAGAGCTGCAGGAACATCTGCGTGCATTAGGGATTAAAGTAACCAAGCGTACAATAAGTAATGAACTACACAAAAACAGTCTGAAATCACGCATCAAAAGGGAGATTCCACTCCTCTTGGAAGGACACAGAGATCCAAGGCTAAAATTCGTTAGAGAACATAAGGATAAAGAATATTCGTTTTGAGAAAAAGTACTATGGACAGATGAGACTAAAATAGAGTTGTTTAGTCATAATTATCGAAATCATGTGTAGAGGAAGGACGGTGAAGCCAACTTACCAAAGAACACGTTTCAACTGTAAAGTTTGGTGGTGGCAGTATCATGATCTGGGGCTGTTTTTCTGCAAAGGGTGTTGGCATAATATCAATAATAGATGGCAAGGTGAATGCCGAAAGGTACCAGAAAATCCTGCAAGACAATTTAATGCGTTCTGCTGAGAGACTTCGGCTACCTCCTGATTGGGTTTTCCAACTGGATAATGATCCTAAGCATACCGCTAGATCTACAAGGAAATGGTTAGCTGAAAGTAACGTTGATGTCTTGCAATGGCCAAGTCAGTCCCCGGACTTGAACCCAATCGAGAATTTATGGCGATATTTGAAAATTCAAATTGGAAAAAGAGCACCAACAAATATCAAGAATTTGAAGACAATATGCCAAGAAGAATGGGACAATATACCACTCAATGTGTGCAAATCATTAGTTGAGACGTACAGGAATAGACTGGTAGCTGTTGAACTCAATAAAGGATATTCCACAAAGTATTAAATTAAGTTAATATGCTTTTTTTGTTTTGTACGAATACTTTTTTCATCAGTTAAAAAGAAAAAATGCATTAATTTCTGTTAGAATAAGAATTAATTAGGTTTATTACTATTTTTTAATAAAATGTATCTTTACACATAAAATGTATCAAAATTTGTTTTAGTTAAGGATTTTACATTTATAAAAATACAATTTTTCATGTGTACGAATATTTATTTCCCCCCACTGTATATATATATATATATATATATATATATATATATATATTAATTATTGCATACTGGATAAGATAGTTACATATTTCAATTAGTTGCTTGTAATCGGAGTTACTATGCTATTAATATTGAAGTGCATGACGAGTAACTTTTCAGTTTAATTTTTTTCGGATGGTTTAGTAAATAGCTTTAAATTGTCAAGACCATAAAGAGAACCGCGTTTGATGAAATCTTATAATTATCATTATTCGGTGGAGCTAGCGCGAACATTCTTGTGTCTATAACGCCAAACATCACAGTCCTTCATCAAGGTCGTGCCATTAGTGTAGCATACTGTGTCATTACATAGTTGATCAATGCAGTTGGTTGGGGCGATTAATCCATCTTTCGCCATGACTAGGTGTCCAGAGCTCACGAGTAGTGTTCAGGAAATCGCATTCTGCGTTCACGTACGATTGTAGAAATGTCAAAGATGGATCTCTAGAGTTGTGATTTACTTAGATGTTGTCTTTAAGAGATGTCAAGTATAGCTCCCAACATCCAAGTGTCAGTTCCATCAATGTTAGGCTAAAAGTCTTTAGTTAATTTCAAACCGACTGTATAGTGGCGCGAAAAAACACCGGTTGAGTTTGTGTTGCAGATCAGATTTCCCAATGCAATCTTGAAATACAAGCGGCTATTTACATTCGTATGAAGCTGTATATACCGCATTTGTTAATTTTTTCGTTAAAAGCTCTCTGTGCTCATCAATATCAATATACATTCAACAATTATCCTCTGTTGCTATTTTCATTAGCTATTGGCAATATAGTTCTTTCTTGTCTTTTACTCCCTTCCCTCCGCTGTCTTCCATTTACAAAAGCTTGTTAGATGAGTCGCTGATTTCGTTTCTTTCTCTTTCTCTCAATATGTCATCTGTGTTTCAAATTTTCCAGGTCTTCTTTCCACATTATGTGTGACTTTTTAAAATTTCCATTATGTTTCTATTTTCCTTAAAGCTTCCTCGTTGCTTACATGCTCTTTCCACCGTATTATCATAATCTTTCTGTAGTAGCACTTTGCTGTTGCTTCAGTTCTTATCTTCATCTGTGAAGAAATTGTCTAGCATTAACCGCTATATATGAGGATTGATATTACGTAGCATTCCAACACCCTCCATATTCGCATTGATACATTACGAGGGGTAACACAGAAACTAGGCCAGGCAAAACTATTTGATAACTGAGGAAATGCATTAAAGTTATATGTTTACGCATATTGATAATCAGTACAAAATATTGCTTTATTTACAACGAATTCCAGCTTCAACTCAATGCCGGAATGAGTTTCGGGATGTCTAGTCTTGCAATGTCTTCAACAATGTAAAAAGTGACGTATAGCAAGGTGGCTATTATTGCTGAACTATTTCATATTCTCCTATAGCTGGAAATATGTAGAACCTTAGTCGACCTTATGTATTTTAGCTGTTCAGGATTGCATCACTTTTTATTTACTTCCAAGCAACATTGTAAAATGACTGAAGAAACAGAATCTTTTAATGGATAATGGAATGGAAACAGATTAACGGTGATATTAAGTGGTGAAAGTAAAACTGAACTACATTCTAATATAAGACACGTCGATGCAAATATACAAGATATGAAACGAAAAATGTTAAATGTTGTGGCTTTCTATTAGTCCGTGGCTACATGAAGAACAATGATTGTAGAGTTTTTAAAAGATTGATGTAATTCTGAATAGCGAAAATACCGTAATGACCCGACATAGTAATATTAAGAATTTAACAGAAAAATAATAAAAGGAAGTTTAGATTTTATTCTACAATCAACAAGCGCATAAACAATATTTTATGTTTCATATCCCTTCAAACGTGGACAATAATGAATCTCAGCCACTTCCGATCTTTGCAGCTCTAAGCAAAGTTTCACCCAGCCCATGTACAATCATCAATTGACACAATTTTAACAGGTAGTTACAGGCTTTTTACTCAGTCTCTTATGTCTACTCTCCATGTCTACTTTATCATTTGAAATGTCTCTTTTTGATGCTAACAAAAATCACCCTTTTGTTTCCATTTTTCCTCGTTGCTCACCACTTCCTCTCGATCGATTTATCAGCATCCATCTATAGAACCACATCTCTGTAGTCTCAAACTCCCGTTGGTCTGACAAAAAACTGTTCAACATTCATTGCGACAGACGAGGATTGATATTACATAACTTTTAAGGACTTTTTCTTAGTTTTGAATGATATTCTCGTATTTCTTAATATTTTGTTTAAACTTCGTTTGCTATTCCAATGCGATTACATTTATGTCTTAGATTTTCTATCGCCTGTTAAAACGCTTCCTATTTAAATTTCTGTAGTTTGTTTCTCAGAAAAATATATCCAGTCTTATTATTGAAGCTTAGTCCTTTCTTCCCACTTTCCTTTATTAACTTGACAAGAACTCGCTGTATAATTTACATAAATCTGGCGTGAAGATGTATCCTGGTCTTAAAACAATTTCTATTTGCTTTTTTCTTTATTTTCTATCCATAAAAGGCGATTTGGTCTCTGTAAATGTCCTAGATTATTATAATATCTTTTTCGCAATGAATTACGTTTTCTCAACAGCTCAAACAGAACTTTCTCTCGCACCTTATAATACAGTTGCGAAATCTGTGCTACGTAGATATACCTCCTTCTATATTTGTAGTCTTCAATTTGATATCATTCTAATAATAAATACGGCATGACTTGCATCAGGGTTTTTAGCAACATAAAATGTATTCTCTTCCTTCCGGATGAATTCTGTAAAGTGCTTTATTCATCACAGTCTAGGTGATAAATAGGTTACATGACCCATGAAGCTGAACGTTCGATGGTGCTCGCATCCATTTGCTTCTTACGCTACGAAGCTGGATCTACTAAGTTCTTACGGTATATAATCACGATTATGTATTTCCTTGATTATTTCCTTAATCATATCGATCCGAAAATCCTCCCAAGCTGAATACATGTCTATTACAATCGCATCTGGTCATGCTTATGTCTTCTTTTTCATCTTGGTTTCTGCCAATTTACACTCAGAATTTAATAGATCAACAACTTCTAAGACTTTTTCTCGCTGTTCAAATTTGATGTATTGGGGTGAGTGCTTGAAACTTCTCTTTTAGCTATTATTATCTATGTTGCTAGTACTATAGTGGAAATGTTCATGAATTATTTAATTTACGTATAAAATAATTGGTATCTTCAAATAAACATTTTTGCAACGGATGTATAAAGAAGAGCATCTATGAATTTATGCAGAAACTTTAAAACACATGGGCTACAGCAGCAGCCGACTACTTCATCTATTATTACCGTTACATAGCAACAAAAAAAAACAGAATTCGCTAGGGTTAAAAAGATGAACAATAGAAGTGTAGAAAAAGTTACCTGGTAAAAGGTGTCTCTTTTACAGTTGCATTCAGATGGTGTGGTCAGTATAGAAGTTCTTATACGTCCTGCCTTGAATCAATGTTTCCGTATGGTAATAGTGGTGTAATGTTATGTAATAAATTCTTTAGTATACATTGAGACGCTTGGTATCAGTGAAGTATCGCTTGAAATTGGCGCCCTACAGTGCATCACTCCTTTTGCCACAGAACAACACACGGTGGATCAAATAAAAAAAGAGTAGCAGATTGATTTCTGGAAGAGTGCATTTATTTTATTTTTATGTTAAAGTGGCGTCAACTGTCACTGAAAATTAATACCTTCGAGAACATTCGGGAAACAGTGGAAAATGAGGTTCGAATCCTGAATCTGCATCTAAACAATTTAGACTATTGAGGTACAAATAAGAGACGGACGCAAATTTCAATCAATTCCAAATTCCAAACCAAATGTGGTAGTTCAAAAGCGGAAAATGACCCGTACTAGAAGAGTATACCTAATAAAGTAACCGCACATACGTACACATACACACACAAACACACACACACACACAAAGACACGAACACACACATATGTATGTATATATATATATATATATATATATATATATATATATATATATATATATATATATATATATATATATATATATATATATATATATATATAATATATATATATATATGCATTTATGTATGTATATATGTAATTTTAAGTTGAAAAGCGCGAAATAATTACACCGTTGTATGTAATAAAATACAAATGTCCAATAGTAGGTATAAGAGTGCGATCAAATTGACTTGCGACAAAATAGAAAATATGTTTTTGCAGCTGGTATGCCTTAAGAATGGTAGAATGGTATTATCAGGTTAAAAACACAAGCGACATGCAGTTGATGATCTCATTATTATGTTTTACTTTCTACCAATTTATATATATATATATATATATATATATATGTGTGTGTGTGTGTGTGTGTGTGTGTGTGTGTGCGTACGTATATGTGTGTGTGTGTGTGCGTGGGGGGTGAGTGCCGGTGCGTATATAATATGGCTGTACTCTCCTTTTTTAAATATACATGTTTGCTAAAATTTTAGGCTAATCTATGATTTAGACGCCCGCTCATGCATATTTGCATTTCAGCAACACCCACGTATCAATCTGTATATTATACACCATATATGCTGAGCAGACATTAATCACAGTTACTGGAAGAGACTGCAAAATCTGGCTTGATGATTAACTGAACAAAACTTGGACACTGGAACTCTCGGTCATGATGACAGGCGAATCCATCGATGTCTAGCACAGCCATCGACGTCTTTGAAAGAGTTTCATCGACGTAACTGTCACACACTTACGATTTGAATAGGGTGCAGGGCGACTCATCACCGCTAACTCAACGCCACTGACTCAACACTGGCCAACATGTCTCCGGGTCAACTCAACTCCAGAACAACTCACCACCAGCCAACTCATCGCGAGGACCATTCAACGACATGCAAACTATGAGGGTTTTTTTTGCAGACTTTTTAAAAACAATTTAAAGTAATGTATTAAGGATCATATTTTAATACATGACTTTATTTTTAATTTAAAATCTTGTATGCAATTCCCCTCAAATATTTAGTTGGAGATTGTTGTGAAAATGAAGAAACCATCTGCAAAATTCTTTCATCTGTCATGTACTTCAAATTAGGGGGAGCGGTATGACCTGTAATTAATTGCTCGAAAAATGCATCTCGGTTTCTTTGCACCTTTTGCAGCTCCGTAATGATAATCTACATTGTGAGATGCTCCATCTCCATCTCTGTGTGCAGTTTTCTATTTGCTGCTTTGCATGGTTATTTGTCCGATTTTGAAAATTAAACACCTGTCAGCCAAATAGGATGTTTTAACTAATAAATCACTGAGACAAACTGCTGAACTTGCAAAATCTCTACGACTTTACGTACCGATCTAAGAGATGTGCACACTATGACAGCCAACACCGGTTTGAATTCGATGCCAGCGTTGAGATGTCCTCGCGCTGAGTAGGTTGGCGGTGAGTTGTCCTGGAGTTGAGTTGTCACGGTGATGAGTTGGCCGGTGTTGTGTCGGCTGTGTTGAGTAGGCGGTGATGAAATGTCCCATCCCGAGTTGGAGGATACTATGGTATGGTTTTCATAAAATTGCTAGCGGTGGTCTATGCTGGCCAATATAATGAGGAAGTGACCTCCTTGACAGAACGACCCTAGTGAGAAAAAAGACGGCTCTTGTGGCCGGAAATGTAACGGTGTAACTGTCAAAATCCGAACGTCTGCTGACTGGTTTATCAGCTTCAATCTTTTAATTACGCATGTGAGTGGTAATTTTTTAATAATATCCTAATATTTACGCGGTATATAGCTCTGAAAGGCTTTGAGCAATGAATTAAAAGAAAGCAATGTTAGCGTGTGTTTGGTGTTATTATATATCAGTTAACTGATTCATAGTTCACGCACACAAAGACACATACATAATATATATAAATATATATATATATATATATATATATATATATATATATATATATATATATATATATATATATATATGTATGTATGTATGTATAATCAATTATAGTTAGCACGTCTTCCTAAAATCTTATTTCCTTTCTTTTTATACACAGAAAAGCAAATAGAAAATCAAAGAGGATCCGCGCAAAAGCCGACAAAACAGATATGATTCACAAATGTCGGTGCAATATTTGACTAATGCTGTCGTCTGTTTAATGAGAATGATAATTGAGTTTTCTCACGAAAGGCAGACATAGAATGAGTTTCTACCGAAAATTAACGAATCCTATGGGTAAAGGAAGTGAATTGAAAGAGAAGAGACCTAGAAAGAGAGAAGATAGATATGTTTAGAGTTTTGCAATTAGATATTGGAAGGTTGAAAGTGTATCACCAATATTTAAAAAAAAACATCTTGATGGAAATCAGGACGCAAGAAGAGTATAAATGGTATAAAATCTGAAAACCAGGAAATATAAGCGAGACAAAAGAAAGCGAGCGATAATCACGAATCTGGAATCGCTTCAAAAACTAAGGAATGGAATACTGAATAAACCATTAAACGGTAAGAGGTACAAAAGAGAAGAAACGACGGAAATTCAATTTCGATCACACTGTGTCAGGAATCATAATCCGGGCTCAAATAATGACGATTAAATTCGTGATAATAATAATAATAATAATCTTCAACAATACCAATTAAATAACTGATCAAGTGAATGAGATGGATTGATGCACACCAACACATAATGGACATTTAAGTCAACTCGAATCCAATTTGCACCGAGCTCCAAGAAAGCAAATAAGTTCAATAAACTTTAAAAACTGCTGTAACTCACCTGCAGGACTTTACAATTTTGCTATAGTGACATTGAGCTGTAATGAGGTAAGCCAACCCCTGCAGTTTTGAACGCGAAAGATGTGAAATAAATAAAGACGATACTAATACCACGCAAAGACAGTGCCATGTTTACGGTTTATGATAAATCACGGAAGAAATGTGATAGACATAATCAATTGATTTGGGAATACAAGCGAAAACTTATAAAACTTATATTTAGACAACGAGTGATGCTTGATCCGTGAGTATTTTAGAATATTGAAAGCAGAACTACGTTTGAACACACAAATATAATTAGGATTGAGATATTGGCAACATATTATTGTCACTATTACTTTATCTCTGTTTATTGATGGCTTGATGTATTCCACTAAATTCCACGCCACATTAATAAAGTACAAACTAACAAATTGTTGATGCCATTTTAAAATATCTTAGACTTGAGGACCAACAAATGAATACTAGTTCCAAAATGAGGTGATTAACGTAGACGTCATTACACAACCTGATTGGCTATAGCGTTTAACCAATCCGTGACAAATATTGAGGCGGTTAGTCTGTGCGTGGGGTTCGTTAATATAATAAAATATAATAAAATAAATATAGTAAATATAATATAATAAATTCTGGCTCCTGGATGTCTATGGAATCTGTGAATTTAAACTATGTTGATCCATTTCTATGATAATCAAATCATTCGGGAAACTTCTCTCTAGTTTTTCAACCCCTCCAAATAAGGATTAAAAGAGAAATTTGTATATCTATATACACCAGTCCCTGCGGTCTTTTTTAAAAAAAATTATCCTTTCGCACGTAGTCTTAATTCACAAGTATACCTCAGGAAATTTAGGAAGAATTAAAAATTACCTGTTTGATAAAAGGTAAACAAATAAGCTTACTATCGATAATGACATATTTTTCCTAAGCTGGACAAAAATAAGGAATTATTGGAACAGTGAAGAAGAAAAGAACATATGCAAATCTTTATATGCGAAAGAACGTAAGAGAATGTTTCTGTAAACTGAGAAACCAGATGAAAAATGTTTAACAGGTTGATAAATGCTTTTAATATTTGGTAATTCGTAGGCCATTTTTTGTACGCTTCAGGGGTCTCTCTGTTGTGTGGCCGAAACGTATAAAAGTCAAAATGATACTGCACGCCGGAACAACTTTCATATGAGAAAAATTTTTTAATTTTTGCTGGAATTTTATTACAATCTCAGGTCATCAAGATTCCATGTTCGTAAGACCAAAACGTTATAGCAGTTATGATAAGCATGCTGGTTGAAATAGCAAACATATAATAGAACAGTGTCAACGTTTGCTGGAATTTGTGTTGTACGTTCCGAGTTTATTCGTCAGTTTCTCCTCCCACAATCAGAATATTATGGGGTATAACATTTATGCTGAGGATGGTGAGCAGACATAATTTTATATGTTTACTTTTTAGTGAACATATCAAACTATGTTGCTTCAATAAAGAAAGACGATTGGACTATACACAGAGCACCAAAGAAAAATGCTGCTTTCTGGAAATAAATACATTATGAAAAGTATCATTCATGAGGATTTATACCGAATTTATTCCCCAAACTCACAGAAACGCAAAATGAACAGTTCGCGGTGAATTCAGTTTACAGAAGAAATCGCTGACAAAATGATTTAGATATTCTTGAAAACTACATACCTATAATTACTAATAAATAAAACAGTGACTACAATTATTAGGAGGAATTATTTGGTAGCGAAGATCGCCAAATACAGTATGTATAAAGATTCATAAGAGGTAAGACAAATAAGTATACACAGGAAGCAGGGGCCTCGGGAAAAATAAAAAAAAATATGGTATGATTAATGTGAGTTAGAATTGAGATATTCGCAAATACCTTGGCTCCTACCGAACGAGAGAAAGAAAAAAGAAAGTAAATTACTTGGGCACACATCAACCAATCCAACACAAGAAGGAAGATTTATTCGCAGTTAACAAAGCAAAGGATTTCTACCAAATGGTTTATGTTTATTTTCTGGCACATAAGAGTCGAAGTCTAAAGAAGAATAAGAATATGGAAAAGTATCAGAATCCTGTACAGGAACCAAAATAAACGACGAGATATTGAAGTGACAATGCTGTCCATAATTCTTGCTACAGTCTGAATATACCAACAGAATCGCACAAAAGCCGAAAATCCAAAGAATAGTTACTACCACTCAGAATTCCACAAATCAATAAAATATGCCAAAATACAATATTATTGCAGACTTGGCATGGCGTATCGGTTATCGGTGCAGAAGGAAGTTCAAGTTTTGGCTTAGACTCTTGTGATTTCTTCGCAAATATGAATTTGTTAAAAGCAGGAATCCATTCCGCCTTCTCTCAGCTAGGATATACTGACTTGGATGGAAGCCAGTCTAGGAGAAAAACAACTCTGAATTGAAAATCTTGGAGAAGACAACCGAAAAACACACCATTATGCTCCTCGAGAAGCCATGGAAAAAAAAAGAGAAATGTTTTCTTTACTAAATGTTCACAAAATGCAAGGCCGAAGGGACTGTCCAGATGAAGAGTTAATGAATATGATCATTTTATGGACGTAGGATGAGGAAATAACTTCTCCTTTATAGGATATGTAGAATATATAATGATTGCCTCTAGACATAAAGAACTTAAGATCGCAGTGAACAAGGAAGCATGATTTCGGAAATATATTTTACAAAGTAGCAGTTCTCTGCAATCAGTAGCCCGAATGAAACTTCCTTCTTTCCAGTGGAAGCTAGATAGCAAGAGAATAATTCAATCTTCTGTATGTGGCATGTCTGGTCTCAGCTGCAAATCTCGGATCTGGTGGAACAAACAAATGTAGCTAAACAGAACATTTGTCACGGGCAGTTTGATAGAGTAAAGATTAGCTAATTTTCGTCTGCTGAAAAGAGGTTGGAGATTTTAAAATAGTTCATCAACCACAAAGACACTTTTGAACTCTGTCAAGGCTTTAAAGAGGGGCTAGGACGCTCCAACTCAGATATGGCAGCAATAGTCTATTTCCTGTCTATAATTTTGTCTGTATTTTGTTTTAATTGTAACGGGAGATAGAGAGCATGGTAGGAGTAATCAGGAACTGCGGTACAATAAACTATTTCTTCCAGATTCTTTCCCGATGGAACGTATATATGATTTCTACTTGAGATATGGGGGGGGGTTAACGTTTTTGTCAATAGATACTAAAAACAAGGATACTCATCAAGAGTACAAACGTTCCTTATGACTGGAGAACATTTTCGGTTTTCCAGGTGATGTTGGGATGTTATTAGCTTGGTCTTCAAGTTATAGAATATTACGAGCAACTTTCGTGGAGAAACAGAACCGCTTTCGTCTTGAAGGAACATTTTGTTAAAAGAAAAATGAAGAAAACAACCCCTCACATTATCTCCATTGATGACTATATCTCACGAGTAAATAATATAGGAAAAGAGAAACAGTCTATTCCTCCAGAACAAATGGCAATAGTAATATTCATGTTAGTCGTTTCCTAATAAGGAGATATGCGGCATTCATTGACCGAGCAACCAGCATTGCTTCCCGTTGAAATTTATAAAAACTTTCTCTTGAAATATTTTTCAGGAAAAAAGGGTCCTGAAGCCCTGTAAATGGTATTGCGCTTTCCATCATTAATGGGAGTCTCCTTCATAATATTTGGTTTGAAATACCAGCATCTTAAATATGTCCCCATTCTCTCTTGGAGTTAAACATGAGATTCATTTTAGTTGCTACAGCTGTTGAAAGTCCCCAAGTTATGTGGCTTTTATTATTTAGCACAGTACTTTGTGATTCCGTAGCGCTGGTCCCCGAGTTTGGAAGAAGTATGGTCCCCCACAGATATCATTCACTGGGCGTCATTTTTAACAGTTGATTCGAAAAAGATATTTTATATAACTGAAAGTTTAGATATTTCTTAACTGGTTTGGCGCCAGGCATTAAATCCATATGAAATTCTCAATCCTAAGAGGTTATTTAATTACATGACTCGAATTTTTAGTTTAATGATTTGGTTTTATTGCAGTTTACGGTATTGGGCGAAACTACCCCTAGCTCAGTTTAATTTCAATACCACCTATACTAAATTTGCTATTTGGAGATGCATGTGTATGTGGTGTAATATGGATAGGGTTGATTTCGAATTCCAGTCGGGTTTGTTTTGTGCACATACTCGCAGGTACCCTTGGGAAATTCATTTTCCTTCCTCCATATATGTGTTAGATAGCATAACTTCGATCTAGAAAAATCATTTTTATTCCAAAAATGTTGTTAATGCAATATTCACAGTCCAAATAAAAAAATAACTTCTTCTTATGATGTAGATAACTCCAAAAGCTTTATAATGGTTGAAGAACAAATCATTCACTCATTTGATACTTGGAAATTGTTCAAAATTATTAATGAGGTAATTCGAACGATAATACAGTGCTTATATCTTTGGAGAACATGAAACGTTAAATGTTTTTTCAAAGAACCAGAGATCCCAGTATAGTCAGAAGTAATACTAAGTACCACACAATAGATTGCTGCTTCAAATTCAATATTTTTGTAGTAATTTGTCCTCGGCAGTTATCACTAATTATCTCTGAGCTGAAAATGCAACAACTACAAACTTTACAGTGATGCAAAATATTTTATTCATATAAATAATTAATTATAATAATTCACTAAAATCGAGGTTACTCGATTGTCTGCTCATGTAAAATAACGACTGAGTAGAATTTAAAACAGTTAGTATCCCATCCAACTCGGAAAAAAGCAATGATAAATTCTCTGCTCGACTCGTCCAAAAATCCAACAAAATGATGAAACATATTTTTTCTAATACCTTCTTGCTCAGACAGGAGATATTTAGCAGTATGCCCTAATTGCAATGACAAATGCTATGGAGGCAGTCAGATATTACACAGGTTGTAAACAATCACAGTTACAGATACCCAAACATAAAGTCGATCACTACGCTGGTGGATCTATAAATATATATTACTAAATGTCTGAAATTGTAAACCTAAATTTTAACTTGTTTCAATCACAAGTAATCCTAGTAATAATGAATTATATATTTTTTCTAATCCCTCTGGAACAGATTAATTGAATCTCAGCCAGTACATTAACAAAGTGAAAAATCTTAGAAGAAAAAGTTGAACACATTCTTTCTCAATCTTTTTTCTCACACATTGATAACATAGTAGCATTGAATAGAACAAATGTTCGTAGTGTTTGTCAACAGATGGCCGTTTGAATATGTGATTTCCGTTTAGACCTCCGTCCTGGGTATGACAATGAACTACATCCGCGTCCTGGACAAGACGATAAACTACATCCAACAGCAAGGCCTCTTTGCTAAATGGAAGTTTCAAAATACCATTAAAATGAAAAAAAAATATTAACTTAAAAAATCATCTTCTGAATTCTTCAGATTTCTTAAAATATAATAAACAGCTTCAAATATTTTTCTTAGGTCGGTGATCATTGCGTTGACGGAGAGGAAAACTATCATTAAATTTATTTGTCGAATCATCACTGTTTTAAAACTTATAATCAGATAAGAGAAAGAGAGAGAGAGAGAGAGAGAGAGAGAGAGAAAGGGAGAGAGAGAGAAAGGGAGAGAGAGAGAAAGGGAGAGAGGAATTTTCAAGAAAGGAGAAAATGTGTTTTTTAAGTGAAAATTCTTAAAAGATATATTGATATATGTCGATTTTTTCTGGGCAATGTCTGACATTTGGGCAATAGAGACGAAAGTGAGATAAAAAAGAACAGAGTATGAGTTTAATGAGAACTTTAATGCACTTAGCAATCGTTATGCATAAATTAAAAACTGACCGTTGTAATATATTAATATTTATAACCTATCGGTAAGATAGTGGGCAGTTTATTAAAATTATGAGAGAAATAAAGAAAATGCTATCTTATGCATATACACACGCGCGGGAACATGCACACACAGACACTCACACACACTCGTAATACTGTTTAATTAACTAATCTACCACAGAAATGAAACGATAGTCTAATACTGGAATTCTTCTGTCAAGTCAGTCATAAATAAAAAAAGAATCATGATCGTTGGTCGAAACGTGAATATCGCTTGGCCACTAAGGAATGTATCAGCTTCATTTGACCAATCAAATCAATCAAGTGATGTTTTGTCAGAATAGCCGCATCTAAAACTGGATGTTGTTCCTACAATATCGTCATAAATCTTTCCCTGGCTATTCGTATAATTGAACATATTGTAGCTATAGGTCAGGTGGCGACCTAGTTCTGCAAATGTCGACCTGATACAGACTGGGCTTCTCGATTCATCCCTGGTATCTCCTCGAAATTCTGTGTTAACTGTTTGCTCAGATAATATCCTGATGAGCACTCAAGCCTTTGCTTCATGTCTTGTACATTCTTTCGGGGAATAACAAAAATTCTCGTGTAGAGTTGATAAAATTCTTAGAAGGGTTGAGCTGAAAGCCACGCTGTATGGAAGGCGAAACAAGACATCATCTGAAATGATAGTTCTGAGGAATACAACGCAGGCCGAAGAATATTACATCCTAGATCTATTATTGTTCCTTGTGTGCTATCGAGAACGTAAGACAGCGTGCTAACAAGCACCAAAATCACCGACTGATTCGTTCGAATACGAAAACAAATTTTGTAGAGACACATCATTACCTTATTTAAAAAAAAAAAACAAAACAAACAAAAAACGAAACATACTTTGAATGTAGTCACAATTTTCAATCTTTTGAATCCTCTTCAGGAATTTGCTCTTTTGAAAAATGACAGTTTCTGTGCCGTGCAAAAACAGCTGAAAAGGGGCTTAAATCCTGATCTATTTCATTTCACATAAGTTCATGTGAAAATCAGTTATGATGGTTTCGGATTTTTCTGCTCTTTTCTAAACGTCATGCTGCAGTTAATAAACAACGTTGAGCTGATTAAATTTCAGAGAAACTTCCAAGATTTCTATTATATGATGGAGAACATGTTTATGGGAAATTTTTTTTTACATCTATCTTATAAAGGAATAACTAAATGTGAACACAAAGGACAAAACTAGTTTAAATATAGAAATAATGACTCTTTAATGCCACTTGAAAGTAAATTTAAAGTAGAGAATAGTAATTTAAATATTGCATATACCATGGTCTCACAGTCGATGAATTAAACGGAAAGAGAATTGAATTGAATAGAGTAACAATGATGTTTACATTAAAAATATATAGAAACAAAAGTAACATAGATGCGAACAGAAAATGAAAAACTTGAAGCAGTCAAGGAATACATATAATAAAATCTAATGGTAAGATTAAATAGAGGCCCATGAATTAAACGACGTAGATCGATTTTTGAAAAGATTATAACAAAGATAAAAGCAAGAGGACAGGAAAATTGTCAATATTCTTAAAACGTAGAATGTTTATGAATGCATTACCTCAGTTACAATATACGTGAAATAAGCAAGCGACAGATATTACATGAAACATAGCTCGCCCAAGTCATCCTGAGCAAGACTTTGAGAGTGCTAGCCTTGTTCAAAGTATTCATAACGCCATAAGTGGCCTGTGTGAGTGTAACACGAATGTGCCTGAGCAGGCGTCTGAGGCAGGGATTGGCTAGCGGATAGATGTTCACGGAAATTATTAGGTGACCATTTACAGACACTCGGCCAAACACACACACACACACGCCAATAACAACAGAATCAATCTATCGTTTCTTATTACAAATCAGTTGAGAACACCTTACTTACAGATTATAGGATATAAGTAAGTGCACAAGGACAGTCTATTCAAATCTTTAGTCACGATGGCGTGTGACTTCCTGCTAACACAAGCATCGACGGCTTCTGAAAATTTGTGGCTCTCCTATTCGAAACACAAGGCTTGGATCAACACGTAGAGCGGTTTTATGGTATTTCCCAAAGCTAACCAAGACGGTATTATCAATAAATCACATCTTTGAAAGCCAACCAAAGAGAGTATCGCACCTGGGTTTCATTTTCGGAGGGCCAACATTCGTATCGCTTTCAATAGATACATTTAAATTTTATAATTAAGATTAGGTGACAGATTAGGTGAACTGGGATTGCATGCAAATCATATTAATGACGGAGGAAAATGTGTAAAGTCATCGTCCGCGACATTTTGTGCATTCAATAGCTAACTTGATCAGTGTCTTCTCATATGAACAACACTCCGTCCTCCACAATTACCGTATCAGATAAGCTAAGAGCTTCACCATAACTACTATATCCATTGCCAGTTTTGATAGAATAAATACTGTCTGGATATGTTTGCAGCTTTATTTTCTTTTTTTAGGTGTAGTGATCATTTTTTAAAAGGGTGGGTGTTTTCATTACCTTTTTCATTAGTTCAAATCCTAACCAACTACGTCTATTTCAGTGTGACCAGTGAAAGAACTGAAATGAGCGGAAAGTATTTGAGAAGCATTAAATTTAGTTCAAGGAAGAAACAACAGAAAAGAGTGAGAGAGAGTATAAACATGCCAAATTGTAAAATATGGAGAGAAGTGGCTAGGCATTAAAATACAAGCGTCAGTTGAAAGGCGACGTTGAAAAAAAAAGCAGGTAGGAAGGGGAAAATTAGAGAAGAAGAAGAAGAATAAGAAGAAGAAGAAGAAGAAGAAGAAGAAGAAGAAGAAGAAGAAGACGAAGAAGAAGAAGACGAAGAAGAAGGGGAAATTTAAAAGGGAGGTAATAAAAGAATCTGATGGTTGAAAGATGACGGAGGAGAAAAAGATGAAAGGAAATGACAGAAAGTATTCGCATATCTTTCAATAAAGACCAAATATAAATGGTTATTTTTGCCGCTAATTTCATTTGCGCTCTGATATCAGGAAAAATTGTGATTTATGGGGTGACAGAAATGGAAAATTTAGAAAAAGACAAAGTCGAGCGGAAAACGCAATTTTTATATGAGCAGGTCTGGGAAAATTGAAAGGTGTTTAAAATGGGAAGAAGTTTGATGCAACGTGGAAGTGAAAGGGAAATACTGTCGTCTTTTTTTCGTTTATTAATTATATTAGTCAGTGCAGTCATGTATAAAGAAAATAATTAATGGAAAATGTAGTTTTTTTTAAAGACATATAGAATGAAAAAATCGAAAAGAGTAGAAAAGAAAACAGGACATATAACATAGAAAACACTAAGAAAATGAATGAAAGAAAAAGAAATCAATGAAACATAAAAAACGAAGAAAGAAAACATAAAACATAAAAAACGAAGAAAGAAAATAAAATATATTTATCAATCATACCTTTGTCTGATATAATATCATATGTGTGGAGCATCTCTCTTATTATCAAAAGTATACGTCCAAGGAAAAATTACATCTCAAATTAGTCTGGCACCGGGTAAAATTTATAGAGTATCAGATGTGGATCTCGCTTGTTACATTCGCGAAAAGATTTGTACGTACTAAGCAATGTGTTAAATAGTGGTCTATTTCGTTACCTTATTCAATTAAAGCTAGGCTGCAACCAGTAATGATAAACCCATTCTTTTTTTACATACCTTCCCTCTTCAGGGTGTGAGGAATCATGGCGCTCTATAAATTCCTATCTTTTGTTGGTGTAAATAAACTCATAACCCTTTAACATTCTCATTTCTCCTCGTTCTTCCATCCATTCATACTAGCACAGTAATATCTTGCACCGTGCTTCTCTTACATTCAGCATCTCATACGAGTGTTAGATTATCTAGACCCTCTTTCCTCCATATATGCCCAAGAAGTGTGGTATGTCATTTTTATGTAATACATTATCTGTTAATATAAGTCAAGAGCGAGATAAATTTGCTAATTTATAAGCGTTGTTATATGTTTCAAGAAGCAGATATAAATAAGGATTTTTTATGAGAAAGGAAGAAAGAAGAAAAAAATCAAAAGATAGAAAAGGGAATAACAAGAAGCGAATAAATTAAAGTGAATAAAACTTAAAAGAGACGAGACGAAAGGAAAAAAATGGAGGTGAATAGAAAGAACAGAGTTAAGAACGCGAGAGAAATGGTAGTAAGGATAGAGGAAAACAGAGAACAATACCTTTATCGAATGAGGATTACTCACTTGGCTTAAACTGAGGTTTTGAAAAAAAGACCACAAAGTTAGAAAAAATCCATTTGAAGAAATAGTAAAAATAATTTAAGAAAATACGAGACAAAAACAGAAATTAACTATAATATGAATAAGAAAAAAAAGGCGAATAATAGACTTAATAATAATATAAACATTGGAGAAATTCTTAGATGGTTATGTCCTTGGACCGCATTTTAAGAAACTTTTGCGAAAAGAAAATATGGCAGATACAAACAACATTACACATGCTGAAAAATTCTCGAATCGACCCAAAATCTGACCAACTGCCATAACATTAAAATATTATTTAGTTTGTCTGATAACTATTCCGCACGCTTTCATACACTGATATACGTTTGAAATATCTTATTTGACATTGTTTAATTTCGTATGTAAATATAAATATTCCGTTTTCGTTCAGTGTTGTCATAAGCAACTGATTAAAGAAGTCTTTCTAATACAGGAATTTAAATTTTCAGTAAATTACCAAGAAATGTTCAATTGGAACAGTTGCCTAATAGAAAATAACTTCTGTCATTGTTGCAAGTTTAGAAAATCCATGCATTCTATCACTCACTCACTGGATCCAGTGGGAGTAGCTGTAGTGATAATACGCCATTTATGAGTCTATTATTTGCCAAAGTTTCGCTAACACTAGCAATTATGATCATCATGATAAAAAAAAACTTATGCTATCAAAAAGCTTTTGGGGTGGATTTATGATCGAATAAAATTGATGGATAGAAAGGAAACGGATTTAGGAAAAAATCTCGACGAGTGCAGAAAATTGTAAGGAGTCATAAAAAGCATATTTTCCAGAAGAGAACGAGTAAAACGGAGAAGAAGTAAATCTAGTAATATGTGGAAAAATAACCACCGCAAAATAAAGATTAAGTGGGAAATTTCCCATGATTAAAGCAGATGATATAGAAACATTTTTCTCTCAGGAATAAGATTAATCGAAATATAACATAGGGACCTTTCTGATCATATATCTGAAATAACAAAAATTAGTTGGAATAAACAACGAGAGAAATAAATAAACATGCAAACAAAAAAAAACAAGGAAGCAAAACTATACTAAATCTACGAGACAAATTTTACTTCCAATTTCTTATTTGAAAAACCTTCTATTTTATCCACCTAACCATAAAAGTATTTTTGTCGTTTTTGTCTAAAGCCTTATGTTTTAATTAATTATATATCTTTCTGTGTTATTTTGATTTGAAAGCTGTATATATGTTCCAGAAGTTTTCAACTCAACATACTTAACAATATAAATACACTACATTTTCATATTTATTTTCAACAATATGTTCTACCGGGCGTTATCCTCGCAATTCGTCTTCAAAGGAATCTTCTTCCCGATGAAGGATAATGATAATTATCACGTTAATGCAGCCGTCCTACAGTATAATCTGTTTCAAATTCGGGGAGATATTTCACTTTCTGGTTTTAAAACTTTGGTATCGTTTTCAGTTGCTTAAATTCTTCTTACTGTTTAAATGTAAATTATATATATTCATGAGAGAAGATGATTCTAATTTTGGCGATGGAACCTCCGTTGATACGGGCAATATGTACATAGAAAATAGAAATCAACACTGCATGACGACTACCAGTTTCACACTTCAAACACTCATCGGATGATGGGCGACAAGCTCATTGTATATGACTCACTAGGGATTTAAGGAAAATGAAGCAAATTGGAAACCGCTCCTTTTGTTTAGACGTAATATTTTACATTTATTTCTACTGGTGAACTTGAGTTTGTATTCTTCCAATACAAGGCTCAGGAGCTACTCGAATTAGACGATTACAGAACCGATTGATATGAATGTGAGAGGATTTAGAAAAAATGAAGATTATGAAAATAATGGGGTGGATAACGATTGAACCATGGTTAGTATTGTAGTGTCCAATGCAGCATCCGCGCAAGAGTCTGTTGCATAAAATAATACGTTTTGATAAAAGGCTCTCTTAGTGGAACTTCCTATTTACAATTCGGATATGGGGAGAAATCAGGGTGATTCGACTCCCTAGGCATCATGGCCTATCCTAGCTATAAACATCTAGATGGATGGATCTAAAGGGTGTAGTTCACTTAAAAATTGGCATGAAAATAGCGATACAGTAATGGTAGGCTTAAAACAATGCATCTGTAGAAAATGTGACTGCAAAGTGGAAAATTAATCCATCTACTACAAGACTACATAAACGATTTTGTACTTCATAAAGACTGGAACTGGAATATTGAGAAGATGTAGCCTAGATAACGCAGCCATGCTTCATCTGTGGTCTGCAATAATAACAGATGGCAAGAGTTCTGTCAGTGCTGTAGCGGTAGAATGAACCGACATTTTCCCACTATGTTTAGCAATGGATAATATATACAGAGAGCGATGCATAAATTATCTAAATTACGTAAAAATAACAATAAAAGTGGCATCTCATTTTATCAGATATATTTATCAAAAGAGTAAATCTATTCAATAAAATCGCCATTGTGTTCAACTACAGCCTCCAGACGACTTCTGAAACTTCTACCTCTCTTCTGGACGGTCTCCTTATTTAAGTTGGTGAATGATGCCATAATCTCTGTTTCCAGTTCATATTTACGATTAGAAGAAGTTTAGTTTGTCTTTCACTCAACTGTGCTCTATACATAATAATCAAGGGGGTCACGGCCTGTAGAGTTAGGCGGCCAGATGTAAAAAGTGATGTAGTCGCAGAAATTGTCTAACAGCCATGACTGGGTTTTCCTGCTTGTGTAGCATGATGTAGAATCCTGTTGTCAGACAAAGGGTCTTTCAGCTGCCACCCTCTTGACCCAGGGTAGCACTACTTTCTCAAGCTACTTGATACTGCGTGTTGAGTCTGAGGTCCTTACCAAGAAACTCGAGAGTTCTTTTCTTATCAGAATGATCAGATTGAGTTTTCCGAGATGATGTACTTTCGTATCTACCAACTATTTCCGAATCTGCATTGTCCTCAGGTTGAAATAATTTTGAAAGTTCATATTTTGCATTGTAAGCATAGCAAATCCTTCTGGGGAAGATATATTACTTAATTTTAAGAATTAAAAGATATAAAATATTCTCTATTAGCTAACATTATATATATATATATATATATATATATATATATATATATATATATCAAGGTACGATGAGAACGAATAGAGTACAATTCCAATATAAGTAACATTTAATTTAAAAGAGGGCTCAATGCAGAGTAGTGGATAGCGTCTTTAGTATTATTCCATTGGTTAAACCACGTGACATTCCGTGTGTAATTACAGACTCGATAAAGTATAGCCTCACTAATTTTGCCTATATTATTCTTAGAAGGGTTAAGCAATTGGAACTGTGGCTTGCTGGGGAAATTATCCTTATGGTCCTTGACGGTAATAAAAACCTGTTGTTTGTGAAGCTTATGCAGCCTAACGTCAATCTTTCATATGGTGGCTATGATTCTTGATTCATTGTTGATATCATTTTCCCATTCAGTTGGGTGTTTTTTATATATTTTATTAACTTCCTTCCAGATAGCTTTGTGATAGTCGGTGACATTATAGTAATATAGATTGCCTGTTTAATCAAATTTGATGGTGATTTTGGCAATGTCTATTTTATATTCTTCTATGGGTTGTTATGTTGGGTAACGTATTTAATTCTATCAATTAGAAAGAATAAGTCATATATATATATATATATATATATATATATATATATATATATATATATATATATATATATAATATATATAATTACATTTCAGTATGTGATGGTGCGTATAAATTTATAATTTCGTGTGTCTGCGTGTGCATTCAACAGAACAGAGATGCGTCTAATTATTGGAAGTGGCTTAAAAATATCTTCAAGAGAATTTAATGAGATACATTGGCAGATATTGCATGAGATTATACAAGCGTATCTCCGGTATCAAATTTTACATTTAACGTTCATTAACATCGTCGAGAATTAATTCACAGATGAATAGGAAACTTGAAGCAGCAGAAAGGTATTATACAGGAAAATGCTGAGGATACCATGGAGAGAGGATACGTGAGCATCAAGGAGCTTTTAGAGAAACTGGTAACAAAAAGGAGACTTATAACCATCAGGAAGAGACAGATAAAGTTTCTGGGACGCACAATGAGTAAAGAGGGCCTGAAAGATCTTATCATCACAGATTATATTGAAGGCGAGGGGGACAGGTAAAAAAACCTCATTACTTAGTGATCTAGAATAAATTGATGACTGAATAATGTTTAGGAGAAATATAAAAGTCAAAATTTATTAAGAGCTACCAAGACAGGATATTTTGGAGAGCCATAATCGCCTATATCCTGAAAGGACACGGCACATAGAATAATAATGATAATTTATAATTGCTTTATATATATATGTTGTGGATTCCGGGAATGGAATCCTGCACAAATAAATAAACAACGCCAGTAATTGAGATAGAAAAATAAGTGTATTAAACGTAAGAATACAGACTTGAAGTGAAGATTAGAAATCCAGGAATGCGGTTTAGTAGAAAGTATATGTACAAGTCTCTGTAAGTGAAGCCGTAATTATCTCTCTCGCTGGACACTCGTATAACTCTCTGTGAACACCCTGTGTACTGTCTTCGTATCTCTCACTCTGACTCAACGTATCTCTATCCGCAGGTATTCTCTCTGTCAGTATAAATATACTTTTGACGAGTCCATCTTGTGTACAAGGGTCTGCCCCCAAACACCACCCTCCCTAGCTTACAACGATATATATATATATATATATATATATATATTTGCAATGCTCGTCTGTAAAAGAGACATAATTGTATCTGTAAATCACAGATACAATTATAATAACACCTTCTAACAAATCCTAGGTCAGGCGTCATCAATTCCCATATATATATATTTTTCCTTTACACGTCAAGTGATCTAATTATTTCAGGATGAGGTCGACTGTGCTTGCACTCTGGCAATCTGTGTTCAAACGCGAGTGTCGGCAGCGACACTTTATTCCTATATGACACCTCACCTTTGAGATGACTCCCCCTAGAGTCTATATTTCTTCAGCTTCGGTTCACTATTTAGTAATTCTGTTGCTATTCTTTTTCCCTTACCATAAAACCATTGGGTCAACAATTTCTGATAGCGTGGGTACGCCAAACATGTCATACAAAATTTCCATAGGTACCTCTATTCGGAGACTTTTTAAATCAGTGCATTTTAACTGATTAAGGTGTCACTTATGTCCCCACCTTTGTCCCTGTACCATGTATGTCATTTTGCCGATCCGTTTTTTTATAACGTCATCTTCCGAGAATTATTTTCCAAGTTGATACATTTTAAAAAATACAATATATCCAATTTGGAAGAAATTACTTACATTGTTATATCTTGATGCTCTTGCCTTACGTTCTGGTAATAATTTATTAAAGACAGACTTAATTTTTCTGGCGAACATCAACTCTGTAAGAGACATTCCAGACACGGAGTTTGGCTTTGGTGTTATGCTGAAAAAACCCACAAATTGTAACATTACCTGAATCCTCCCCCTCTGACATTTTTAGTGCCCTTTTAAACGTGTCGACAAACCGTTCCGCTAGTCCGTTTAATCTTAGATGATAAGGGGAAGTTATCATATTTTCTATTGATATTGATTTACAAAAAACCTTAAATTCGTTAGACTTGAATTGTATCCCGTTGTCTGAGACGATAGAGTTAGGAACACTGAAATCTTGCAAAAATCTCGTGTAGTCGGTCTTCTAAAATTCAATATCTTTGTCCATTTAGTGTAACTTTAATCTACCACGAGGTAGTATGATCCGTTTAACAGTCCTGCAAAGTCTATATGTATTCTGGACCATGGTATATCGGTTTTCGGCCAAGGTTGAATTTCGATAGGCTGTGACTTTTGCATTATTTCATTCACTAAATTTTCGATATCTTTACCCATTTTTTACTAATAAGTATAACACCTCATTAAGAATTTCATTTTTGGAAATTCCTGGATGTCTTTTATGAAATTCTTTTAACATGCGTTTTTGGCACGATGCTGGTATCACGATTCTTTTAGTATATATAAGTATTAGGTCATCCCATAAATTCTGTCCGAATCTTTTGTTAAAATGAACGGAATTTAAGGAGTATTTTATAATTTCTAATGGAGCTGAACATTATTTTTATGTTTAGATGCATTTAAACTGATCAAATTTTATTTCAGAGAACAATAAAATTAAATGTTGTTTGATTAAAACCCTGCTAACATGGAAGTACCCAAGAATCATTTGAGGCACATAATGCTTTCTGAGTTCAAGAAAGGAAAATCAGCAGCCGAAGCGGCTAGAAACATTCACTCAGTTTATGGAGAGGCATGTTTGAATGAAAGAACTTGCAGAAGATGGTTTGCAAAATTCAGAGGTGGAGATTTCACCCTTGAAGATGATGATCAAACCGGACGTCCAGTTGAGTTTGATGAAAAGCTTCTTGAAGGATCCCTTGAAGAAAATCCTGCTTTATCAATTGATGAATTGGCAGTAGTTCTCAGTTCAAACCATACAACTGTTCATCGTCATCTTCAACAACTTGGAAAAGTTCCTAAACTTGGAAAAAGGGATGCCTCATGAATTGTCTGAAAACAACCTGGAATCCCGAGTTGGCATCTGCTCTTCTCTCCATTCTCGCCAACTTGTTTCACCTTTTTTGGATAGACTTGTGACTGGCGACAAAAAATGGATCTTTTATCGAAATGTTAAGCGTCGTAGACAGTGGCTTGGTAAAGGGGAAGGACCCCAGCCACAGCCGAGAAGGGAACTTCATGGGTAAAAGTTTCTTCTTTCAATCTGGTGGGATTGCCAAGGAATAATCCACTTTGAATTCTTACCACCTAATGCAACAATTAATTCTCAAATATACTGTCAGCAATTAGAGCGTTTGAACCAAGCTTTGAGGAAAAAAGACCTGCTCTAGTGAATCGAACACGGGTGATGTTTCATCAGGACAATGCGCGACCACACACAGCAAGAATCACGTCACAAAAGATCGAAGAACTTGGTTGGGAGAAAGTTCCTCATCCACCTTATTCTCCCGACCTTGCTCCTTCAGACTACCATTTGTTTCGTAGCTTACAGAATCATTTGGAAGAAACAGCTTTTGTAACACAGGAAGAGGTTAAAGCTGACATTTGTGAGTTCTTCGAATCAAAGCCAAAAGAATTTTACAGTAATGGAATTAGTAAGCTTGTTAATAGATGGAAGGAATTCAATGATAATCAGGGAAAATAGAATCTCTTCCCTGAAACGCCATGCGCAAATATATTACAATACAATAAACTGGGTTTACCCATTTTCTCCATGTCTCTTGATTTATGATAGTGACATCAGATCATGTATCCAATTGTAGTTTTATTTTTACATTATTAATTTCCACAAAAACTAATGTCCTCTTTTGAGATGTTTCTAAATCAGTTAAAACACGTTCGAAGTCTCTTTAATTTTCCTTTTATGCTTATCTTTACTCCATGTAGTTATCATATTCACACAAGTTTTAATTTTCCTCCTTTTTTTGTATCTGCAACAGGTCCCTTTGTGTCCTACACTCCCATATTTGTAGAATTATTTGTTGTTGAAAAAATAATTACTTTTCAAATGCTTACCTCACAACGGTGGCAAGTATAAGGTATCCAGGGTGGTTTATCGTCTTTTTTACTGTTCTGCTGGGAGTTGAAAAACGTATACAGGCTTTTCCCTTAGATGGTCGGGCGCTATGTATTTGCGAAGTGCCTCTTTCTTTATAGTCCTGCAAATATGACATCTCTTTGGTGAAGTGGTAAATGTTACTGAATATCCTATTACGACGTGTAGAATACGTACATTTTATTTTTTTACTCATGTAAGCTCAAAGAATAGAACAAGTTGCAAATTTTGTAATGCCCGTTTGTAGGAGAGACTTTGTAAATCACAGATACAATAATAGTAATGACTTCTAACAAATACATTATTTATTTGTATAATTATAGAAAATGTGGCGCAAGGTCAAAAAGGGGAATGGGGAAAAGGACGGTCTTCTCTCTTACTGTTAAACTTAGGTAGCCACTGACCCAAATATACAACAATATTACTTTCACCAAAACAACGAAATCTTACTTACCATTCTTACATGATACACCGTAATCCCTCAAAAAACTCCATGAAGTCCTAACTAGTTCTCATGTGTACAATGCATTGCCTGTGGTGGGAAGGGAATAAAACAACAAATTTTAAAATCTAACCCCAATGAATATTTACAAAAATGTACAAAACTGTTTACAAAGAATTAAACAAAATAATATTAGTAATAACCCTCGATCCCTAAAATCAGTTAACTGAACGAAATCAATGTAGAACTTTAATATCAAACATTAATTCATCCCAAGCACTCACTCAAATACACACTCATTCAAACAAAACAACATTTACGAAAATCATACCCAAAACGAAAGGCGCCCTGCATCCACCAGAGAACTGATATCACTGACCACCTAACGAGGGAGGGGAATTAAATCAAAGAAGAAATAGGGACAGAAATATAAGGGGCCAATGAGCAAACGTCCGCTTGCTAAATTAAAAAAAGAGAAGCTAAGGTCAAAACAGAAACCTAAACTAATCAAAACCTGGCAGGGGTTAGCGATCCGTGTTCAAACCCAAGTGTCGGCAGTTACACTTTATTCCTATATCACACACACACACACACACATACACACATATATATATATATATATATATATATATATATATAATGTAGATATAAGAAAAGATTGCATTATTTCCTATTCTTAATTACCTTCTATTGCCTTCTTAATTTTGACGTAATATGAAACAGCTTGGAGAAAAACAAATAACAGTCTATTCTATAGCACAAGCGACATCTATTACAGCCACCCATTCAATCGAGAGACCACGCCAGTGGTTTATACTGCAACTAATTTAAATATATGGGAAGTTTTCTAGAAGAGGACGAAAAGTGCGACACAGAAACCCGAATGCGCATTGGGATAGCAAAAGTTGCCTTCCAAAAACTAAGCAAATTATTAAGACACATGACATAAATTAAGCGAATTAAAATATTCTACCGTTAAATAATATGGGACCACCTCTCTGGCAATGAATTCTGGACAAAATTTCCTCAGAGATGAATAAGTCAACAGAAACGCAATTCTACAGCATGCCGACACATTGATTGGATTGAACATGTGAGTGTAAGCGGAAGATATCTGTTTCAAATCAAAAGATCAAATGACAGAAATAAACACATTATGCAAAGGCTCCGCGCAACGTTCCGGCTTCAAACATATTACAAATTTTCAAAGTATAAAAAAATAAAGAAGAACACATAAAGTCAGCTCTCGCCAATAAATAAACACAGGCTTTTGGCGCCTACACGAGGCCATAAAAACTAGACATTCATTCAACTCGGCAGAAAGACTGACAGCAGTAAAGAGATACGAATTAACCTCGTCGTGCTGTCTTTCTCACCAAAGCAACAATGTACTCATGGAAAAAGAACGTCACATAACACCAGAAAGAGACAGATGAAATTTCTCTGTCACTTAATGTGGGAAGAAGGCGTGGAAAATTTGACGTTTGCAGGACATATTGAAGGCAAGATGGAGAAACAGCTTATAGCCTGCCTAATGAGCTTTTTGCTAGTAGAGAGTTTAGGAAAGATAGCATGTTTTGTATATTCAGTCAATACATTTTCTATAGAATAACTTGTTAGTAAGTGTTATGGGAACCTACCCATAATAGTAATGGACTAGTCCGTACCCCATAAATACTGCGCCTCAAGAGGAAGCAGAAGAAACAGTGAGTGAGTCAGACAGTGAGTCAGTGAGTGACAGTGTGAGTCAGAGTTCTGAGTCAGTCAGAGATAGAGTCGCGTCAGACGATTACTGTAAGACATTGGAATAGTGATACTGGTCGAGACAACATATTTCTCTCTAACCTAACCTGATTATTACTACTAACACTTCTACTCTTTTGTACATATATTCTATTTGTAATATATATCTGTGTTATTCCATACCTGTGTCCGAGTTATTCTTCATTGGTTCTACCTTGGACCTTCACCGTGGTACAAGGACCTGGACCATAACAGTAAGAAAGGAAGCTCGCGTAAAAAATATACATTACTTTTAAATTGTTTTGTGGATTAGGTTTTTAAAATATTTTGAATTTTAATAATTTTAAAAAGAAGCTTTTTATGAGACTCACCATGTGATTAAATAAATAAAATTCCGAGATTGTCGATGCTGATATCAGCAGGCGTTTGCAAAATTACCAGTAAATTAATAGTAATTCTGTCAGTCTCCTTACTTTTTTGAGATGATTGTGATATATTTTCTGAAAATAATTGCTCATTGAAATGATTAACAATATTTTACATTACATTATTATTTTAAGTTAAAGAAGAAATGCTGTTTCTAAAATTTGTTTTCAACAGTTTACTTCCGTATCAAAACTTAATGATTTATGTACCTATAAAAATGAATGCATTCAATCATCCTATTTTATATTCATAATTACGACAATTTTCTCGGTGCGAACAGTATTGATACTATTTAGAATACACTTTTTCAGAGCATATTTTATTCGAATGAAACAGATTATTGAAAAAATAATGATCATAATTTGCCGACAAATATATTTTCGGTATATGTCATGCAAATGTGTTTGGGGTCAATACAATGTATTTATTCTTTCTTTCACGTTTTCATTTGTAGAATTTGAGACGTTTACTTGCTGTTGCGCATTCGATGAGAAAATATTGTAATTTGATTACATTTTACTCAGCTGTACCTTGTCACTGAAAGTGTTTTATGCATTAATTAAAGTGACAATAGAGGGAACCTCGGCGTGGTGTAATGGTAAGAAAGCTTGTCTCTTGTCTAGGATAATTACTGCTGAGTAGTGAGTTGGATCTTCACTGGGATACTTTCGACATGGTGACACATCTAGCCCAATCTTTGAAAAATCACCATAAAAGTGGCAATAGTAATATTGTTGCTGCTTTTCTGAGAAAAATATTCGCAGACAACATATCTTTCGCAAAGAAACATCATGATGAACTGATGAACTCAGAAACCGTTTAATCTTAGCATTTATCATTGATGCTGCCAATACTTAATTTTCTGATGTGTCATCTTTGTATTATATCAATTCCCACTTTGTTAGTTTTCTTTCTGTTGTGGTTCTCTCCCCCTTTTACACAAGATGGACTCGTCTAAAGTATACTTATTCTGACAGAGTAGACATACGTGGAGTACACAGGGTGTTCACAGAGAGATACGTTGAGATAAGGATGAGATACGTAGAGCTCACACAGAGTGAGATAATTACGGCTTCACTTACAGAGACTTGTACATATACTTTCTACTAACCCGTATTCCTGGACTACTAATCTTCATTTCAATTTTGTATTCTTACAATTATTTTCCTATTTCAATTACTGGCGTTATTTATTTATTTGTGCAGGATTCCATCTCCGGAATCCACAACATTTTCTTTTCATTCATTATTATATTTACTTATTTTTATTTACCTCTTCATTGATCTCTTTATTTAACTTTTCTTTCTTGTCTGCCTTTTTCTTTTTAGATGTTATCTTTATTCGTTGTTACTCTTTCCGTTTAACTTCTTCCTTTTTCTTTCTTTCTTAATTTTTTTGTTGTTGTTGATATAGGTATACAAATTTAATGAAATAATCAGTATTTCCGTCCACTTTATAAATACTGCTGTTTCTTTGGTTTTCGGCCTTCGAATCTATTTCCCGTTGAAAGCTTTAGGTAAACATTTCCATTTCAAAATTAATATTGTCCCTGTAGACATCCTGAAATTCTTTCTTAGTCTCTCTACTTCAATTCATAAAATATGGAATTTTCGGTTTACATTTTGCGTTTTGTAGAGGTTCCTCTGGCTTGAGTGGAAAAGTATATGAATCTTCAAATATCAGACGAGCCAAAACTGTGGTCCAATAATTAGTGATTTTCCAAGCGTAGCTTGGATGTGACACAAAGCCGAAAGTAAGAGGCACCCAGTGAGGATTGAACTCACTACTCAGTTGTAATTGTTCTCTGTGTTCCAAAGATTATTAGTATACCAAAAGGCCAATACCTCTAGTTTCTGGAACAGTTTTTAGGATCTATTATAAGAATATAGAGAATAGACCATTAAAACCTATCCAATTAGGGCATTGCAATTAACACACTGTAATTTATCACAAGAGCCGAACATGCACCAGAAATCTAGTGAGTTAATTAAAGATTAATTCATGTTATTCCAGTTTGCAAAAAAATATGTTTTATATTGTAATCCATATTATTTCAAAATACTTTTGATGCCTCCACGGTGTGTATACATATTCTGATCATGGAGTTGTTTCCATATATGTAGTTCTTAGCCTAAGGTCATTCAAATCACCAGTACCAGACCCTATGAAACAAGTCGACTGGGCCAAGGTATTACCAGGCAGAACTTTTGACACTCCATTGTTGTAGATTTAAAAATCATTACAAACTGTTCTCTTCTCAATCCGATGACATTGAAACACGGTATAACAACCTTATATCATCTAAAGAATTAAACGCACTCTCAAATCTGCGTGAGAAAGTCAAGAAAAGGTCTACAAAGAGTGAAACCGAGTTATGAACAAAAGCTAATTAAAAGTACTTTTAAAGACATCACTAAAGCCCAAGGGATACTAGATTTGGCCCAAGCCAATGTAGACGCAGAGTCCGCTCAAGGAGAGATCGACAAATTTGTAAGACTGTATACGGAGAAATAATATGCTGCAGTCTGGAAAACAATAAAAATACTCTCAGAAAGAAAACCAAAGCTTTCCATTCGGCTCAAAGGAGGTTCCCCTGAAAAAGTAAAGCGAACTGGTTTGACCACTTTAAGAAACTTCTAGATCACCGCAATTCACTGGTATTCCACTCCCAATACATAAAATATCCAATAAACTGGCATAAACACCAATCCCTTCACACTCGATGAAATAAAAAAAATACTCAAAGATTTTACCAAAAACAGATCTCCAGGTCATGATAACATACCAGCATTATTGTAGAATTATCCAATATTTTGTGACCTCCTCCTAGAGCTTTGCAACGACACATTCTTACACCATTCGCCAACTTCAGCTTGGCTGAAGGTCGGAATAGTGCCTGTTCCAAAACAAAAAGGCGATCTAACAAGTGTGGTATTATAGGCTTATAACTCTCATGCCAGTGTTTCTCTCGAAATGGATAAATTCTCCGAAGTTCATATTGTGTTATTGTTCTCTTCAAATACTTTGACCATCTAAGTCATCAAGAAACAATGTAGTTCTAACTGCCACAAAGTCATTATGGCAGTTAGAACTCTTTTGTTTATATCTTGTTATTCTTTGAAACTTTTCTATCACACAGACACCACATTGGTTCTTAAAAATGACTGAGATGGTCAAAAGTACTTGAAGAAAACAATAATAGTTTTTATAGTTACCTATTTCACAAAAAAATGCCTTTTGAAAGGTAACTTTTCTGGTAAAACGACTAATTATTTTTATTCATTTAAGGTAAAATATCTTTACGATAGTTACCTCCTAATATTTAATCTACATATCATTGTTGCCTCTTAAGGTAAAATCACGTTTTTGATTGCTAAATATTTGCATAAAATCTCGTAATAATTGTTACCGCTTAAGGTGATAGCCATAATGATTAAGTAGAAATGGAATTAATAATTTATAAATCTTTTCCACATCAGAGAATAAAATCCTATTATGTACAAAAATCGCCGAATGGTTCGTAACACAAGCTGTTTGGTCAGCACAGGACAAACCAAAGAGAAACAAAGAATCAGGATCAGAAGAGATTGCATTATAGACACTGACGTCCTCAGACAATGTTGAGATCGATAATAATATATAAATAATAAGTGAAATATAAGTGTGCGTTGCACTGCTGGAGAATATCACTTGATCAATCTTCTTAGTGGTGCTAACGAAACCAAGTGCGAACGAATTCGAGCTCTATCGAACGACAGAAGAAATAATGCGGGTTTTAATGAATGGGCTTCCCAGCAGAAATAGACTAGAAATCTTGGCCATGAAATGATAGTGAAAATGATATCCGAGCCAGCATGAACATCTGCGCTTCTTATTCAATTAGATTACATTAAATATTTCGTTTAAGCTGCTCGATAGAGCTGAACCTCTTTTCCAACGCCCTTCAGGTAGGTGAGTGTATTATTCTTCCAGAGACACCATCTCACCATATGTAGACTTGATCGGAAGTTTCCCGACAGAATCGGAATTCCCGTACGACATCAATAAATAATTTCTCAGTTTTGAATTCTGATATTGCTTCTTTTAAATCCTCGTATGTATATTGCGGCATTCACCCTGGATCGGTTAAGCCGGCTCCTTCCAAGGAATTCACCGCGTCCGGAACGAAGGCCAACCAAGCACGGCGATCCGTCGCCAATGCTGAAACGAGCGACAGCCATTCCCGATTGCAACGGCGGCGAATTCTTGAAACTGAGTAACAAGGGAGTTTGAACTTCACACGCGGTCCCCATACCTCGCGTGCTATCCCAGTGGAGGGAGGGATATGCTCTTACTTGCCGCAGAATTTCCACAGATGCAGAGGTAGGAGTAACCAAGAGGCCGCTGGATGCCGGTGCAGACGCCGAATGGTTTTGAATTTGTTGACCTTCTCCTAGACCAGTTGCCATCTAATAGGTAGATAATTATATATATATATATATATATATATATATATATAAAAGTGAACATAGAATTCAACACTTAGAGGCGACAGTCTGTTTCATGCTAGATGCAATTGTCAGGCCACCAAATGTTTTTTTATGTCTGAGCAATTTCGGCTATAGTTTTAGCCTTTATCAAGGATGACTTTACTTTTACTTTTAACTGAATGTATGAATTATTTTATGTGTTTAGGTAGAGTTAGAGGAATGTTTTATTTTTCAGACACGGTCAGGACATTTTGGCCATGTTCATATTTGATATTATTGAGTGTTGGCTTTTTAAAAAATTAATAATGCCTTATTATGTGTGGATGAGGCTATTATTGTTGTATTATCAACGAGAACGTTCTGGGTACAGATTCGTAGTTCTCCATATATAGTTAACTGAGTCTTAAATGGTATTACTATTGACGAAGTGGTTTGCACTTTAAAATTTATATAGAAACAATGCAAACCCCATTATCAATAATAAATCACCTGAAAGATCCAGATTACAAAGAACCAATATTATTTACGAATTCATATTTCACTTCGGGAACTGTATTCAAGATCAATCCATATTCATAAATAGGATATACTACAACATGCCTAACAAGAAGACTCACGTTACATCTCTCCGACATTTAAGTGCTAACAGCAGGGAATTAACATCAGAGACCAAATGAACTTCCTATGCATAACCTTGGCTACGTCTATAGTCTATGTTCACTCAACCAATTTCACGAAGATTAGGATACCATCGAGTATTCGGAATTGGTTGCCAGTTTTACCGATAGAACCTGTGACAATTGAAAGCAATCATGTTATGCTTTCGATGTGTCGGAAAGAAAGTTTAAATTTATGATATGAAATATTACTTTTATATTTTTACCTCAAACACTTGGCATATTCAGTATATACTTTAAGACAGATTCTAAAATTTACGTCTTTTACAAACGAAATTGTAAAATTGAATTCAGACTTTAATCCGCTGTGGCTATGACAAATGGAAGGACATATAAGTAAATATGCAATACCAATAAAATATCCGGATAAAGATAACACTGGGTATATTATTACTCAAAAATGAAAATAACATTGACATCTCATTTTAACAAACATATTTACCAAAATTACACAAAAATAATTTGAAATACTAAAGATAAATGTATTTAATAAAATCACCATTGGCTTCTACCACAGCCACCCGACGACTTATCTCCTATATCTCTTTTAGACGTTCTCATGTTTAAATTGGTGAATGCCGCCGTAATCATTTCCTTCAGTTCATCCTTGGTGTTACAAGGAATTTTTGGTCTCTTGTTCAGAGGGCCCCACACATCATAGTCAAGGGGCTGGAGTCTGGAGAGTGAGTCGGCCAGATGTAATGCGTGATGTCGTCGCAATTATTTTATAAAAGTCATGACTGGCTTTTCCTGCTTGTGTGGCATATTGCAGTGTCCAGTTGTCAGACATAGGATCTTCCTGCAGACAAACTCTTGACCCATGGCAGCACTAACTCCTCAAGCTCGATGTGTTTTTCAAGCTGCCATATATTCGTAATCACCATTAAACTCATCTAACTCTCTCCAAATCCTTTGCATTGTCCTCAGATTGACACCCAAATACTCTGAAATGTTCGTATTGGAGCTCCCGGTGCGAATACCAAGCAATACAGTATGCCGTTTTAATTTCTGACGAAGTGAATTGCGCATGTTGCTCGGTTTCTCACAGAAGGTGCCCAACTGACCCTACTATATTGTGCAATCGACAAAATAAAAAAACAAACAAGGTGCATGCGCAAAATGAAAAAAATATAAAATAGCGATAATTTACCCATCCACAAACCCTCTCTCTGTTTATATAAATATTCATATATATATATATATATATATATATATATATATATATATATATATATATATATATATATATAATATATATATATATATATATATATATATATATATAATATATATATATATATGTGTGTGTGTGTGTGTGTGTGTGTTTGTGTGTGTCTGTGTATAATAGCATATCATAAATTGTCTGTTACTTATATGCAAACTCCCCGTAGTTTTACTTCTTCGATTATTCTCATTGATTTATGCATTTCTTAAAAGATTGAAAAAAGAAGATATATTTGTCTCTTCGTTGAACATACTTTGTTGTCTTTATACAAGACAAAGCTGAAATGCAGACGTAATTTCGAACAAAAATCATGATGATTTTTTTCATATTGTTTTCCTTAGAAAACTGTATGAGCAGTATGTCAGTGTTTGTAAATGTCCTAGAGCTGCGCTTACACATTCTCTCAGCCAAGTACAACCATATCATATATTGAATTTTCTCCTCTCTTTTACCCTCCTTCTCGCTCTACCAATTGTTTATCTAGGACAGGTTTTAGATTTTGTGATCAGATTTAAAAGTCGAACTATGTTAGCTCTAAATCACATTTTTTAGTGTTTTCCTTGCCAATATATCGTTTCCACCTAATCGATCAACTAAAACAATATTTCTGTCTAACCGAATACTGCTGATTAGTCATTCACGCGAGTAAAATATGTTTTAATGGGGATAACAATATATAATTTATGATTTAATTAAGTCAGAAGAATCCATGTGGTTTCATTCTAAATTACAAGACAGATGTGCTTTTCTTTTTATTAATGGTAGACGTTTCTTTAGCAAATGAAATAAAAGGTGTTATTTTATTGTCCTTTACTATTCATTCAAATCAGTTTTATATCAAAATATTTTTAGAAATCAATATCACTTTATATTAAATACTATGCTTGGAAATTGATAATATTTTTTTCTTAGGACAAAATTTATCTACCTGATAGGTAAATAGGTAATTTATTATTTTTAATATTAAATTGTGAATAATTTTGTAAATGTTTTGAAATGTGAAATTACCATATATACTTCTGTATAAGCCGATTTCCTGCACAGATCACGTCCCCTGAGTTTTTTGCATGGATTTAACCGCTTCATAAAAAAATTCCCTATAGTGCAAATGGTCAGCGAAACTGCATGATTTTTAACCTCTTCAAGGAGATTGCCTGTGTTTAGTGGGACAACCTATTTATTTGCGTAAAAATGATCATAAAAAACTCGTACTATACTTGAGTATATGAGGTATTTATTATACAATACTGTATTCTCTACGGTCAGATACTAGACTTTTTCTCAGACTTAAACCAACCGATTTATAAAATTAAAACTATTTTACAGTTATTTGAGCTATATATCAAGACACATGAAAACTATATTTTATTAGTAGTATTCGCCTACAAGAAAACATCAGATAGAAGGTTACTGAATGGGAAAGATTTAAGGCTATATTGGAAGAGAGCAATGGTTTCATACTAGAAGGATAGATAAGGGTTGACTCTCGGCTTGAAGAAGTTAACAGTCGAGTGATCAGGGAAGCATCTTCTCTGGAGTCGGTTCCACATGGCATTATTTCTGAGAAAGAATTTGTCAGAGTGTAACTTTTTTTAAGAATCGAATATGAATGAAATGAAGAAGAGAACGAGGTGGTCTACGTGGCACGAAAGGTTCTAGCCGTGAAGGTCTGGATTGATGGAAACATGGAATGTAGTTTACCCGAAATCTGCAACGGTAGAACAGCGAAAGGCTAAGCAACTATCCGTCTGTTAGAAAGCGGTTGAAAATAATTCATCACCTATAAGGTCATGATAACGCTTGTTTACTTGGCTGGGAAGAACGGATTGGGAAGTTCCGGCTCAGACGTAGAATCAATACTTCATTTGTGGTATGATCTGGATCTTTTAATGATAGTGTATGACAACTGATTGATTAATTTTTCTTAAACTTATCGACCATTTATGGGTTACTTAAAAGGGGAACATATTCTGGATTGTAGTAATTCTTCGTTTTTTCCGACTGAATCTGGCATTAACAATTACTTATTGTTTTTAGAATAACAATGCAAGCACAAATCTTACTATTAGGTTGGTGCAAAAATAATGTCGTTTTTTTACGTTCAACTTCATGTGAGAAAACGACATTATTTTTGCACCAACCTAATAGTTAACACATGGCTGGGAGAAGAGATTATTTATGCCTTTCTCTAGGGTCAATGGAAAAATATCGTTGGGACTCGAATTTGATTCTTCGATTTCTTATTTCAAGCTGCTATCCATTACATTTCTCACACATCCTAGAGCATGGTAAGCGGAGTCAAGTACTTTGTCAAGCGGTACAGGGAACCAGCCATTTCTGCATAGTCTTTAGTGATTGACTGGATATACGCGTTTCCCTTGTGGCTTGCTAGTGCGAACTTGAATCACATTAGGCGTTCTAGGTATTGAGCTTCATTGAAATTACAACTGTTCATCATGACCGGAGATAATTCAGGAACTGGTTAGGTGATGATGAAATATTACTGGCTTTCTTTTACAACATAATATATATATAGATAGAAATTATCTTAGGAATACTAATTTAACATGTTAGTGTTTTCAAAATTAAGAATAATTTTAATTATTTAATTCTATTTCTTTTTTTTTCCAAATAATATTTAAATATTAAAAAATCTAAAATTACATTTAACATTATTATAAGTTCCATTGCATTTTATTAACACGGATGTAGCATCAAAATTTAATATCCAACACCGCTTAAATTATGTTCTAATATTTTAAAACTGCTTTTTAATTTTTATTTTTAAAATAATATTGTAGTGTTTCTAATATTCTTAAAGATTCGGTTCAATTGTTTCTTTCTTTCGTATAAATACATTTGAACTGTACAGTGGTTCTATTGATGAATTGCACTGCATTTTGATGGTCGATTTATAAAATTAGTTATTTTATTATTGGTTATTTATAAGTTGTAAAACTATTTACTGGCATATAGGAAGCGAAGTTCTTCCTTTGATTAGATTTGCCTTCCCACAAGCGGAAAAACAGAGTAAATAGCAAGTTAGTAGAAAAACTCTGGTAATGCAACAAATAACGTCTAATGAGACGAATCGCTCAAATATAGTTAAATCATCAGTTCTGTACAAATTATACTAGTTAAAAAAGGTATTTTGTGCAATTAATTTTGCTATGTGATAGTGTATTAAAAACATTTATGTAAACATTTCTTGACAATAATTTTAGTCTCTTCCAAAACTATAAAATTGTTACTCCCTGTATAGTTTCGTGGAAATTATTGTATAAGGAGATTTGTTCATTTGAAATTCAGGTCTTCATTGTAATGAAATTAAAATGTAAAATTTATTGATTGGTCTATATATGGCGCATTAGATAAGAATATCAACGACACCTTAAAACAAGTAAATACATGGCAACAAATGCAGTACACGGATACAGTAATGGTTGAATTACATGTTTATTCTTTGCAACCACCTTCAGATACAATGATGTGGAACACATGAAAACTATATTTTATTAGTAGTATTCGCCTACAACAAAACATATATATGCACATATGTGACAGACACACGTATATTTTTTTATTGAAATTGGAGTGGATCTGAGTAGCGAAATTAGATCCGAGCATTTTTGTTTACTAATGGGAAATCTGATCTAGGGCAGGAGTTGTATCCATTTGCAATTGAAAATGGTTGAAATAATTTTTATCGGTTAAAATTATGACGCGCACACATCACATAGGCCGAATTGATGTCGGACTTTAATCAATTAATGACATTTTTCAGGGAATCTGTCGTCTTGTGGTAACCTTGATTAGCCTAGTTTTCAATGGCCCACATTTAATATTCAAAGGCATTTACCTCTGGCGAATAGCTACATGTTTGGCGTGTTGTGGTCATACACATTGGCTGTCATTCAATCTTGGGTCACCACACTTTGTGAGCAGATGCCTGCTGAAACACATGCGGCCTTCCATTGCATACATAGTCTATCCAGAGCTTTCCAACTGTTTCCAGCACATCAGTGTAGTAAGCAGCATTCAATAGAAGACGCTGTCGAAAGAAGTGTGGTGGTATGACATGTCATTCAAAACTCACCACTCCTAAAACGATCACAGACGTGGGAAATTTGGAGAGTATAAAACGAGTGACATATGAAGGATCCACACATGCGCACTTGTCATTCTTCCGGTTCTCTTTTCGATCTCAGTCGAATTATTAAAAAAACAAACAAACAAACAAACAAAAACAGAGTGTCCTAGATTCTTCTGGGTGATTCAACTTGTTCAATAATCTTTATGAGTTTTACCAAATGTCTTCATGCACCACATTGCAGATTGTACTCGAGAACATATGAGCATGGCTAACAAAGACCCTCATGGACGTTTCAGTATTTGCGTTGGTAATGTTCTGCACCGGCTGTACAAATTATGCTAGCCTGATAGTACGAGCAATATTAATGCATTTTGCGTTTAACTAGAGACGACAATTTTCAGATGTAGCCTTCCAGCCTTCTGAAATTTATGTCAAAACGACCTGGCAACTTTCGAAAACATCACAACATCGCCGTGCTTTGTCTGTATCGCAAAAATGGCAATATGTCGTTTCATTTCATGCATTAGCTGATACTTCGCCATTGATTTTCTGTACAGATAAAAGTACATTGATTAATAATCCCATAACTGCAGTCGCACAACATGTCCTTAAATGACTTACCCCCGCAGTATATAAGAGAAATATTATTCTTGTACTTTCAAACTTAGTTGTCGAGTTATAAATATGTTGTTCTCAGTTACGTCAGGTTTCAACTAAACCTGGGCGTTCAGTGAATTTAGGCAGTAACAAGTTCTCGCAAGGAACTTGTGTGAAAAGAATTGCGTAAAAATTTGTATTAATTTCTTTGTTGCTTATTTAAGAAAATACGCACGTTTTCAGAATATTCAACTGAAACTGATTGCTGCAATATTGTATGATAGTTTAGGTATAAAATATGCGACATTCGGGCTACTTGATTTAACGAGAATTCGCACTATCAGCTGGGCTCCAACTGCAGAGATTCATACGTATGTGTAAATGTTTGTTGAGGAAAATTTGGGTTGCTAAACAAATATAATTCTCTATGCTACACTTGTTTATATAACTGCACATGTAACATTAATGCTCAATACTTATAATCACAGGTCAAAGTTCAACTAGTTTTAGTAAAGAATGAAATAAGAAATGGGATTTTAAAGAATTTTAAACCACAAGAAAAAAAGATTAAGACGATACAAGCAAAGGAGAAAAGGAGTATTAAGTGGTCTCCCCTTTTTACACAAATGGACTCACCCAAGGTATACATATACTACTACCAGTGAATACCCTTGAGTACGTCAAGTCAAGTAACAGTAGTAGTAGAACGTTGAGTCGGCCGGTAGAATAACGTAGCGGCAAGAGTCACAGTAACAAGCACGTAGACTCAGTAAGAAGTCATACAGCGATAGGTCGATACCAAAGACTATATATATATATATATTTGTCTACTAACCCCGCATTCCTGGAACTACTAACCTGTATTACCAGTTTGTATTATTACGTTAATACATTTATTTCCTATATTCATTCTTGGCGTTTGTTATTATTTGATACCGGATTTCATCCCGGAATCCACAACAACTTGGCCACGAGGATATCGAACTCACACGGGAAGGAAGAAAAAATTTCTCTCTCATTGTCCACAACAACTCGGCGACGAGGAATTCGAACCCACACTGAAGGAAAAACGGAACAAAATTCTCCCTCGTTGTCCACAACTTGGCAACGAGGACTTCGAACTCACACGGGAAAGGAAAAAGAAAAAAGAAAAATTCTCCCTTGCCGACCACAACAACTTGGTGACGAGAAATTGGGACCTACAAGGAAAGAAAAAAATTCTCTCTTCTCACCACAACAGCTTGGGCGACAAGAATTTGCACTTCTCGGAGACTCAAGAAAAAATTGCCGTTTTTTGCCAGCATCCACAACAGCTTGGCGACAAAAATTTACGAGGAGTGAAATACGGAAAATCGAGTTTTTCGTAAGATTCTTATCATGGAGGATTTTAAAAGTATTTTAGTAGAACATGTACATTACCAAAATGAACAGCAATTACAACTCCAAGAAAGACAAAATGAACAGCCATTCCAATTCCAAGAGAGAATGGAAGAGAAGGGGCAAAAGCAATTACTACAAACGCAGAAGGAAAATCAAGAAAGACAAATGCAAAGTGAAGAAAGAAAAACGCGACTCCCGTAACTAATATTAAAGGTAGCGGGTAACAAACAACAAAATATCGAAAAATAGGCGACTTTTTCGATAGACGCAGTGTGGAATACGATAGAAACATTCAGTTACTCCCTAGAAGAGGATAAAAATTTCGGGGGTATAATCCCGACGTTATGAAGACATCTAAAACATCGATTGTCAAAACTGGACAGAAGCAAAGAAACTACGTCTGTTACTCAGAAAATTAGGTACAGAAGATAACACAAAATTTGTGGATTACATCTTGCCAAAAAAGACAAATTAGTTAACGTTTGACGAAGCAGTTACATGCCTTACAGAGCTTTTCAGTCCAAAGACGTCACTATTTCACAAAAGGTGGAAATGTCTTAACCTCGTAAAGGACGGAAATCAGGACTATTCCACGTTCGCCGCAATTGTGAACAAACATTGCGACGACTTCAAGTTGGCAGATTAACTCCGGACAATTTCAAGTGTCTTATTTTCGTACAAGGGTTAGTCTCAGCTAAGGATAGTGAAATGCGCAAAAGAATGCTTTCAAAACTACAAAATGAGCCTGGATTAACACTACAAAAATTATCAGAAGAGTGCCAAAAATTCCTGAGTATAAAGAAAGTCTCGAAGGATATCGAGGAGTCAGGAGTAACACATATACGTAAGTTGAACAAAAGTTTGCATTTTTCACCCTCCCCGGAAAGAAAACAAAATTTCTATAATAATGAAAAAAAGATTTTCACCCTCCCCGGAAAGAAAACAAAAATTTTATAATAATGAAAAAATTACGAAGTATAGGACAAATTATGACAAAAATCAAACCAAATATAATCCCCCCCATCTGCATGTTATAGATGTGGAGGACTACACTGGAATAAGTATTGTCGTTTTAAATATTACAAAATGTCTAGCGTGTGTAAAAATGGGCCTCTAGGCATCCCAATGTAGGAACAGAAAGTTTACTAGTGAGATAAGAGCTACTAGAATGCACGACGAAGACAATATTAACATAAGAAAATACGTGGAACTTGAAATTTTAAATAAAAATATAAAATTACAACTAGACACAGGTTCGGATTTAACGATAATTAACCTACAGACATGGAGAAAGCTTAATAGACCGACCATGATACATACACAAAAAATTGCTAAGTCAGTGACAGGGAAGCGTATAAAATTCGAAGAAGTGATCCTAAAGGTTGAATTCCACGGAAAAACTAAAACACTCAAGATATTCGTAATGAAAGATACAGAAAATCTGGTGGGCACAGAATGGATACATAAAGTTCGACGTATGGGATTTACCTATCAGTTCTTTTTGTAAAAAGATAAAGTGCGAACCATCAAAAGCTATAAAGTTAAAGGTAGAATTACATAATCAATGTCCCGAAGTATTTTCGAGCGGTCTGGGACGAGGTAACAATTTGCCGCTAGCATTGAATTAAAAGTAAAGGTTCAACCAGCAGTAAAAAAGAAGGGAAACGTGCCGTTTGCCTGCAGATTATTGTTTGCGTGTGATAAGTTATTGCCGAACAAGAACAAAAACCGGCATACACCTATAGTACTCAAGAGATCATTCGAACCTGGTACAATAATTAACAGACTAGGAAATGTGATGTACACGGTACAAGGCGAAAAGTCTACCCGCAGAAGACATATTGACCAAATACAAAATGAGATTCAAAGACCTCAGGAAGACACAGAAAGTAGAAGAGAAAATTTCTCGAACCTGATTATCGACCATAACAGGAAATAATACTAACTCCCCACAATAGGGATTTAAGGAGGGGGGTATTGATCGGTCTCCCCTTTTTACACAAATGAACTCACCCAAAGTATACATATACTACTGCCAGTGAATACCCGTGAGTACGTCAAGTCAAGTAACAGTAGTAGTAGAACGTTGAGTCGGCCGGTAGAATAACGTAGCGGCAAGAGTCACAGTAACAAGCAGGTAGACTCAGTAAGAAGTTATACAGCGATAGGTCGATACCAAAGACTATATATATATATATATTTGTCTACTAACCCCGCATTCCTAGAACTACTAACCTGTATTACCAGTTTCTATTATTACGTTAATACATTTATTTCTTATATTCATTCTTGGCGTTTGTTATTATTTGATACCGGATTTCATCCCGGAATCCACAACAAGGAGCAAAAAAGACGTGAAATAATCGAAAGGATTTGAAAATAGAAGTGATTATAACACATTACATAATCGAGCACGAATACGTAGGTAGTTACTATAAGAGGAAGACAAACATTTTAGACGAAATAATGTGGACGGATAACAGTGGGTAGAAAGTCTAGGGGCGCAGCAAGAACCGCGGTAAGTACAATGAAAGAATAAGAAAGAAACATATCTACAAAGTCGCTGAGAAACAGATCAAATGCAATGAAGCATGAATGAAGCAGTATATCTAGCGCATTATCTAGAAACAGACCAAGAAAGAAAATGAACGAAGAACAGGAAACAGTATATCAAGAACCATAATACATTTTTCTTCCTCTAGTACCGCATTTCGGGTATTTATACGCCAGGACAAACGGACCGGGGTAATTATTACATGTCTGTGATTTTTTGCATTTTTTTAGGCGCCAGTCACAAGAAGTAAGCTCTCGCGTGAATAGCCAAGCGGCAGTCACTGAATATGACATTAGTAACAGTTGGAGTTTGACTTGCAGGGATTTATTTCAAATACATATTTCAAGTGTTGCTATTTATAAAAAAAAGTTTCTTATTGACCCCAAGGTATCCCTTGTGCCCACAGATCTGAAGATTTTATTTAAGCATGAAACGGACTGTCGTTGCTGGGTGTTGAACTCAATGTCCACTTTAATAATGACTTACACTCCATCGCTGGAACATTTTCACCCATAAATATAGCATGTCGAAAAACTATATTTTTATCTTATATCGTGCCTCCGTATTTACTCAGGATAGGTAGTTTGTAGGTAGTAAATATTTATATAGTAAAAGTACAAAAAATAAAATACGTTGCATAATCACCAGAGTAACCATCATAATTTTGATGCATCAGATCCATATTGTGCAACAGAAGGACAATGTAGCTGTTGATCTATTTTATGCATTGTAGGCACTGTCTACCTTGCTTACCTAGACGACTTACCTTATATACATATACGTACATACATACATATATATATATATATATATATATATATATATATATATATATATATATATATATATATATATTCTTTTAAACATGTAGTATTGAATGTTAAAGACAACATAGTCTTACATATTTTCTTTTGAATTTTCTCATATTGTCTAATGAGACTTTTTATTTGAAAATGGTTTCGAAATATGTATTGTCTATACGATGACCTAGCGCTTTCGAACATCATTGTTCATCTTCAGGGTCAATATTTTTAGTCAAAAGAAAATATGTAAGACTATGTTGTCTTTAACATTCAATACTACATGTTTAAAAGAAAAGTTGCTGCCAAATTACACACACATATATATATATATATGTGTGTTATTTTATATACGCAGTAATTATTGGAAAGTGCTCAATATATGTGATAGAGCTAACATAAAAAAACATACACCGGAAAAGTGTGGATATATTTGTGGTGATATGAGAGACAATAAATGATTATACGATCCAAATTTAATATCTAGCCAATTTACACTGCCGATGTATATATGAAAGTTTGTCCTCTGGCTTGGATTTACTAACCTTATGTATATAGGAAAAAAAGAAGATGAGACAGAGGAAGAAAAGACCCGAGGAAAAAGAAAAGGCCAAACTAAAACAGAGGCATTTATAAGAGAAATGATGTGTAATCAAGAACAATTTGAAAAACTATGTAATTTTCCCCTACACATTAAAAATTTAACATAAGCATATGAAAATATTTAGTCCAGTAAAAACCCTATTTATTACCACATAAACACATAAACACATATGCATGTTATCATAGACCCCACCAAAACGTTTTGGTGGGGTCTATGATAATATGCATATTTGTCCACTTGCAGTGAAAGGTCGATACGTTTCATCTATTTTTCCCGCGAGTACAGCCCCCTGTGGTTTCATGTTATGGGATGTATCGGTTCTCTTCCTGCAGTTTGCCGTCATATGTCCTGGTTTCTTGCATGTTGCCTGCTGAGGTTCCCGCCCGAATAACGGTCGATTATTTAAGGGTGGGTGTGGTCTTGGGCGTCTGGCGTCTTCGCTAGAGCGTGCGTTTTGTGATTGTCGCGGTGTAGACACTGTTGTCCTCGGTTTGGATTTTCTATGTACTATATTATATTCGTCTGCCAATATTGCCATGTCGTAACTATATTCGATTTTCCTTTCGTTTAAATATGTTTTCAACTCTTCAGGCATGCCGTTCTGGAATTCCTCCATTAATATTAACTGTTTCAGCCCGTTGTAGTCGGCTGTTATTTTCTTCGCTTGGCTCCATCTATCCAGGTAGATTTCTTTCTGTTTGTTGTACTCGACGTATATTTGGTTTTCGTATTTTCGGTAGCCTCTGAACTTCTGTCGGTAAGCCTCAGGTACCAGTTCGTGCGCTTTTAGTACTGACGCGTTAACCGTTTCGTAATCGGCGCATTCGTCCGTCGATAAGGTTGTATAGCCTTCCTGTGCCTTTCCCGTCAACACTGTTTGTACTAACATTGACCAATGTTTCTGTGGCCACTCCATGTTTATAGCTGTTCTCTCGAAGTGTTCCATGTTTTCTTCGATTTCCTTTTCTGCGAATTCAGGTAGGAGGTGTACTTGTTTTGTTATTTCGAACCCATTTTCGTCGCTAGTTTGTCTTATACTCATTTCTCTTATTTTCGTCTCTTCTTCGATCCTTGCTTATTCTATTTCGGCTCTTGCCAAGATTCTAGCTTTTTCTAGCTCCATCTGTGCGGTAGACATATTTATTTCTTCTCTTGGGAAGTCGTCCAGGGTTCCCTCCTCGAATTTATTATTATCGACCATGTGTTCCGTTATTCTTCTCATGATTTCTATTTTCCTCATTGATACTCTGAGCTCTAGTTTTCTCCATATCTCCAATGTTTCATCCGTTTTTAGCCCTCTCGGCTTTTCTGGGGTAGGTTCTCTCATAAATTCTTCTATGTTCGCCATTTTCTCATTTCCCCTTTCTTCTTACGTATTATTTTTTTTTTTGTTCACTTGGTCTCGGTCAGTCTACAGTGTTTCAGGATTAGGTTTAAATTCACCTATCTGCAGGGATTTTTTTTTTGCGATATATCTTTCTCAGCAATTGAGTGTTTAATTTAATTTCCCGGGCGTCGAGCCCCCATTTATCATAAACTCAACCAAAACGTTACTATCGTATGGGTAAATAGCGTCCATATATCCTGCACGATGATATTCTTTTTTTCTTTTAATCCTTCAATTAACGTATCGTTAAAGGGTTCTTGAATATGGGTTGGGGTTGCTCCCCTTGTATTATCATATCATCGGCAGAATAGATAAAGTGTAATACAAAAAATAAATGTTCATTCAATTAAGATTTAATTGAACTTGATATTCCCGGGTCCCCTAAATGACACATTCGACCGACCATAGACCAGAGACGAACGAAACAACAGGTGTTAACAAATATAATATTTTAATAAACAAGGGGACAAATAACAATAATAGATAAGGGATGGTGTGAAAAGATTGTACCTAACCAAAGTTAAGAAAAGATGAGCGATGACGAATACGGAACTCAACATATATAACGGGATAACATCAATAAGCTGATAGTACGAGTGTAATGGTGTTTGTAATAACCTAATGTTGGTGTACTGTTGCAAGCTACAACTATATCGGGGCGGGGATATAAGGACATCTGATATTTTGTGGGTTAATGGATAACTTTGATATAAAAGTCTCTTTCTCTCTCTTTCTTTCTTTCTTTCTCATGATCGGATGTTATATTTTTCACTTGTATCGTGTCTTCCGCTTCGGATCTGAATTCAAGTCTTCTTCTTGATGTGACGATATCTGAGTTGCTAAGGCCTACTGCATTGGACGCTTTTCACATTCTCGACACTGAAACAATCTGCCTCAGGGAACGTGCGGTTGCAGCTTATTGTTTTGCGTTTGCAGTTGATGTGACTTTTCCCGTCAAGATTTGGCCATATACTGATTTTCTAAAATTATCACCTCGTGCGTCTCTTCCTTTTTGGCTTCTAATTTTCTGCTTGTTGATGGCTGATCTCCACCAATAACGCTGCTGTCTTCGCGTGTTGCATCTGCTGGATTTATATTTAGCCTTCGCCTACGCGTGTATAATTTATGTTGTGTTGTGGGAAGGGGGTGGGCTTTACATGTTGACTTGCATCCGTCACAATATACACACATACACACCTACATACATATACATACGCACATATACATATACACATATATACACATACACACATACATACATAGATCAGAGCATTTTTGTTTACTGGTGGGAAATCTGATCTAGGGCTGGAGTTGTACCCATTTGGAATTGTGTCATTAGAAAAGATAATGAAAATGGTCGAAAGAATTTTTTATGTTAAAATTATAAATAGAACTTAGTAAGCTATGAGGAACTTTGGAATTCACATGATTTCGCTTGAAAGTAGCCAGGACCCGTGATAATCGCGTGTGAATTAGTAGGACCAAGGGTCGATTATTACCGACTAGGTTTATCTATATAAGCGCGTAGTTATGGTGAAAACAGTGGTAGTTTTTGGCTCGTCTGTCTTCGAGTGCAGTCGAGCTGGGTGGAGAGATGTCGGAGATTGAAAGTGAGCAGAGTTGAATTGAAGGCTCGAAGAAGCACGAACGTGACGTCAGGGATTGGAACAAAACGTCCGCTAACAGGTGCTCTTGATATAAGAACGAAGAAGTGAATTACACCTCCAAAATCTTAGACTGCTACTGCTACCATAATTACTACCACTGGGAACGGAAACGTCGAACAAGCCACCCCTCTCCTTTAACGAAATTACATGAAGTATTTTCTTTTCTTTTGTTGAGCATCGTTCATATACGAGAGACTGGGGATAATTCTCGAAAAGAGAATTTGGTCCGTGCAAGACGCATTATTCTCTCCATCTCCTTGCAGACGGAGGAGGCTGACGAAAGAGAGAGACCGTGGAGAGTCCAGTTGGAGATTCGAGGGAGAGAGGAAGTGACGCCAGAGATTGGAACGAAGCGTCCAGTAACATGTACTGTTGATATAAGTAGCGCTGCTTCTGCTACCACGAAGATTATTTCTACTGTTGCTACTGCCGAGGCGGAACGCAACTATAAACTTTAAGCTCCGCACAGAAATCTTTATCTCTCCATCGCAAGAGTCGTATATCGTTCTGAGACGATTTAACAACAAGTTAATCACAACCCACTCTCTCTCTGTCTCTCTCTCTCTCTCTCTGTCTAGAATCCAGTGTATGAGTTTTTACGTCAATTACTTTTCTTTTTTGTAACCCGTTTCTTTTTCTATACTATTCTTTTCTGCTATATAAAAGACATTAACAATTCAACCATTGAATAGTTGTTTGTCCGGCTTTCTGCATTTATATATATATATATATATATATATATATATATATATATATATATATATATAGATTTGGTGTATTCTAAATTTCTTAGCACATACTCTCCAGTCGTGTCTACATCTTCAGTCGACCGTGAATGGATGAAAATCACTTCCGCTCTCTGAATCAAACCAAACACAACGTGGGCAGGGAGCAGGATTAAACCGGTGGACCGGTCGAATGATCTACGGATGCCGAGGAGAGCTACGGCCACTCCCTTAAGTTCGGTTAAACCGAGTAGATACCTCAACCCAGAGAGTAAGACGTCGGCGGTTGAGGGGCTATGGCGAAAGTGTTAGACATTGACATATATGTACACACATACACATATACATATAGCCACACACACATACACACACATACATATATATATATATATGATTATATATATATATATATATATATATATATATATATATATATATATATATATATATATATGAATACAATCCTCAAACGTCAGAGTAAAACTTAGGCGGAATAAAAATCTGAAAATACGAGAAAAAGATCTACGAAATATTAGGTACGTTTAAGTCAACAGCTGAATATCATTTACATAGATAACTCCCAACTAAATATTGTCTAATATATTCTCTTCACTTGCATATTGCGTAGATATGTAGACTCAAACTAATATGGTCTACAGTCAGCACCTCAACTGGATACTGTGTTTAGTGAAGTCCTGAACTGAATAAAGTGCTCGGGTAAGTCTTCAACTGAATCTGTGCATAGTGGGTGGCGAGATGAAAATTTCAAAGGGTGAGATTCTCTACTGCATATTATGTACAATCATCACATGAATATTGTGTATAGCGCTGCTTTCATTTTAATACTGCGTACAGTGAAGTTCTCATATGGATATTGTCAACAATGTTTTCTTATTATTGCTTGCAACGGAACATTCAAAAAACTGAATTTGGCGTAAAGTTAACTTCTGAAATTAATAATCCCTACAGTAATAATCGCAACAATATACTGTGCACAGTAAGGTAAATATTAATTTAAATATTAACAATTGGAATTATCTGTCTATAATTACTGTTGTGGTAGGATCCACCTAATCTGCATAGGTGACTACCAACTATATAAATAATGGTTGGTACCGGAAGACGAGGAAGAGGAATCACGAGATCTCGGTCTCTACGCGGCCCCAAGGCTGGGATCAAGGTGTAGTATCTGTTCGCAGATTGCTCACTGAATGATCGCCTATGGGGCCGGGATTCCTTCTCCGATGCGGGCCGGCGGCAGGGATTCGTCCCTGCGCTGGTAGTATCGTGGCTGCGTCTGACTAGCTATGACCAGCTCTGACCAGCTTGGACAAGCTATGACCAGCTAAGACCAGCCAAGACCAGCTATGACTAGCTAAAGCCAAAGCATTGCGACCCGGGTGAAAACTCGGGTCCATTCCCCTTCCCACGTTAATCTCCGACCTTGTGTCACAACCTGGCCCTGTGGGAGGTCAAGTGAATCTCGAGGAATCACGAGATCCAACTAGAGACTCTGATCGACTGCGACTAGTCAACACATTCTCCAGGAACGTCTTCCCAGAAATATACAGAAATACTATATGTACTTATTGTGTACACTTTCTTGTTATAATACATTCTTGTTCTAAGTACATTTTGTGTTGCATTATTATTCCATGCATTAGGCGAGATTCAACAATGAGTCAAGACTCAACAATTACTGACCGTTGATTATTATTAATTATATTTAATAATATATAATTTATTCATATTTAGTATTAATTCGTTTTAACTCGTTTTCACAGTTTTTCCATTGTAATAATCTGATGAATGCTAATTCTTAAGTCAATGATTATTGATTGAACATGGCGAGTTGTACAATATCTATAGAAATACTCGTATCGCAGTCTTACATATTTGGGCGTAACAACTTTCTCTTTCTTTCTTTCTTTTTCTCACTGAACAAGATAGAGATTTCCCCTGTTTTCATGAGATCCATTATTTTAGGAGGTATTGGCATGAGATATTAAACTCTTGTATCGTGCATCCTTCCTTCCTTCCTTTTTTCTTATATTTCCTCACGAAAACCAAGTAGTCTTTTTTCCACTCTTTCCACGGGATTAAAACAGAATAGTTCATTATTTCTGGGGTACTGACAGAGCGTAATGATAGTGAGAATTCTAATAAGATTATAGATTTACCTAAAATACATGTTACTGGAACATTACAGTTCAAATATTTTCATTCGCTGTCTTATTATCATAAAATATATTTAATGTAATGAATTTATGTTATGAAAAAATATTTATGCAATTTGTTTATTGGTAAAATTTTGTATATACATAATATAGTAGTCGGTAATTAACAGTGCATTTCATTTGCACTAATGCTAAGCTCTTGAAAATAATGATCTTCTTCAGTCTTCTACTATTCCATGAGACAAAATATTGCCTTCATCATATGTCATTTGAATAAAAGATTGTTCAAATCATGTTTTTGTTTTTAAAAAAATCTCCAACAGTTCATAAATTTGAAGTATTCTAAAAATACTTTTTGAAATATACTCGCTAAATATATGATATGGTCTTGATTATAAACGAACTGGATTTTACATCTAACTCAATTTAAAATTCAGCAACAAAATCAGGACTACTTAGTTTAGTCATAAACTATTTAATATGAGATTTATGCGTTTGAATGATTTCGGAAGATGACGATTTTCAAAGACAAAAATAAATACAAAAATATAGGAATGGCTTCCGCCTTTTAGAATTATATTTCATCTCTCCGCAAGTGCTATCTTTTATTATAACGAAAGCACTACTTAATTAAATCATTTCTGAGGCTTCTTACTTTTTTCCACTTCTCATGCATCTTGTCTTTTGCGCTTGGTGACGATGTTTTGGTGTTAGTGCTATAATCAAAGGCACTCAGTTTCCCGCCTGTGTATGAATGAATTATCGCTGGTAGCGGCTTTCATTATTTGTTTATCATGAAAAGGATTCGACAGATTCGTTGTAGGGATTCATTTTCATTTGAAGAGATGTGAGTTTGTTCTTCGTTAAAGTAGATGAATTACAGAAGGAACAAAAACGAGGAAAGCAGAAAAGTAAACACAAGCAGTTTTTCTTGTGCTGAGAATAGTGCTTTGAATATTACAATTTCGTTAGACAAATAAAGATTAAATTAGATAGGTAAATAGTTGTAGGTGAGTGAAAGTGCATTTATGCTGATGATTGCAAGATTTATTTTAAATCGTTTCAACTCAAGCAAGGTGACAATGCCATTAGAACGTAGTGGGGGTACAAGGAGTGAAAGTGAAAGTGTAAGAGAAAACTGAAATTGTAGATGATTGAGGAAAGGACAAAAAAGGAACAGTGTTCAAGTAGACAGAAGATGACCAGTGACGCAGGATTTAAGTTTTTGAAGATTGTAGTCAGCGTATAAAGAAACCGGGAAGGAGTCCCAAAGATGTGAAGTGCGAGAAAAGAATCTGTTAGTGTAGAAGTGGTGGCTACATCTAGCTAGTTCATAACCGTAAAATTGTGAAACATAGTAGAACGTTGTAAGATTTTATAATACAACTTTTGGAAATAAATATGCTAGTATAATTAGTGATATTTATTTTTGACTTTCATATGTAATAAATCTTGGCATGTATGGAAAGAAATATATAACGTCATAAGAGAAATAAAGAAGGGGAACACTGAAGTCGAAATTGCAAATTTTATCGATCATGAATGATAAAAGAAAAAAAAAACTGAATTAATGAATTCCATTTGAAAAATTTTGAAAAAAATGAAACGATTAGAACCAAGAAAGCGAACGTAACAGGTCAGGTTGGAATTTGAACTCGGCACACAAATCCACCCACCCTTCTTCTCAATCTCTCTCCCTCTCTATCTCTCTCTCACACACACACACACATACATATTTATACACACACACACACACACACACACACACACACACACACACACATATATATATATATATATATATATATATATATATATATATATATAATAACACCGGATGGCGATAGTCGAACAGAATCTTCAGGCGCAGTGGGTTGCATAGTAGCTCGACTATTTATATATCTTAAGAATTATGCGTAACAAAGTCAATTATTTCCGCTTTAATATGTTTATTTTGAATCAGTCCAATCTGCATTGCTCCAAAAACAAGCGGATAATGGCACTGAAACGTAAGGATTTATTGAAAGTGAAAGAAATTTAGTAAGCGTTACTGAGTTAACAAAACAAAACAACATGTTTCAGTAAAATAGAAGATGACAATTGACGGTGCATATTAATTTTTAAGGCTCGTAGGTGACAGAACCTTTTTTGGATTTCATAAAAATCTCTGTATATATATATATATATATATATATATATATATATATATATACCCGATGCGATGAGAACGAAAGTAATATATAAACTCCAATGTTCACAGCATTAATCCAAAAGAGGGCTCGATACCGATAGTAGAGCGATAATTATTTATTTATTATAATTTTATCATACAGACAAAACCCTTTTACTCACTACAAAGATGCAACTTGTTTTAAATGCATTTCAACTGCACTTCGACGGGTGAGAGTCGAAAATGGTTATGAACAATCCTGCTTGTAGGCAAGCCGGATGTGAACGGACACTTCCTTTTTGTATTTGTTTGAGAAGAAAACTATACATAAAAAGTAGGTGTCAGAGTGAAACAACAGTGCTTGTTGATAGCAGTTTGGTGATGAATGGATTAGGTGTTTAATGTTGACTGGTCTGTGAAAATGTTTTTGCTGATAAACATCGATCAAAAGTTTAGGCACATTATCTCACAAGCGTCCTAAGATTGAGAGGTAGTGGAGGAAAGATGGAAATAGGGGATAATATGACATTTGAGTAGGTAGAAATTGTGGAGTTAGTTCTAGTAGTAATGGGGAATGTTATTTTTGGTTTACTATAAAAGTTCTAGAGCTGAATTGCATGTATTTATGTTGGGGTTATCACTACTAATTCTGTAATCAATGAATGTGTTTTGTGGATTAAAATTTAGAAGTGGTGATTTACTCTAAGAAAAATAAGGGATGTTAATATAACCTTTTATAATCAACTTTTGAAATATTCCTGAAGCGTATAGCGTGTAGAATAAGTATGGGTGTAAAACGATTTATTTGAAATTATTACCAGTAATATATATTTAAAAAAAAAAAAAATAAGAATCATAATTTAATTAGTGGAGAGGTACATAAGAGGGTAGGGAATATATCGAAGGAGGTGATTTATAATTTTAAAAGGTTTATAGTTATGGAATTAAGAATTTAACAAGATTGTCTACAGAAAACGGTTGTTTCATATCTTTGATTTTAGAAAATTTATAGTAAACCAAAAATAACATTCCCAATTACTACGAGAACTGGCTCCACAATTTTTACCTACTCAAACGTAATATTATCCCCTATCTCCATCTTTCATCCCCTACCTCTCACTCTTAGGACGCTTGTGAGATGATGTGCCTAAACTTTTGACTGATGTTTATGAGCAAAAAAATTTCCACAGACCAGTCAACATTAAACACCCAATCAATTCATCAAAAAACTGCTATCAACAAGCACTATTGTTTCACTCCGACACCTACCCTTTTTTTTTTTTTGTTTTTTTTGTTTTTTTTCTTCTCAAACAAATGGAAAAAAGGAAGTGACGTTTCACATACGGCTTGCCTACAAGCAGGATTGTTCATAACCATTTTCGCTTCTCCCCCGTCGAAGTGCAATTGAAATGCACTGAAACCAAGTTGCATCTTTGTAGTGAGTAAAATGGTTTTGTCTATATGATAAAATCATAATATATATATATATATATATATATATATATATATATATATATATATATATATATATATATATCAGGGGCAACATATGAGATATGGCAGTAGCATTTTATGCATATAAAAATAGCAGATCTATAAAAGTGCAAGCTAAATACTACCAAGAAATAATTCTGGTACGGTAGAGAGAACCATCTTTCCTAGTCGCAGAACTAGCAATTGATTCAATATATGTTTTCTACTTCATTTCAGTGGAAAACGTGAGACCAAGCAGGCGCAATTATTTACTCTCCTGGAGGTTAGCATCAGTCATTATGATGGATGGCAAAAATGATTCTCCAAGACGACTAAAAGTTAATATTTCTGTGTTGAAAGCGTTAGTGTTTACAACCCTTTTAATGCTGCAACTAACAACAGCCTGAAGATCGTTTTGGAGATCTGCTGCCTGCGTTACTTACGTAGACCTATCGGATTTCCTCTGAAGACATTCAGCAGCGCTTTCATAAGCACAGATACCGAATCAGAACTGATGACATCGGGATGGCCGTTGATGAAAATCAGAAACAAAGTATACTAAGAATACAGCCCTGGTAACATCCACATTAATGTTGAAGAATCTAGAAGATATGGCCGCTCAAAACGATTTGTTAAGAGGGATTGGATCAGGTCAAAATCGCAAAGCTTGTGAAGAAGACTGACATGACAAATTGTCAAACACTTTCGCTAGATCTCAAACCACAGCCAGGGCTTCGCTGATCTTATCTAAAATTTGACAAACTCTTTTAGTAATAACCTGTAGCAGATTGGGAGTTTATTCAGAGAAGGGAAAGCAATATTGTTTTGTCTGAACGAAGGCCGTACGAACTGAGATGCTTAAGAATTACAATGTTGATTTGAGGATTCAGAAATTTATAAAGACAAGAACATGAGAACAGGATTTTCATTAGTCTTAAACTGGAAGAAAGAAGTAGCAAGGTAGTTATTGTAAAGCGCGTTGATTTAGTAAAAGTACAACTTTGCAGGCCTTGTCAGACGTAGATATGTACATAGTACACAATATAGATTCTAGGAGAAAATCAGGCAAAGATACTGCTTATGTATCGAGTGGGCATTTGAGAATAAGTACGAGCAAAGCATTCTGCTTCACCAGCAGTAGATGACAAAATTTGAAACTGATTGAAAACAGGGGCGATTGAGAATTTAATATTATTTAACACAATCACAAGAAATAAACTTGTGAGAGACAAAACAGTGTCTCACTCTTCGTTTAGAACAAACTTACATTAATTAGTAGCGGATACAAAGAGGCATTTGTTATTATCCAAACTCCCATGTTGATATAAGTGGAAGCAGACATTCTGGTGGAGTATAACAACTGAACATTCAGGAGTGAACCAAGAAGACTGTGGTTTGTCTTGCTATTTTCGCAACTCCATGAAAACGTTGATGACGGCTTTCACCCAAGAAACCTTGAATGATTGTACATAAGACAGATAGGTATTTGTGTTCAAAATATGGAACCTTACACATTTTCCGTGGATTGCCTACACCAGTTATGCCTATTTTTCATTGTAACAATTTTCTAAATTCTTCAACTAAGTATTTCACTGCCTCAATTTTATTCACGCAAACAACATTAGCTGTTTCCGTGTCCTTTCTTCGCATCTATAAAGTTGCATTTTTTGTGGGGGGGAGGTCTCTTTTAAGAACGATTCACTTAGTCTTTCGGCTTTTCTCTATGTAGCAATGTTCACAACTCTTTCAATCTATCTTCAGTAGTGTCTATATTATCGTATTTTTTCCTATTTTTATTACTTATCTTTGTTTTTTACTGGTTTTCACTCTTATTTGCTGGACTGCATGTATTTTTGTCTCTCCGTGAACAGTTTGTCCTTTCTATCTCGTATACTCGCCGAGTCCTTTGATTGCAATGCCGAATCATTCTTTCTCATTTTTTGTCCTCTTCATGTTTTTTTAAAAAACTTTAATTTAAAAAAAAAAAAACAGTTCATATCATCTGTAGGGTTTAGCGGATTATGCATCGTTATCAGTTGTCTTGTTTTGTCGTTTAGGCTTACGAGTTTCCAATTAAAGAATGATCAGTCGTATTTAAGGATAAGACTACCGAGTCATTTATTTATTTAAGTTAATGCCGTAGTTATTTTCTTGTTCTTCTGAAGATATATTTGTTGTTTTTTTCTTTCTTGATTTTATCTGTTTGCCGGAGTGTTTGAAGAAACAATTCTATTATGCATCCTGATGGCTCGATAATTCAATTCATTCTCGTGTTTCTTTTTTCTCTACTTGCATATTTCTCATGCCAAATCTCATTATTGATAGAATGTTTCACACATACATTTTTATTCAATGGCTTGAATTTTCCTGCAACTTCTGAAGTTTGTTTGATTTTTTCTCATGGTGCACTATCCTTGCAATGACGAGCACTTCTACGTGGTGTAAAATTTAGCAACTGTGTCGGTCTTTCAATTTCTTCAGAGTAGTGAGTACGATCTTCACTAGGTGATTCATGCATTCGGGCTTGTGTCAACTCCAAGCTTCGCTTAGCAAATCAATGAGGGTAGCGATTGAACTAGAAAGATACGGGTTCATTTTTCGGTATATGCTGGTTACTGTATTCTTTTAATTAAATCATCTCTTTAAATTTCTATAGGTATTATTGCGATGGTTACTACTTCTCTTGAAATTTCAAGCGTTTCAAATATTCTGTTTTCAAAACATGTTCATACCATCAAATGCATTAGTTATACATAGAAATAAATTCAACCAGATACTTGATCTAGTGAATGCCACACTTATTAAAATAGAAAATAACTTACTAAGAAGAAAAATTCACGAGAGTGTCGCAATCGAATCTTAACAAAATAGAATTCTTCACCCTGGATTTTCCAATATCCCCATTTCTAAAAGAATTACCACTTTCCCAAGCCAATATACATGATTACAAACACTTGAAAAACTTGAAAGAAAGCGGTTAAATCCTTAACCTCATTTTATTCAAAATATATAATACATGAATTAATCCAAAAGTAAAATAATTTAAATAGTAATTTGCATTTAGAAAGATATTGAAAAACATCACTTACTCACTTTCTCTTATTCGACCTTAAATGTGTCACGTCGTGTCTTCCATATTTCGCCTGACATTTAAGCTAACCTCATGAATATTTATAAGCGTTCCTAAACTTAAAAATTGTGAACGCTGATAACAGTTTTTCTCCTGTATATAAATACTTGCTAAAATATAATTTAATTGGATTTGCCTTGATAAGAGGTAAGGACGCGACGGCTAAGGTAAATTTCGGTGTCGAGACCATAGCTTTTATTATATGTAGCGATTTGTTAATAAAAATTGCTGTTTCATTTACCTTTTTAAATAAAAATATTATTTTATTTTCAGGTCATAAAAAAGCGTGACGATAATCATACACTTAAAATATTATTGGTGAATTGTCATGTTTCTTTTTGCATAATAAATATTGTTCAAAATCGCCTGGTAATTATACACCAGCCCAATATATATATATATATATATATATATATATATATATATATATATATATATATATATATATATATATATATAATTTTAATATGTTGCAGACATATTGAAGGTGTTAACATGACATTGATCAATGTAATACAACAGGGCTATTAAGTATATATTTTAATAAGCATACTTATTATCCAACACCGATAGCTCGACTCGGAGTTTCATACACAATACAAACTTCAGATGTTGAGTACAGACTGGCCTTTACAAGATTTTAAAAAAATATATCTGGTTATCATAATTTTTTTTTATTATGTTCCATAAGAAAATAATAACACGATACTGCATTTTTTGTCAGTGGGATTGACGTTGTACAAAGCCTATGAGCATATCAGGGTCGACAGTTACGGTACGAGGCAGTTTACGTGGGTAGGAGGGGAAGATAACGGTTAACCCTAGATGTGAACAGGTAAAGATTGTAGTGATCGGGGAAACATTATCCTGAGTGTCGTTTCCACAGTGCAGTGGTTCGCGTGAAGATGCTGTTCGAGTGGAAGAAGGAAGAAAGTGTGGATGTTTTGCTACAATGTAGGTGGCACGGCAGGTCTTGGACGTGAATGTGCTGACTGGGGGAACCAAGTATGCAAATAGTCCGAACCCTTTCCATGGAAGAAAAGATAGAACAGTGTGAGGCTTGTCACGCCACTTCTGTGAGACAGTAGTTGGAGGGTGGAAATAATTTCTCACTTACAAGTATTCATTCAAAGTCTGTCGAGACTGGAATGTGGGGGTGGGGCAGCTCCCGCCAAACATGAAAAGATTACTCCATTTTAACTCTGATCTGGGTCTTGTGAATTTAAAGGATAACACGTGGCATCGGGTAATTACTGCAGTGGTACAGGGAAACGGCCATTTTTCCTGCCTCTTTAGCGATGGATCGTATGTAGAGGTTCTACTTGAGGTCAAGGGTGACATTATTGCCCAATATTATTTGAAGGCAGGGTTTCTCCCCGACGACAGCAACCATTCATCGCGACTGGTTGAAAAAACAATTAACTTCATTTTATATTTTTAAGTGTGAGCTATTTTATGGGCGATGTTCTAAATATCTTTCTTTTCATGTGCCGTCTCCTTTCAGGTCGTAAGCGACCATGGCTCTCCACTTCACTCTATCTCTTGCAGCTCTCAACAAGTTCCTTCCCTTTGCGAACTCCCCCAGACGACGTTCTGTCAACCACTTGCTTAAGCCCGCTAGGTATGTCATGCAATTTTTTCCTTGTCTCTCTTTCCCCCTATTCGACCTGTGAGTATCAGATTCTTCAGGTTCTCCTTCCTCATTATGTGTCCCAGAAACTTCAGCAGCTTCTTCCTGATGTCAATATAAGCCTCCCCCTTGTTTGCATCCTCTCTAAAGCCTCGTCGTTGGCCATGCGCACAGTCGATGATATCCTTAGTGTCCTTCTGTAGAACCACATCTCCGTCGCCTCGAGTCTCTTCTTCATCTCTGATGAAGTCTTCTAAGAGTCGCCTGCGTAAAGAAGGAAAGATGTCATGTAACAACTCAATGTTCTTTTTGTTACCAAATAAATCCTCCTGTATCGTAAAACGTTTCCCAGGTTTGAGACTGCATCCATGGCCATCCCAATACGTCTACGGATCTCAGTGTCGCATTTAACGTCCTCTGTCAAAATATAAGATATATATATATATATTTGCACTATCTTTCGATGTCCGTTATTACCTGGATTTAAAAACTTACCTAATTTCCTACCTGATGATGGTCGTATGAAACGATTGAAAGCCGAGCTAGTAGCAAAAATAAGACCTGATAAAACCGGAATTTATAAACAAGGATCATACCATTTATTAACGGATTCGAGGTTAATTGTATTTTATTATTAAATATTGTTTGCGAGAGTGATTCTTGCCATATAATTAACTTCATTATTTGTTTTTCGTATGAATGATTTACGTTATATAAATTGAACACGCACTACATAATTGATACATATATATATATATATATATATATATATATATATATATATATATATATATATATATATATATATATATATATCGTGGAATTTGTTTTTATCAATTCTTCCACCAGATACCTATAATTCTTTCATACAAAAACCTGTATCAAAGATAGAGCGTATGTAAATATAAAAGTGAACAATGAAGTCAACACTCTGGGGCGACAGGTTGTTTCATGCTAAACGCAATCGTCAGGCCACGTCGTGACCTAACGATTGCCTCTGACAATTGCGATCTAATTTTGTTTTTCTTTTCAGATGAAAAATTATAAAAAAATTGTCCGAATGTTCATTTTATCCGAGCGTTTTCGGCTATACATTTAGCCATTTTCAACGATTAAATATTTTAACTGTTAAATAAGAAATAATTTGTTGCATGAATGTATTTATATAATGTTTTCATTTTAATGCTGGATTAATTTAAATTATCCAAATTTGCCGGCAAAATAATTTTAAGACCGCGTGGCTATTATTATATTTAAAGCAAAACGGTATAGCAAAAATGAGCAAAAAAAACAACATTTATCAATATTTAGTGCCGTGAACTTTATTGTTAATTACAGCCTCACATCGCCTAGGAATCGAGTTTGATAAGCGAGCACATAAAGATTATTATATCATAACAACGAAAATAATATTAATATAAAATATATGCCAACAAATAACACCAAAATATTATTCAAGACTTATTATAAAGAAGGACTCAAACGTCTAGAAGCTATATTAATACAAATTAAACTTGAGAAGTGTGTATAAGAAAACAAAAGCACGTCTAAATACAGTTTGGCCGTTGAGGATGGCGTTACAATTAAGTGACTTAAATTGTTAATTCTTGCAGCTCTAATTTTTACTTCTTTTTATCCTGGTCTAGGAGAAACGAAATATCTTCGAAGTATCATGTGCTTAATTTTAAGGAGGGCAACTTTTGGTTTGTGATCTTTTCAACCATGAAATACAGAGGGTCCATATGACGGAATAATTGTAGCTTGACCTAATCTTAGCTTAAAAACAGAGCTCCAGTATTTATTCCCATATTCTATATGGCCCCGAGTACATCTGCTTTTCTGGGCAGAGTACTGCGAGACAGGCGGATTTCTTTGTTAACAAAGAAAAATTGTACGGAGCTGTTACGTGACATGTGTCGTCCTATACGGCAGCTAATGTTGGACGATCTCCTCAAAGATGAAGAAGAGACTCGAGGTAGCGGAGATGTGGTTCTACAGAAGGATGCCAAATATATCATGAACCGAGCCTGTGAGCAACGATGGGGTCTTGGAAAGGGTTCAAACAAGGAGGAAGCTTATACTTAACATAAAGAAGAGGCAGATGAAATTTCTGGGACTTAATGAGAAAGGTGGGCCTGGAGAATCCGATACTCACAGGTCGAATAGAGGGAAAAGGAGACAAAGGAAAGCAACTTATTACATACCTGGCGTGTTTAAGCAAGTCGATGGCAGAACATAGTCTGAATGAGTTGGCAGAGGCATAAAACTTATTAAGAGCCACAAGGAATTGCGGGAAGTGGAGAGCGATGATCAGTTACGTCCTGAAAGAAAAAGGCTGAAATATTATATTTTTTTCCTTGGACAACAAGCTCTCTCCGTACATCATTCCATGAAAAAAAATAAACACACGTACAAACACACACATATATATATATATATATATATATATATATATATATATATATATACATATATATATATATATATATATATATATATATATATATATATATATATATATATATATATTCTGGTTTGTCAGTTTTTCATGTCCTTAGCATTGTTGGACACAACTGACAATAACATTAAGATTTTAACTTCATAACACATAGACACATATAAACTATATATATACACAAAACTATGATACGACGCCGTGGATATCTCTGATTTCGCGCTATTCACACATGGGTGTATCACCCACGACGATGGCGGTACCTAAAATTAAGAAAGAACGTAAGACAAGGAAAATTCGCCTCATTGGATTTGTTTAACCTTAACAATGAAGTGATTTTAACCGAAACAGAAGTTACATAAGACGCGCACATAGCAGCGTGGTGGTGGAAAAGACAGGAAGAATATTTCCGTGACTCCTACACTAGACAGTAAAGTAAAACGTGAAAAAGACCAGTCATCCATTGTTATGAGACAGGATATGTGTTCGTTAGCAATAGGAACGGATCAAGATGGAAGCTGTGAATTAAGAGATGCCAAAATTGTGTAAGTACTGACATTTAACAATCTGGAATTTGGTTTGACCGAGGATGGAAAATGTGATACAGAAATCCGAATATAAACACAATTTTTAGAAATAGAAAAATTTCGTTAGACACAAAAAAGATAAGATTCGCTCAAGTGTTAAGAAATATCACTCCATCTTTATGGCAGTGAATGATGTACAAGTTTCTCGTCGATGAACAGAAGACTTGAAACAATAGAGACCTGGTACTATGGAAGCATAATGAGAATACCGTTGAGTATGTAAGCAACGAAGAAGTTTTAAAGAAAATGATAACAAAAAGAACACCGATGTTTGAATAAGAAAGACGGTGGAAATTTCTTGGGCACATTATGAGGAAAGATGGTTTAGAGAAGTTAAAACTCACAGGACACACTGAAGGAAAGAGAGTTAAATGGAAGCACAGAATAGCCTACGGAACCCATTTTTCTAAATGGATGGCGGAACATTGACTGAGAATGATAGTAAAATAAAATATTGATTAAAGCGACAAAGGGTGGAAATAGTGGAGGACTATGATCTCTCAAGTGCAGAAGGGAGACGGCACATAAAATGACACAAGGCCAAATAAATGACGAAAATTATACGATATGATTACACAGCCACAAGTTTTTAAATATTCTATTTCTTCATTTAAGGAAATCTAACAGTTTTAATTCTTTAATTGAAATTTCATTTTAAAATTTGATCCTGTTTTGTAATGAAGATGTGAAATTAAGAAGTGGAGTTATGAGGTTTAGTGTGGAAAATGGAACAATTGATCCGTTTCGTCGTCTCTTTTTAATTACATTTGAATCGATAATTTAAAGTCATTTTCCCTTTTAAATTGGGATTTTGAATCTTGTACTTTTTTCTAAACATCGCATTAAACTGTAAATGATATTACGCTTAAATTAATGGCCCTTCCTTTATATCCGTTACAGAAATGTACGTAGCGAGATTTATATAAACAGAAACGACAAGAAAATTCAACGTAAATAAAATCTTTTTGTTATGAGGAATGGCTCATTGTTCATTTTAACATTTTTTATTTCTAGGTTCCTGTGCCTGCAGGAGAAAATTCTTGAATTAATCGAAACCACTCCAATAAACCATTGTTAGCTGCATGTTATTGACAATGGATATTCCGAGCAACCTTGCTCTTTTTAAATTGCATCTCTTTGTTATATTCCCCTTTCAGAAACAGCAGTAAAATTAAATAATTGATTAACATATTAATGCAGATATATTAGAAATGAATCGACGTTGAAATCTAATTCTCTTCCGTACATTTATCTTTAATCATATTTAGGTGTTGCATGTTTGATTGTTATTTATATATAAGTTAGAAATTTGAGGAATATCCCAAACATGATATTATAGTAAAATAAAGACTTAAACACAAATAAAAATTAATTGTCGGATGCGATTCTGTAGGAAATATTCCATAAATTATAATAGTCTCTTTCTGTTTCTAAATATGTGTCCTTTTTTGTTAAGATTTTCCTTAAAACATCATCGCTGATCTGATATTCCATTTCAGCGTCTTTCTGTCATCTCAAGTCACTTATTCATAAAAAATATAATTGACCTGAAAACTGTCGACCAAACTTTATGAGTTTTAGTTAAAGCATTTGAATGGAATTTGCAACAATGTTCAACATAACTAATGGATATATCAAAAGTAGAATTAATAAGAATTCAACTAAGGAAAAGGGATTCCAGTGTTTTAGACTAAACACACTATTAATATATATATATATATATATATATATATATATATATATATATATATATATATATATATATATATATATATATATATATATATATACTATAAAACCTCTCTTCGGGTTCATATGACGTTCACTTAAATCTCTTTTCCGTTTTCCTCTTCTCAGAGTAACTTCAACTTTAAATGTTGTAATGAAATTTTCTTTAATCTTTGTAGCCCATGACTTTAACTTTAATTTTCCACAAGATTATTATTTCTAATTTTGTATATATATATTAGAATATTCAAATCATGTTTAACGGCCATCGTTGGAGACTATGTGAGAGGAGGATTCTTCAAATCATCAATATTTTAGTCAGTTTCCTTGCAAGCTTCATTATCGACATATTACGTCAGCCTCATTTCGTTCCCAATTTCCAGTTCCTCCAGTCTCATTTCAAATGATATTTTTGACACGATATGAACGGCTCTTATTATAATGGACACGATTGTAACTTTTATATTCAATACCTATCTCCAAGTAATGTTCTACTATATATTTTAAAATTTCTCTTTCGCCCGAAACAGAAATGTCTACTCTGATATTCTATATTTATTTATTTTTTATTTTATTATATTTTCTTTTCTTTTATTTATTTATTTATTTTTTGAAAACTGTCAAATCCATTTTTCTTCTTTGGGTCATTTTGTTTGTCTGGCTGTCAGTATTTTGTAATTTTCTTTTTCAAGAAGAGATTCTGTTTTGTGCAAGTATCATTTACTGTATGGAACGCCCAAAACGTTTGCCCAGTCCATAATGCATGACTTACTCCGCCATGTCATAGTTTATGAAAGTATTTCAGAAACGAGTTTGATACATCCAATATATACACCACACAAACTGCTGGATTTTTGGGATTTGTCAGGCATCACCTTGACGCAATTCATCCTAGTGCACATATTCTGGAGTGCGATGGTGAATTCTCCCGTTTGTCTCTTTAAGGTTCTTCTACGTAACTATTCCCCTGATTTTACATTCACAAAAATTTATGGATGCCCTCTTATTTCTCCGTTCACGTTTTTCTTTTCACATTTTTCTCTGTTGTATTATCCTTATTTTGTTCCTATTTCGAGTCTGTTTTATCAAATATTTCCATCGCATTGATACATATCTTTCCTCTTACATCCAATTGCTGCTTTCTTTGTTTTTCACATATTATATCTTTGCCTCTTCTTTGGAGTAAAGATTATTTTGGGAACCAATAGATTTCTTCACCAGTTGCTACATTGATTTGATGGCGCTGTGTGTAATATTACTGTCCAAGTTTTCATGCATTTTATCAGGTTTCTGTGAATAACTTACTTTTCATTATTTTGTTGACCTACAAACATAATCTTTTCTTTTATTTTCCTTTCATTTCTTCCTACTTTATAGAGTGAAATTCGAGTAATCCTAGGCATATATCGTTGTATTCTGTTGTTGACTATCTTACTTCCCGGCTGGTCAATTCCATTTGTTTACACAATTTTTCCCTTCTGAGTAACTAATTTTGCGCAACTCTCTTTCGCAAATACAATTCAGATATCGTCACGAAAGCAGAACATGTTCTAATCAGCTTTCTGAATTCTTACGTTTTTCGCAAATAATTTTCCGTCATGCATGTACATGTCATGGTATAAAAATATCACATGCTAGCGAATACTTATATTTCGAAGACTATTATGATTAGATTTATGGGTATTGTGACTATGCGAAATACTAGTAGAGATGGCGAGACTCTGTGTAAAACACTCTTTTGATAAGTATATGTGCAAAAGATTCCTTGTATTCAAGCATGCCTATCGGCTCATGTTAGTTTGCGTTTCTTTAAAATTCGCAGAGTCAAACTGTGGTTTATACAGCAACAATTCTGAGCAGACCTTAGTTAGAGTACAGATATGTGCCATATATTTTTAATTATTTCATCGAAAGCAAAGCAATATGGCGACAATGGCGGAAGTGGTACTGAGTGTGAAAAGATATGAAGAAACGAAAAATATTATTAAAGAGAAAGAACAATAAAGAACATGAATTTAGAGAGAAGGTAACGATAGACATTGCATTTATATTTTTGAAGATCAAAATTGAATGGAATGCATGATGTCGAGAGAAAACTTCATTAGCGAGAAATCTGTGAGAAGACATTGTTAGCGTAGAACTTACGGTTACATCTAGCAATTTCATCTTCAAAAAACATACAGATTTGAATTAAAAAAAAATATTTTTCCATACTTGATGGGGACCACCAATAGAGACCGGTCGCTCTACTATTTAACTCATAGCCTGATGGGAAAATAATTTTCATAAAGGCTATTTGGGTGAAGTTAATATAAAGAACTCAATCCGCAAAACGAAACAGTCTCTCCGCTTTCTTGTTCCGAGCCTTTAACCATCTGCATATCCAACTGTCATTTACTATCAATTTCCTGCTATATTCCTTTTGCTTATCTAGGTAAGTATTTGATAGTTACGTGATCAGTCTGTAGTTGTTCACCTGATTTCCTGTTCTGGGCCCCTTTTTGTGTAAATCTTCTTTGGCACGCATCAACCTTCTCTTTTATTTAAGCAGTTTGAAATGTTAAACCAGTCTGGCGCGTAACACTTTAAATTCCAGTAATAAATCCGTAAATCCAATCTGATCACAATGTTTTTCAATTGCTATTTTCAGGGTGTTTCTTTTAAACGATGCATTTCTATATTCTGGAATGCATTGTTTTAGAATAACCCAGATATATATTCTATGAGTAAAAGGCGCACATACATATAGAAACATAAAAATGCAAACAATTGAAAGGGGGGTAGGAAATGGATGCGTCGAATCATCAAAGTAGCAAAGCAAAAGCCGGAATAAATGAATATATATCTATTGTCAAAATCAGAACGACTGGAAAAATTAGTCGGAGCTACGTCCAGTCACGAGTCGACTTTCGCCATGTATGTATGTATGTATGTATGTATCTCATTCTGGACATTAACGCTCTACATTTCTCCGTCTGAACACCCACCACACGCTCTATCTATCTATCTATCTATCTATCTATCTATCTATCTATCTATCTATCTATCTATCTATCTATCTATCTATGTCAATATACAGTTTCACCATCTCCGAATCTATCCATTTATTATATAAATCTGAATACTATCTACCTACTTTTTTTTTACTAATGCTCCGTCTCTCTCCTTTCTCTCTCTCTCTTTCTCTCTTTCTCTCTCTCTTTCTCTTTCTCTCTCTCTTTCTCTCTCTTTCTCTCATTCTCTCTCTCTCTCTTTCTCTCTCTCTCTTTCTCTCTCTCTTTCTCTCTCTCGACCATTTCTCTCTCTCTTTCTCTCTCTCTCTCTCTTTCTCTCTCTCGACCATTTCTCTCTCTCTTTCTCTCTCTCTCTCGACCATTTCTCTCTCTCTCTTTCTCTTTCTCTCTCTCTCGACCATTTCTCTTTCTCTCTCGACCATTTCTCTCTCTCTCGACCCTTTCTCTCTCTCTCTCTCTTTCGACCATTTCTCTTTGACAGTCAACGACGAAATTATTCATACAACGATCAATTTTCAATATTTGATTCCATCTCTCAGAAAATAATGCATGTATGATGCCAGGATTTTTATATGTTAATAAGCACAAAGGAAGGAATATACAATTCGATTTTCACAACAACAGGTTAAATACAACAGATTTGACAGGCGAATTATGCAAAATAGGAAAAGACAAAATTATTAGTACAGTAGAAAATGTCGTTTAAAATTGATTGATTCGTGTAAGTATAAGTAATTTACATAATTATTTTATCGGTGAAAACTTATAGACTATTTATTCAGGAGAATATTTGTATTATTTCCAGTAAAGAATATCATGTGGTGCATAGAGGGTTAGCATTATTTCTACATTAACAACACTATGGGAAAGACAGTTGAGCTTAGCGTTGACATTAGACAGAGAATTGTTAACTTCCACAAGTCGGGACATAGTTACAATACTATTTCAAACTGGTTAGATATCCCTAGATCTACGGAAGATTCCGTTATATGGAAGTTTAAATAGTATGGTACGATAGAGAATGTTCCTGGGCGTGAAAGAATAGCGAAATTGTCACAGTGAACTGCATGAAAACTGTGTCGAGAGGTTAATAAAAACCTAAGAGTTGTTTTGAAAGACATCGCCAAATTTTAGACATAATGTGTATCAGCGTAAGTACTCACACAATACAATGTTGTTTAAATATTAGGTCATTTCATGAATTCTGTCCGAATTTTAACTTTTTGTTAAAATGAACGAAATTTAAAGAGTATTTTATAATGTCTAAAGGAGCTGAACATTATTTTTATGTTTAGATGCATTTAAACTGATCAAATTTTATTTCAGAGAACAATAAAATTAAATGTTCTTTGATTAAAACCCTGCTAACATGCAAGTACCTAAGAATCATTTGAGGCACATAATGCTTTATGAATTCAAGAAAGGAAACTCAGCAGCCGAAGCGGCTAGAAACATTCACTCAGTTTATGGGGAGGAATGTGTTAATGAAAGAACTTGCAGAAGATGGTTTGCAAAATTTGAAGATGAAGATCGAACCGGACGTCCAGTTGAGTTTGATGTAAAGCTTCTTGAAGCAGCCCAAGAAGAAAATCCTGCTTTATCAGTTGAGGAATTGGCAGTGGTTCTCAGTTCAAGCCATACAACTGTTCATCGTCATCTTCAACAACTTGGAAAAGTTCCTAAACTTGGAAAATGGCTGCTTCATGAATTGTCTCAAATCCCGAGTTGACATCTGCATTTCTCTCCATTCTCGACAACTATTTCACCTTTTTTTGGATAGATTTGTGACTGGCGACGAAAAATGGATCTTTTATCGAAATGTCAAGCGTTGTAGACAGTGGCTTGGTAAAGAGGAAGGACCCCAGCCACAGCCGAGAAGGGAACTTCATGGGCAAAAGGTTCTTCTTTCAATCTTGTGGGATTGTCAAGGAATAATCCACTTTGAATTCTTACCACCTAATGCAACAATTAATGCTCAAATATACTCTCAGCAATTAGATCGTTTGAACCAAGCTTTGAGGAAAAAAAGACCTGCTCTAGTGAATCGAAAACGGGTGATGTTTCATCAGGACAATGCGTGACCACACACAGCAAGAATCACGTCACAAAAGATCGAAGAACTTGGTTGGGAGAAATTTCCTCATCCACATTATTCCCCCGACCTTGCTCCTTCAGACTACCATTTGTTTCGTAGCTTACAGAATCATTTGGAAGAAACAGCTTTTGTAACACAGGAAGAGGTTAAAGCTGACATTTGTGAGTTTTTCGAATTAAAGCCAAAATAATTTTATAGTAATGGAATGTGTAAGCTTGTTAATAGATGGAAGGAAGCCATAGATAATCAGGGAAAATACATTGTTCATTGAATCTGTAATTAAATGTAACATTTGGTCACTTGTTTTCTCTATTCAAAATTCGGACAGAACTTATGGGATGACCTGATAGAAAGGAGCTATATGGAAACCAACCATGACGAACCCTTCTTCACCAACTATGTCACATTTTTATCCTGTGTACCTTTGCCAAAACATTCTTGGACAAAGAAAATTGCTTTTGGGATCAAGTACTATGGAGTGATGAAAAGAACACTGAGCTTTTTGGACATAATGATGTAAAGAAGATTGGGTGCAAGAAAGGTGAGGCTTTCCTCGCAAAGCACACAGTGGCATCATTAAAACATGGAGGCGGCTCGATGATCTTGTGGGGTTGTTTTAGCTCAAGGAAGATTGTACATTTAATTGCAATGAGAGGAATAATGAAATCTGAAGATTAAATTCTGGATTGAACTCTACAAATATTAGCGCAAAATCCTCATCTAAGTCGGCGATTTACTTTCCAGCAAGATAATGATCCCAAACATACGTCTAAATCAGTAACTGCGTGGCTTCAGAAAAATAAGATTACAGTTCTGCCATGGCCTTCAATGAATCCTGCCTTGAATCCTATTGAAAATCTATGGCAAGAATTGAATGTTCGAATAAATCGACGGTACCATAAACTTTCAGGAATTAGAATGTTTAACCATTGAAGAATGGAAGAAAATCCCAGAAAAGACTTGTTCAATCTCAACAAAAAACTTTAGAAACCGATTACAGAAACATATAAAGAGGAGAGGCCATGCTATTGACTATTAATATTGTGAAAATTGTTCAATTTTTTCTATTTTTCATATTGTAAAAATAATTTTGTCTTTTCCTATTTTGCATAAATCGCCTGTCAAATTTGTTGTATTTAACCTATTGTTCTGAAAATTGAGTTTATGTTCCTTTTTTGTGTTTATTAACATGTAAAAACTTGGCATCATACGGACATTAGATGTTGAGAAATGGATAAAAATATTGAAAATTGATGGGTGCATGAATAATTTCGCCGATGGCTGAATATGAGTCTGGATCCATCACTATATCCATCTATGACGACATTCAATCATCATTAGTTGCCCCCAAATTCTCTTCCTCTACCAACTAAGCGAAACAAATATATATATATATATATATATATATATATATATATATATATATATATATATATATATATATATATATATATATATATATACATATATATATATATATATATATATATATAGTTAGTTTAGACTTTTGATGTAGGATTATATGCTAGTTACACAAATCATCATTGAATTTGATCCATTATTCTGCTATTTTGTCAGGCTAATTCTATCCTCGTAAGTTGTTGGCGTATTACAAATAGGCCAGTATAAAGTAACAGGTTTCGACTGTGGGATGTAGGTCTTAGAGAAATTGAATATTTTTTCTGAAATTGATGTCAAAAGATGTTGCTGATTCTCTAAGCTGGGGGAAGCAATTCTCAAGAAAATGAGAATTTGAGTTCTTGCCTTTGTTCCCGGCTAATATCGATCGAAGAGATCACACAAGTTTTACCAACTGAATAGTTCTTTATAGACATCAATATTCCCCACATTCTGCTTAGTTCTATTTTTTCTGGTTCACCTAGGGAATGTTCGAGATTCTGATTTTGTATTATAATACAGAAATTGCATTATTATGGTGTTTATTTAATGCAAACCAAAAATAAAAAAATAAGTAATTATGGAACAGCATCTAAATCGAAATAGTATATTTTACGAATGTTTGTTCCGATGTACATAAGCGATGATGTTAGGCCAATTTCACATGGGTAGGAGTATTTTTGATTTTAATGAACATGAAGATCTCCATCGGCGAGGCAAAACGCGATTCATGTTAAACATATTAACACTTAGATTTTACTTTTTCTATATCGTTTTACAATTTTTTAATCGATTAACCCCAATCAAAGCGATACCGACACAAAGACACTGGAAGTGAAAGTGTAGGGAAATACTTTAGAAGGAAGCGGAAACTCAATCTTAAACAGCAAACAAAGAATTTAAACTCTGCCCCTGTTCAAAATACCGTAGGGAAGTGTGGCGGTGATGGAAATGGCTATGAAGGCCCAGCCAACTCCTGAAGATTCGTGAGAAGTATTCACAGTGGAGTGTGGCTGGGCGAGTCTGGCCCTCCTGACCGCACCTACCCGGACATAGCTCAATTAGCACCTATTTAAACACACACACACAAACCTACCAAAGTCCATCCGAAACAGAGAAGTAGAAAAAAATGGCATAATAACGTCATTTAAAAGATTTAAAATAATGATATCCCTAATAATAAAAAGGAATAGCCAAAACTTAATAACTTTAACTAAGAACACGACCACAATGTTCTCACCGTGTTTGTAAAATAAACGTTCCTATAACACATACATAAAATCCCACGAATTCAGTTAAAAATAAAAAATAAAAATCGCGCTTAACAATGGCCAAGAGAATAGCCGAAAGCCTTTGGACAATTTTTACACACTTTGTGTCCAGAAAAGAAAGAAATATACGAACACAAGAAGAATTAAATAAAAAGCTTAATAGCAGTATGTTGCCAGTCGTCTTCACCGAAACTTGTATAAATTGCTGCCCAAATGCACAATATATACGAGGGTCATTCAATAAATAAGGTGAATTTTTCGGTATAAGGACTTCTAATGCAGATAGAAGCTTACTTTTTTTTCAACGTAGTCTCCCAGCACTGTCACACACTTTTCCCATCTGTGCACAAGCTTCCGTATTCCCTCAGCGTAAAATAAATTGGACTGATCTCTCAGCCAGTCGCTCACAACACTTTTGACTTCATCGTCACTTTTAAACTTCGTGCCTCTTGTGAACGCTTTCAAGGGACCAAACAGGTGAAATTCTGAAGGGGTAAGGTATGGGTTGTAAGGGGGGTGAGGAAGAAGTTCCCAGACCAGCTCGTTTAGGGTCTGCACCGTTTGGGCTGCTGTGTCAGGCCTTGCGTTGTCATGATGCAAGATGACTCCTTCTGACTGATGACCCCGGTGTTTGTCCCAACAGATAAGCTCAAAGTCCTTGCAATGTCATCCACTGTCACCCTTCTGTCAGACTGAATGAGGTCATTGACTGATTAGATCACCTCAGGAGACCTCACTTCTGTAGGCCTCCCAGGCCTGTCTTCATCCTCAACACTGCTCCGTCCTTCTTTAAACAATTTAGCCCATTTGTAGATATTTGCTGAAACATGTGGCACCATACACAGTTGACATTCTCCTATGAATTTCAACTGGTTTGCACCCTTCAGCAACCAAAAACTTGATAACTGACCGCTGTTCAATCCTGGAGCATGCTTCTTGGTCGGTCATCTTTGTTAATCGCCAAAACTCTCAAAGTTTTTTTTTAATCTGCAAAAGAAATTAAATCCATGTGAAAAAGAAGTAAAACAAAAAAATAAGAAAAAAGTAAGCTTCTATCTGTACTAGAAGTCCTTATACCGAAAAATTCAACTTATTTATTGAATGACCATCGTACACACACACACACACACACACACACACACACACACACACACACACACACACACACACATATATATATATATATATATATATATATATATATATATATATATATATATATATATATATATATATATATGGATGAGATAACGATATATATATTTCTATATTAAGAAGAAAATTGTGAAAAAATGTATAACAAAGTAGAAAAAGTTTTCTTGTGAAGCAATTCGTCCTTTAGGACTTCATCGGAAAACGTTTTATGTTACTCGTTCGTGCGCATGTGTAGTCACGCATGCGTACGAACGAGGAATGTTGGAAATATTTTATTTTATTTTATTTTTTATCTAACCGATTTGACATAAATTCATTTTTTTCTTTTATTTCCTATACTCTTGTCATTAGATACCCCACAGTTTGATAATAGAAGATCTGCCACGAATGGGGCAATGTTGCAAGGCACTCTCTGGACATTTTCGTCGTAGTGAATTGTTTTCTTCTTTGATCAGAGTACCATTTTTTAGGTAAAAATTGTGGCCAGTCTTGTTACGGTGGGCTACCAACGCATTAGATGTATTGTTTTGTAAAATACTTCTTTCGTGTTCATATAAACTTTTATTTAGATTCCTTGAGGTTTCCCCCATGTATTTTTGTGGAAATTATTACAGGCGATTGAGTAAATTCTTCAAATTTTAGCTTATTGTTTTCTTTAGTATTGACTAATTCATTTATTGTTTTAGATGTTTTTGATGTTGGATTTAGATAGATACTTTTCAGATGTAGATGTGAAAGTTTTAGTTAGTAGGACAATATATATTTTGATTCATTTTTGGGCCTTTTGTTTCGCATTGAATATAAAATTATTAAGCTACTGAAGAAACTTGAAAGTATTTTCAACGTGTTTCTATTCTTCATGTATATTAAGGCTACAAATTCCGGATTTTATTTTGTCGTTATGACGACAATGTAAATTTATTAGGTCGTTTTTGTTGAGTCATTTTGTTAGACCTTTCACAAATTATGATCATTAATACGCTTGATATAACTTAACATGCAGTGTAAGTGTCAGAAAACCTGCAAAATTACTCCGGTCTCAGCCGTGACATTAAAACAGAAAAAACAGCTGAACAGCTTTAACAAAACAAGCCTTGCAAAAAGAAGAAAAATGCCCACATCTGCAAGAAGCATTGCAATAAGCATTGCAACTCACTTGCAGGATTCACAAGCCGTTGTAGTTCTAGCGGGATCCAAACACTTTGTTGTGCAAGAAAGTGTGCTATTGAATTAATTAATAAAGAGAATAGCAATACAACATAATCACATAAAAAAGTTTAAAATAACCACATAAGTCTTCATATAACAGCAATTGCGTATGTATATATATTTATATCTGAAATATTCATACAAGGTGTTTATGTGTTTTTGTAAGGGATTTGATATCTAAAAAAGGTGATCTTTATTACTTATCTTATGTTGATTGTCACGAGCCTGAATAAGTACGTCTTTCTGGTTTGACTGCCAGGAACCAAAGAGGATGTTTGACTTTCGCGCCTAACGATCCCTCGGGCAGTTCACGTGACTATCTATATATTATTTTTAGCTTTTTAAAGGGTTAGTCAAGGGGAGATAACTTTTGTCTCCCTCAACAACATTTATCAAATTTGTCAGTGATGGCCATACTCGTTTATTGAGTCGACAACCGCCATGTATGTATGCAACAAGTGAATGGTGAAAATTTATCTCCCAAGTAAAAATAATGTCTAATGTTAAGTCATTTGGTAAGATACCAAAAAATAAATCAGCAGGGATACTTCCAGCATTTCCCCGAGAAATATATATATATATATACGTGTGTGTACGTGCGTGCGTGTGTGTGCGTGTGTATTTGTAGTATTTCTTTATGGTGCATTTCAGCCATTCAATCGATTATTGCAATCTAATTTGTTCCGCCAGAATTTTACAATCTCGAAAGCTCTCGTTTATCGCTAATTCAGGCTACCAGAGGGACAGAACTCATCCCGTAAATACACACACCTTTTCGTAATGGAACATTTCACTGGGCATTCTCCTCACCTTTGAGTCAATAAGATTATTAAAATTTTATTGCAATTTTATGACGTACATTTCTCTCTTCACGTCTTAATAAGGTTCGCTGGGCGGTTGCTCACTCAGCCGATTGTCAGAATGAAGATTAACCAATATCATATTCCCGTCCAAGAGCTTGGTAACATCACTTGTGAATTTCAGCAACGAAA
>OZ038478.1:51372143-51409643 GCA_964036315.1 Acanthosepion esculentum
AGTCATAAAAGCCGATTCCAACATAAAGGCAATATCTAATATCGTACGTAGTACGATTTTGGGGTGCTCCTCTCTTAGACTTCTTCAAAGGTACTGCCTCCAAAACTGCCGCCCTCCTCTCGAAATGGGTCATTTCTGGAATGGAGAATTTCATAAAATGTCCAGCAGAAACCGAACAGCCAGCCCTGGTTTTCCTCTGAATGCGCTGCACTACTAAAATATCTATTACAGTGAACGATGTTGTAGGGCACTCGTTGCATCAGAAATGGCTGATAGTTGAAAGAGGGTCCTAGAAAATACAAAATGTTTTTATGCACAAACCGTTCATGCCAAGGTCGAAAATAAGCAACCTGGTTTCCGGGAGTTTTGGAAGATCTCCACCAAAGTCTGAATAGAAGCAAAGTATCAGTGCCTAGTATTATAAATGGTCCTGGCGTTATCCCATCCCCGTTAGATAAGGTAAAGTACTTTTATTATAGCTCTGGAAGATTCAAGACTTTTGAAAAGTCTTGTCGCTAAGAAAGATACGAGTCCTGATAAAATCCCAATGGTTGCCATTAAGAATAGCAAACCTGAGCTATCCTCGATTTTAGAGAAAACATTTAACCGCAGTTTGAAGGAGAAATCATTCGAAAGTCTGTGGAAGGCGTCAAGTGTATGTCCTGCTTTCAAAAATACGGGTCAGTGTTCATTCACATCTCATTATAGATTCAACAGCGCTTTTGGGCGTTAAATTCAATCAGACCTCAAATGAAGCTTGTACATATAATCCTTCATTAAAGATACTGAAAATATGGTCGGTTACCTGTACGTATGTCGGTATTAAGTGCCTGACTTCTCGTGATATCCTCTAAATTTACAATAGCAAGATCAGGCTTAAAATGTTGTACTATAACGGCAGAGAATACCCAGTCATCACTTTTCATTCTCGATAGTGTCCAAAACCATCTCCGCGTCCTGGGGGGGGGCGGTGACAAATTTCTTACCGCCTTACATTTCCTTTCTCTCAGACGAAACGTCCCGAGCCTCTCACTGCTCTATTGTCATAGAAAGTGCCCAAACGATTTATATCCATTAGTTCCGTCAGTTCTAATCGTTACGGCTAAGACTCCTGCTGGAGAAAACGTTAATGTACTCATTATAAGTAATATGGTGTCAAAATAATTGCGGCGCTGAGATTCTCAAATGAAATTTATTCAGGAAAAAATTCCACGCAGACGACACATTTTTTGAAGAAAGGCAACAGTGAATCCATTCGCTTTAATCAGATTCTTCATAGAGTATATTCGATAATATCCATCGTATTATATAAAAATATATATATTAACATTGAATTGAAATTCATACATTAATAATGGCTGTTGTAAATTAACTGAGTGTTGCTTGGCGTATTCAATTATGCTTTAAATAAAAATACCATACGTTGATAACTTTAACACACATATGTTATTGAAATTATTATCATAAGAAAAATATTATTAAATTTGACTGGTTTTATTTATTCAGACTGCTATTTGTAATGAAATGACTCGATCGATAGGAAAACAACTATTCATAATTGAGCCACGTCCTCCTGGAGTTAGTTGAAACTGACACCTGTTTTCTTCACATATACTGTGACCAATTCGATTATAGTTAGTTCTTTCTTGATTTCAAGGTAAAAACTGAGAACTTTGTAACATATTTAAGCGAAATATGTTACAATTTCTCCTTACAGTCATGATAGGATGGTGGTGGTACGGTGAAGTAATGGACAGCTGCTCGGATTGAGGAATCGGAAAGGCGAGTTCGAATTCCAGTCGAAGCCATTACATTTAATTACGTGTTAATACCCTTGGAAAAGGCATGAATCCTCTTCTTCTCCCCCAGCTATGGATAAATAGCAGAATAGATTTTGACGGCAACTGGTCTACCGCAAAAAGAAATGGCCACCTACTGCAGGAAAAATCTGCCTCGTCTGTCATGGCCCATAACTGACTGAGTATGGAGGTTGATTTGATTCAGCGAAGGATTCAGTTTACTACCAGGAAAGAGTGCTGAAAACACGGAAATATTTAATCTAATATGATTTAATAATTGCCAAAGTAAATTAATGCTATGAAAATAACATAGGCAATCATATTTATATTTGTCGCTGATAGCCTCGCTATGGTTTTGTGGAAGTCAAGCAAGTCCAATCAAGGCAACGCAACGACGATGATGATGATGATGATGATGACGATAATGATGATATTATTCTTTAGAATATTTCCGAAATACGTATTAATGTACATTTTTTGAAAGTTACTTGTCATAGACAAAGCAGCGAGTTACTAAAAATACGTACTGTCCATCAGTAAATCTCTTACGACTTATACTAATCTCTTATGAAATGTTAAGACAACCATCTGGAAATGCCAAACGTATGTTTCATCCATTTTGGAAATGTCCACTAACAGAAATGGTGGAAATCTTATAAATAGTATTTTCTTTTCAACTGATACTCATACGGGTAGTAAATAAATTCTGGATATACATATATAAATGAATAGATATATGTATATAAATTATAGTGTATCAACGAAGATATGAAATCTTAAATCGTTCAGTCGGTCGAATACAATAAAATGTCAGTGTGATTAACCTAAGTCACTTGCTCAGCTGAATGATAGACGTATTATAGAATATGGTATTTCTTATACGATTTGCTTTTCGAAGAAAAGATAAAATCAGTTGAGAGAAATCATTCCCTGGAGTATAGCGAGAAACTTCCAGGCATTGTCGCAGTATACATCAGACAGTAGATAACGCTTGTCGTTAAATAAATATGTAGAAAGAGTAACAATATAATTATTTGAACTTACTAATCAAAGGGCTAACTGAAAGAAAAACCAATAGAATAAATAAGAGGTTATTCCAATCATGGAACGAAATACGAATTTATAAATAAATGTATATTAAACATATTATATCTAAGCAGAACCACTTCGGTTAAATATGTTCAATAGTTCGGATAGACAAAATATTTTGGTGAGTTTCCTCCCAGTTAAGATTAAATCGTTTAATATCAAGTGGAAATTTTAAAAGGAGCTTAGCAAATTATGTCATGTATCCCAACACATTCGGTCTTCACTTGTTATTTTCAAGTATAGAAAGTAGAGATTCAAGCCATAACCAATTAACATTTACAACGTAAAGTGTTTACAATTTAAAATAAACGTGCTGTGATATGAAGCAGAAGTTAACCACGCAGGGAAAATATGGCTCCCGTATTTAAAGGTAATTTAACACACGGTCAGTACAGCTGAAACAAATTATATGGATATTAAAAGGACTTAGGCGGTACCAGCTGAAGTTGATGAGAACTGTCCATTATAATTGTATAAACAAATGCGAAATTTGGAAACAGAAACCATCAATAATACATGGTCTTTGAACTAACTCTTTTGACACTACCCAGGCAAAATGCATAATGAAAGGATATCAGAAAACTTAGTATATCTGCCAGCATACTGAACGCTATCATCTCATGCGTACATGAAGGTATGAAATCATCTTTATAAATTGATTGATGAATTTTTTCACAAATTCTAAAAAACAGAGTTTATTTGTCATGGACTTACTACTCTTTGCTCGCAGTTCCTGAAGTGAATCATGTAGTATATATGTACGCATATAATGATGGTAATATTGGTGTAAAATTTGACAACGGTACGTCATGTGGGCACTTTACCCATCAACGTTTTAAGGTAAAATCCTTTACTATGGTTGCAGTATTCCTAATCTACTCTTTCAAAATCAGTTCAAGAGATAACTGGCTCGTATTCACTTGTTATTAAAAGTTTTGGAATAGAAGTCACACTTGTGAAGACAATGGTGGTTCATGGGCCAAAGCCAACGCCCAAACAAGTTAAGGGAGTTAGACAGCAGCACTAATCTTGTAGATTTTCAACTGTACCCATCCTAAATGGTGGTGATATTCTAAATTATCTGAAATATATTACATACATTGGCATTAAAATGAACAACATCATTAAAGCAACTGGTGCTTTTGAGAACATTTAACGCCATCAGTGAGGTGTCAGAGAAATTACCTTGAAAACAAAGTCTATCATAATATGGTACACATGGCCCTAATCTAGGATCTGAGAAACATGTACGTGTTATTGCATCTGTAAGCGAAGATTTGTTATAACATGGCACAGGTCCTATTTAATCGGTTAAATTCATGAAATTACAGGATGGTGATTTGAAGGGACTACTAATTGAATAATAATTATTTCAATTCTCAGTAAAGTAGGTCGAATACAAAACAATTAAAACAATTAAAAACGAAAAGCGTTAAATTTATATTGTAATTTAATGGAATTAATAACAGTTTCAAGAATTGAATTCAGAAGCTACTGAACAAGATTCAACAAAATTGGGTTCAAACCAAGATCCCAAAATCTATCCACTGCCTGCCGATACGAAAAAGACAAATAATGTAATGTCCGAATTCTTTGGTTTCTGGAGAATTTAGAATTTGGACGTTTTGTTAACACTACGCTATATGTAGTAAATGTTTATGATCTAAATTATTTTAGACAAAAAATATTTAAAAAAAACAAAGCGTCTGCTTTGTGTTGAACCACAAGATACGGGGATTTATTTATGCTGACTAGCCCCAAGAACCTAATTATATTTACAAAAATGTATCTAGGAATGCCTTGAAATACCATATGACCAATATGAAAATAATGAAATTGAGCATTGTCAATTGTCATTTTCTGGTGCCTGGCTAGTAGATGAATAGATTAATCATTGTTATCCGGAAAGACTTCCTATATAAAGCCAACGCGCATTTCGCTTAGTTATCATTTTTTTTCGAGCGGAAAGCAAATGTCAGACACGTGAGACACCCGTATTGTGTAGCCTGAAGAATTAAATGAGTCGATTGATTGAACATTACTTTCAGGGTTGAACCAAAACCTCTGAATCACTAGTCCTACATTAGAGTATTTTGATTTGCTCTAGCTAATGGAGACATTTTACTCAACAAGTTTTTCTTTATATTTAATAAAACTGTTGTTAGAGTTGTACATTTCTTGAAGGAGCTCTTTTTCAGCCTAACTTCAGAGACAAAAGTTTACTACGGCCACCTATATAATGGGTTCTCACTAGACTTTGCCGTCAATCACAATATCAAGAATTTTAGGAACCCTGAATCAACCCTATCGAAACGACACACCGGCCCCAACCGAGGAGGGAAAAGAAAATCAAATGACCGATGAGGTCGGCATTACTCAACAAAGCTAATGGAAGGAAAATTGATAGAGCTTGTAGCCGGGGGAGTGTGGCGTGTGTGTAAAGAAATCATTGGTTTGTTGATAGACGTTTCAACGATAAATGGTTGCCGATGCCTGTAGGTTACAATGTTGGCTTTCATAAAACATTGACTTCGCATCATCCATGGCTACACACCAGTGGATATAGTCTCAGAAACTGATCTGTTTACCAAATGTGACATTGGCGAGATTGAAACAAATCCAAAATGTTTCATGCATGGCAAACGCCAAGATTGCTCACGTAACGTAGGTAGATATTTACTGCCTTTGAAGGAAGAATTCATGTCAGTTAATATTCCTCTTTAGCTTTTCTGAAACCCGAGGAACTAATCAAACTGTTTGGATAATCGCTTACGGGATTAAAGTATTTCGGAACATCACGTCTTCACTATCTGCATGTTAAATTCCAACTTTAGGAACTTCTAAAAATCCTACCAATATCAGTAACTGTTGATTGGTATTCAAATCATCAGCTAGACTAAGAAGCTACATTTGACATAAACAACAAGCTGAATACGTAACTGACGCTCCCTGGTATATTCAAAACGACGACTAAGTCCATCATATATATATATATATATATATATATATATATATATATATATATATATATATATATATATATATATATATATTTGAATTGGACATAGTCCGACAATTTATTTAAAGACATTTATGATATGTTTAACGTTCTTTTTATAGATACAAGTATTATTTATTATAAAACAGAGCATTTGCTTAAATACTTGTATATATAAAAAGAACGTTAAACATATCATAAATGTCTTTAAATATATATATATATATATATATATATATATATATATATATATATATATATATATATATATATATATATATATATATATATATATATATATATATATATATGTTATGAAATGGACAATTATTTTAATATGTTTTCTGTTTATACGTTATTTTTATACATATAAATATTTAAGTAAATGTCCGAGAAATTTCTTAGGATATATGTGTCCTCCGCCAAGATTCAGGTTCGATTCCTGTTGGAGGATACGTATATTCTATGAAATTTCTCGGACATTCAGGCCGGTAAATGTTCTAAATACTGCTTATTATAAACAGAGCATTTTCTTAAATATTTGTATCTATAAAAATAATGTATAAACAGAATATATATATATATATATATATATATATATATATATATATATATATATATATATATATATATATATATATATATATATAGTTGGATTGTTGTGAGTTTGTGACTCTGGATTTCACGCTATTTGCGATCGTCAGACAAAATGATTAATTTTGGATTTATATATGGTTGCGTATATCGGTGTTTTTATGGAAGTGGGAGGAAAAATTGTCGTTGGAACGCCTCTCATATTTAGGCAAACATACATACACGCATGTACACTCATTGACGTACGCAGACACACACACACACCCACGCTCACTCACCGGAGCTCACACAAACATAAACGTATGTGAACAGTGTGGGACTGGGCATATATGCACACATACATGTTGTTGCGCACATACGTACGCATTTGGTGGCTGTATTCAATGTTGGATTGTGTAGCGAATAATTTTTGTTTGTTCCCCTGCCAATGAGTAGACCGTTTTTCTATTTTGTTCGCTGAATAATGTTTTCTCGCACGCACGTATATACGTATGATGGAGTCTGTGTAAGACTATGATAGGTAACAATTGCTATTATTTTTAATTTTTAAATGCTGTTTTGTTATTATTTTAAAGCTGGTTATTTGCTTGTTTTGGCGATTGCACATATGTAAATGGAAGAAGTTACAATTTGTAATACTTATTAGTATTTATACAGTGGTATTAATTTTGCTGGGGGGGGGGAGAATTAAGTATAATTGTGGACTGATACGGTAATGGTAATTGTGGACTAATATGGCAATGGTAATTGTGATGTGGTAGTAATATTGGGGGGAGCAGGTAATGATAATAATAATTGTAGCAGCAAATAGTTTTTGTAAAGTGGTAAAAGTTATCGTAGTAATGGTGGAATGATAATGACAATAATTGTAATTATTATGATGGTAGTTTGAACTAGAAAATAATTGATGGTGTTATGGAGTCATGGATTCTCTTTTCATGTTTATAGTGTCAATGGTGGTTTATACATTAGTGTTTATTGGTATTTTTTATCCGTTTGTCATAAATTCTAATAATATTTATTTTCATGCCTGAAGTTGGAAATTATTTCTGATCTTATGTTTAGTAAATTCTTTTGTCGGGTCTGAGAAATTATTGCTACCTTTTCGTGTAGGCAAAGTAGGCATTTCCTTGTAATGATGTTGTAGGTAGGTGCTTTGTTCAATATGTTCCAGCTTATTGTTGGTGTAATATTTCTGTCTTTTAGATGCCATATGTATGTGGATAGTGAAGTACTGTTTTAGTATTTTTGAGAATGAAAGGTTGTGGTATTTTTCTCTTCTTGAATGGTCCCTAAGTGGCACCAATGTAGTACATTGTGCTGTTGTTTGGACTTACCTTGGCTTTATATATTATATTCGTTTGTTGGCAATTTCCTTGGAGTGGACATGTTGTTTTATTTCTACAGTTGTATTGGGGTTCCTTGTTTGCATTATTTTAAGTTGGTATTTTTTGTCGTGGCTTTTTATTATTTCTGTTATAATTTTTGTTCAGCTGTAACTGATTTTATGTTGGTTTTGTTGTATGTATGTTTGCGTAACTATGAGTGGCGTTCCGATAAAAATTTTTCCTCCCACTTACATAAAAACACCGATATACGTAACCATATATATATATCCAAAATTTAAACATTAATCAGTCTGATGATCGCAAATAGCGTGAAACCCATGGTCACAAACGTACATCAATCCAACTAAATATGTTAGCTCTATCACTGATATTGAGCACTTTCCAATAAGTACCGCGCATATATAATATATAAATAATATTGTTGCGGATTCCGGGGATGGAATCCTGCACAAATAAATAAATAACGCCAGTAATTGAAATAGGAAAATAAGTGCATTGAACGTAAGAATACAAACTTGAAAGGAAGATTAGTAGTCCAGGAATACGGGTTAGTAGAAATTATATGTATAAGTCTCGGTAAGTGAAGCTGAAATTATCTCTCTCTCTCTGTGGACGCTACGTATCTCAACCTTATCTCAACGTATCTCCGCGTATCTCTTTGTGAACACACTGTGTACTCAACGTATCTCCACTCTGTCAAAATAAGTATACTTTAAACGAGTCCATCTTGTGTAAAAAGGGGGAGCTCCACAACAAATATATATATAAAATTGCATATATAATAAATTTATATTTATATACATACACATTTCACACACACACACACACACACACACACACACACACATATATATATATATATATTGTTTAAAATTTGTTATATTTCTATGGTGACAAAACTCACTTTCGTGGAAAGAGCATTTGTAAATATAAATAGGTAGGAGATAGAAACAACAGCTTCATGTTTATTGGCTGTTTCACTTAGAATATATCTTAAGTAGTGAAACAGCCAATCACTATGCAGTCTGGATTTTTATGTCCATATTGAAACTGAGAGGGTGAGAGATAGAGAGACGGAAAAAAGGAGATATAGTAAATTAGAGAGGAGGGAGAGACGTGAAGACATAGTGGAAGAGTAAATCAGGACGAAAGAGATAATTTCCGATCATTTTATACTTGCTGATTTCTATCCAACATGATATATCTTTTGGTTTTGAATCATTTCAACTCGGGAAAGGCGATAACGCCACTAAAGTGCAAAAGTTTACTGAAAATGAAGGAAGATGCGAAGAATTTATGGAGGAGAAAGGATAATAAAAGAACTGGTTTCAGTAAGACAGATGCTGGCAATTGGCGTTGTATTTTAATTCTTTGAAGATTGTGGGTAGTAGTAGAGTAATAAGAACTCCGAAGGGAGTTACACACGTGAGATGAACGAGGAAAGAACCTATTAGAATACCACTTACCTCTAGCTATTTCAACAGTAACATGATGAAACCTAGTTGCCAATCCAATAATATGCTTAGATTCATGCGGTTGCAGTGACAAGGAGTAAGGCTCATTATAGAAATTGCCATACAAATATTTGAAGAAAGAACAGAGAAAAAACACGTCAAGGCGGTGAGAAAGTGACTGAAATAGAGGTACCAGGTCAGGACTGATAACATTACCTATTGGGTTTTGTCAAGAATCTCGAAATGTATAACGAGAGGACCAGACCAGATATTGCAGCAATATTCGGAAAGTCGAATAGTAGATATAAAAAATCCAAATGGATTCTGACATGGTTAATTGTCTGGTAAGACAGTGAACCAATTTTTCTAGTAATTGATTCAATAAAATCATTCCACTTTATGTCAGTGCAAAACCGGTGACCATGAATGCGTAAAGGGATGCTCTCCTGGAATGAAAAATGGTTCTCAATATTGACTAAAAGATAGCTATTTCCATTCAGCAGCATTAACATTTCTTGCCCCAGATAACCGATTCCCCATTATCCTTTTTTTCATATCAACGAACATATCAACCCCTGGTAAATTAGTCTTGCAATACTCATTCAGCGAACACATTTCGAATCAAAATATTTCTGTTCAATTCGTCGGTATATCCCTGAGAAAAATATCAATCCAGTAATTGTGATTTGTCGCATCATTACGTAGCATTTCAAAACTTTCGACCCATTCCATTAATGTTAATAAAAAGAATAAGAGATTGAAAAATTGTACAAATATCTTCTTCCTACCAGCTCAAACATTGAAAGCAAAACAGAAAAACATATTATGACTCAACCGACATCATAAAAACCAATATGTGATATACGTATATGTACGTGTCTACGTATGTGTCTTTTCCCACCTCTTTCAACCTAGTCAAATATCTATCCTTCTTTACGTAAATCTTTCGCCATATAAACAGCATTTCACATTGGTTCGATATATTGATAACAAATATAAATTGCTATCCGACTGCATGGCGATTATTGGCTTGAGAAGTCTTTTTTTATTAAATTTTGTACAAGTGCGAAAATTGCCACACAACAGAGTTTGTATGTTTTCTTAATGTTATTTTGATATTTCCAAGAAAAAAATAAGCACACACACATATATATATATATTAAAAGAGACCTTTTATTTTTCGTTCTATCTGTACAACTGAACGCATGTTTGGACCTAGTGACTGAAAACATTTAAGAGAGAGAATCTTTTAGCACCTTCTCGATAACACTGAAGGAAATTGCGTGTATATTATTTTGTATGCATTTCCAGTTATCTTAGAACTAGCATTTTCATTTTTACATTAAAATAAATAGGAAATTTGTATACTCTCTAATCAAACATGTTTTAATATGAAATATTGAAAACTGAAATACACACATATCTATACACACAGTGGGGGGTGTCAATAAAATAGGGCACGATGTAAATAATATAGCTATAACAACAACAATAATAATAATAATGACAACAAGAAGAAATATATATATATATAATTATATAGAATAGCATCGGGAAAATAGGAAATGTTTATGAAGCTATCATGTTTCGCTTTTATTAAAGCTTCATCAGAGAATGAGATATAGAGAAAAAGAAAAAAAGAAAATTCTGGTATTTTTGTGTTTGTTTTTACGCCATGACCTCCAGCAGATCACTGGTACGAGAGGATTTTCCGACTCTGCCACGGTATGAGATTTAGTAATGATAAGTGGAGGAGAACTCCACTGAGTGAATTAAGCTTTTTAAATTCTTGGGAATTTATTCAAACTCTCTAAAAAGAGCTCGTTATTTTTCTTTTTTTTTCGTGAAGTGTACAAAATAAGTAATGAACTAGTATAAACCAGGACGTTTTAGTTTTCTATTGCATTTTATTAAATAGCATTAGGTATTTTTCCTTGCTAAGAGTAATTAGTAAGTTTAATTATATCGAACCTAAGGTCACAGTTGTGAATCAGCCAGTAATAATAATGATCTGTTATATATCATCTGCTAATTTTCAAACAATCGTGAAGCATTCAACGTAATGGTTATTAACCTTAGCTTGTCTTTATTAAATCGACAAATAATCTAAACTTATTTTCCTTTTTGAGTTTGATTTTTCCCTAAACATTTGTTCTATATTCATTTTATTATTTAGTTTCTCATGTTTCCAATCAATTATCTGTTCATTTTCTTTTCAATTGATTATGTTTTTATGCACATTCATTTATTTAGCTACATATGTCATCGCTTTTGATATCGTCTTACTTTCCATATTTTAATTTCTTTCTTTCTTAAGGCATTTTTTCTTCTATCTATTCCTTTTTATCAGAATTTTTAAACATGCCATTTTCTATGACTTTTCAAAACTTTGTTTCTCTTTATTTTCCTGTTTTCTTCGCTAATATTTCCACGGCCACTGTCTTTCACGTGATAGCCTCTCATTGATTTTCATTTGTCAGTACTTATTTTACAGGGCCAACTTAACCTACCACAATTTGTCACTTTATTTCTCTATATTCGTTTAAAAAAAATATTATTCTTGTTTTTTTATTATTTATCTCTACCAAAACCTTGAAAATAATCTTACCAACATCTGCCATAAAAGGTTATTCCAGTATTAAAACTGATAAAAGAACAACAGACTGTCAACAATCACATTAAACGGACAAAATTCTTTCAAGTTTTCTCCATATTTAACGATCGATTGAAAACGTTAAATTGTACATTTTTGGTTTTAGATCTAAGCAATCACGGCAATATGGTTCAAATTTTATAATGGTAGACCTTTTGAAAATAAGGCATTAACTAATTCGCTGGCACTTGTGCTATAAGAAATAAGAACAAGATAGTGTTAATAAAAATAACAACTTCGTAATTCAAGAAGGCATTCAATTGACAACCTCAATCACTACAACGGATGTTAAACGTATGCGGCTTTAGAATACACATAAGAACGTTTGAATTTAAACATACGTGTGAACTGTCTGTGTTTAATACAACTATAGAACAGATAATCAGCGGCATGGTAAAACATGAAGGGAGTCAGGTGCAACAGTGATCTAGGGTTATTTCTCTTAGTCTCAGAGTCACGTGACTTGAAAGATTTGTAAGCGTAGGAAAGGGTTGCCTAGCATGCATATATATATATATATATATATATATATATATATATATATATATATATATATATATATATATATATATATAACACAGGTTGGCCTCTGACATCACCACTGACATTAACTCTGAGAGTTAAATAAATTGTGGTGGACCTAAAAAGGGGCTGGAATGTGTTCCTTGAGAGTGTAACAATCTAATAGTGGTAGCCCCATAAAGGGATGGAATACGTTCCCTTAAAGTTTTACAGATTAGAAGTGTTTCCCTAAAAGGAGCTTTTTTTCATTCATGCACATAAAGAGAGGCCGGACATATCGCAACATAGTTCTTTTTAGCCTTTCCCCTTAAACTGGTACTTCTTACAAGCATCGCTATGATTAAGAACCCGACCAACGCCGTTTAACTGCTAGTATATAATATTTGATCTTCGGCTTCGGTTGTTCTGGCATTTGCATTTCGAGTAGCACTCTCCAGCGACGACTCAATAAACCCCCTTTTCTTTGAAAGCCAAATCAGCCTCTGTTATACGACCAAGGTGCGTTCTTTTCTTCGGTAGCATGGCGTTAGTATTGGGGTATGTTTAAATTACGATTTTTAAAAAGGAGGCAGTGAAAACCTATTTGGTACGATTTATAAAATGAGAACCTATTTACATACTATTCAACAAAGGTTGAAGCGAAGACAGTTCGTCGATAATTTGTCGTTTAAAAACAGTAATTTGAACTTTGCTAACCAGACACTTCCAAGTGGTATAGCATGTCCGATCAAATGACGGTTTCGTGTAGGACTCAGGTTCGATTCCTGTCGAAGAACACATATTTTCTGCTAAATTTCCCGAACTTTCAGCGGAATCTGATTAATACTGTTTAATATAAACAGCATTTACTTAAATAAATTGTATCTAAAAATAACGTATAAACAAAAAATATATTAGATAGTTAGTAAGGCTCACGCAAATATGTCAAAGGTCATGTTTACAGTTGACACATTATTGTCATACCATGGACATAGAGGGCGTAAGTGAGTAAAGACTAAGAACGTGGTATAAGCAGACATTCACACGGATTATGGAATTGAGTGGAGGCATTATTCATGTTTACACGCACTGGTCAAAGGTTGTGTTTGTTATCAGGCAATGCGGAAATGTATTAAGGAATGTGGTGGTAAAAAGAGGGATATTATGATCGTGGGCGGTAATAAGCGGGAAGTAAATACCAAGGACGTGGTTAAAACAGTAGCTTACACCAAATAAGACGCTGATCTGTAGCCTAATTTGGAGCGAAGTAAAGTTCAATCAGTTTAATCAAATAATTCACAAATTTAAAACGAAATACATTGATACAAATTCAGTTCGGAACATTACTTGAAGCATAAGTAATTTTCGCTCAAAATTTGGAACGATTCGGTTAGAAACTGCAGAAGTTAATGGCAAGAAACGAATTTTACGCATTTATTCGCGTTTAACAGGAATGACCATAAAACAATCAAAACAGTTGTTTTGTCATAAATAATGATCGTGCCAAATTTGGAGAAAATCGCTTGAAAACTCATAGAGTTATGGGCAAAAAACTGTTTTCCTAAACAGTTTTCGCGGTTTTTCGTTATATAAGGGGAGGGGTTCTGAAAAATAATGTTGGTCTTCCGAGCATCAGATATCACTGTGTTAAGTTTGAGTGAGATCGGTTGAAAAATGTGGAAATATATAACGAACATTACAATATATACATGCATGGTCATGGAGAAAGTCCGATTTTCAGTCTCAGGAGCAACAATTCCTACCCTGAGCGAAAAGCCTGTGAAGAGCTTGGGCAAGACTTTCAACTGTAGTCTGAAGGACACAGCCGCGATCCAGCAGTCTATAGAGGATCTTGAGGAGTGGCTGACAAAGATCGATAAATCAGGATTGCCAGGACGTTTCAAGGCATGGTTTTCCAGTATGCAGTATTGCTAGTCTATGACGTTTCTATTACCACCGCGGAAACGTTAGAGAGAGCGGTTAGTAATCGGTTGAGAAGGTGGCTGGGTTTGCCGAGATGCTTAAGTAGTGCGGTCCTCTGTGGTAACAACAACGCATTGCGCCCCCCTTTTTAGTAACCTTGTAGGATAATTCAAAGTCACGAGAATGAGAGAACAGCTGTTGTATGCAAAATCCAAAGATCCAAAAGTGGCAGCAGCTGGAATTCAGACAAGATCTGACAGGATATGGAGCGCTGAAGGAGAGTTGCGAGTGGCGGAGAAGAGACTTAGGCATAAAGCTATACTGGGGTCAATAGCTAAAGGCAAAGCGGAGTTGGGGTTTTCCCCAGCCCACAAACCAATGTTGCCAAAGGAAAAGAAAGGCGCCAACTCATCCAAGATGAACTCCGTGAAGGCGTAGAAGAAGCACGATACTGTAGAATGGTCGGTCTAAGTCAGCAGGGAGCCTGGACAAAATGGGAGAACGTTGATAAGAAAAGAATTACCTGGTCAGAGTGCAGGCGGTCAGATTTTAGCCAGATTAGATTTCTGATCAAATCAGTCTATGATGTTCTATCGAGCCCAACTAACCTACATATATGGGGGAAGAGCGATACCCCCAGTTGCCAACTATGTGCAAGGAAAGGATCATTACAACACATCCTGAGTAGTTGCCCAAAAGCTTTGGGTGATGGTCGGTACCGGTGGCGCCCTTAAAGTGATTGCAAAGGAGGTGACTAAAGCTATAAGGGCTAGTAAGCATCAACCAGGAAAGAAGCTGAATCAAACTAACTTCATCAAGTCTGGAGTTAAGATACAGAAACAGAGGAGAGCGAGAACAAGTCTGGTATCATCCGCAGATGATTGGCAGTTGATAATGGACTTCATGACACAGCTGTAGTTCCCCAGCCACATAGCCGTAACATCAATCAGACCAGATCTGATATTGCACTCCGGCAACACGAAACAGTGTATCATTTGTGAACTGTCGGTGTCGTGGGAAGAGTTTATTACACTGGCAAATGAGAGGAAGAGGTCCAAATACTAAGAACTTGTCGAACAATGTCGTCGCAAGTCATGGAGAATATATTATGATCAGGTAGAAGTTGGTTGCAGGGGCTTTACAGGTCAGTCGTTGTGTAGAGCCCTAGCAAAAATAGGCATAGTGGGTACAGCGAGGGCGAGAGCGCTGCAGGACATTACCAGTGAAGTTTTAACTGTTTCAAAGTGGATTTAGCTTAAGAGATCCGGGCCATGGAAGAACTAAAAAAAAGTGGGAGGAAAAAGGAAAGGAAAGAAAAATAAAAAATAACAACAACTCCCAAACATACTTAGGGAAACGGAGAAGAGGGTTTCAATCTATAAATATTAATTCAGGGTAGTTAAACTGGGATGGATGGGGGTAGAGATGTGTTGACGCATGTCGGGGTGGGATCAAAGGATGGATTTTTTTCGGTTACCTATTGGCATTTATCCATGCGTATTTACGGTTTTTTTTTTTTTTTTTAAATTTCCATTTCCATCCCTACTTCTTATGAATGTAAAATTAGATCGTAGTAATCATAGTTTGATAATTGAGTGGTAATTCTAGTATTAATTCACTAGATTCATTTTGAATAATATTTAACAGATAGTAAATGTGAATATGTAACTTAATTAAGTAGTTTAGGTTTTCTTTAGTAATTTAGGATTTTTTTTTAGCTATTTAAGTATTTTTAGTTATTTATTTATTTTTCCTTACTTAGATTAGGCCATCGTATTATTTTAATCGATAGATTACGAAACTGGTAAGGAATTTCGAATAAACAATACGAGATAATTTTGTAATGAACGGTTTCGTAAAATTAATGTAAATGGGAGATAGGTTTTCCGTGTGCGTGTCTGTCCGTGTGTGTGTGTATGAGTGTGTGAGAGTACATTTACTACATTTATATGTAGAGGCGTGAACGCATACATTTTTCTAATTTCGTTTGATTAAGAGTATAAGGTTAGACTTAAAGATTTTTATATAATAGTAAGAATAATGAATGCAATTTTTCTTAGGAAAAGTAATGTAAGTGGTAATGTTTAGCTATCGAATTAGTAGTGAAAACGTAAAAACATTGGATTAAAGTATGCAATATTTAATCCAGCTTACCTCTTTATGAATGCCGGGAAAATAGCGCGAATCAAAACCGGATGAAGCAAAGACAAGACTATACAGGAGGGAAGGGTGAAAAGCCTTTATTTCATTGGCACGACGCTATCAAGAAGGTGGCCTGGCCCCATTTGGAATCAGGACGGGGTTGCTGTTTGAGCCGATATGATGCAAAACTCGAAATCGGCGATGAAGACAGTGCATCACTGAGCACCGTCCATGATGCATCTGAAGTGTATTATTCTCCTGATAAATGTAAATTTATACATGAAGAATAGGTATTTATACAGATCTAGCAGTAATTATTAAAATGGAACTTCTATTAAATTGCTCAATCATAAAACCTTCAGTACATGCATATATGCAAGTATAAACACACACATACACACACATTATGTGTGTGTCTGTGTGTTTCTGTCTGTCGATGCGTTTACCTATTCTAAAAAGCATTATACAAATCATTGAATATGATGAAAAATCGGAATTGGTCGTGCAAACTTCTGAAACCTAATCTATCTTATTCGGACAAACAGCATTGAGCATACCTTAACAATTATAACCCAGACTAATCTCCCTAATCATTATCTCATCGCCAGTCACATAGATATATTAGGGAAAACAGGCAAAATATATATATTTGCCATTTTATAAGCGGCAAACATTTTCTGGTGTATTTGGAAGCCAATTTTTGAATCGAAAGAACTAAAGATTTTATTATCCCTTTTCTTCAGATTATTCTCGAATGTCGAATTGGTTTCCCATCACAAATTTCTTTGCTTTCGTTTTGCTTTTCAGTTTTTTTGTCAGCTGTACGTATTCCGCTGCACCTTTCATTATCATACATTCTTCTCAAATATTATTTTCAATGCACAATAATTAACTTCAAATTAACTTTTCTTATCTGATACATTTTTTTTAAGTTAATTTTTTTAAAGCTATCTTTCAAGGAGGACACTTCTTATGACTTCATGACAGCTTTATGCATGACTCTCGTCAGTCTATAAGGAGACGTCAAAATTCTCTGTAGTCAACTGAGTGGCAGATGATAAGAATAAAACCACTTGCTCAGAATATTCCAATATTCTCACCTTACTTTATTAACATATAGAGTGAATAATCAGTTCGACATCAAACTTCTGTACATAACTCAAACTCCCTTATGCTAGACTGATGACAGGCTCTATAATCTGATAAAATATCTCCACAAAGGAGCGTAAATGATTGCAATATCTAAAACATATTGCTTTATTAACTGAAACAATATCATTTTAGCAACATAACGAAACATCTCTCAATGACTATGAGTCGAAAAAACACTTAATATTAACAGCTTCTTTGTTTTCCTAAGTGGGTTAGCTTCATTGCATGAAATTCATGTAAAGTAGTCGCGTATCGATATCTGTACAATATATGATTTCGATTTGAATACATATGTATAGACAAATGGAATTGTTATTACATATATAATATTAAAATTTAATGAGAAATAATGAAAGAAAATTCGCTCTTGTGTTAATATTTAACTATAATATTATACACTGGTAGAGCCCGTGACAATTTCAGAGCTTTCCTGTTTCAATTCAGTTTCTTTCATTTTTTTCTTTTCTCGCTGAAGTCACACAGCTTCTCTGGTATGTCTTTTCCGTCTTCCCGCGCGATCAAAACTGAGCAGTCCATTATTTATGAAGTATTATCAGGGTATTTCTTTCCTTCATTTTGTCACTGAAACCAAGGGATCAAGACAGAACCGTTCGTTATTTCTGAGGTACTGGCAAGGCCAAACCTCATCGTTACGTACGTGCGAACTAAGGAACCATGGTGAGGGGGGTAGATGCATAATATTATGCATGGTTTAATTATTACTGAACAAATTAAAAATGTTATCTGTTAGATTAACCTCATGACATTTATAGCATTATATTCCCACCAACAATATTGCCTCATCATAAAGATAATGGTGTATTAATTTTTTGCTATTATTATTAATATTATTATTATTGACAACAGAAAATTAATTCACTTTCGTTTAATATACCAAATATATACATCATTTAGCGTCCTGTATGTTTCGACTTACCTTTCCTTCATTTATGAAGCGATTTTTGAATAGTTTAGAGTGTTCCCTAATTTAAATTTGAATGTAAAACAATTTTTCTCCAAATTACCTTTTTGTATAAAACATTTCTGCGTGTTTCTTTCAAGCCAATGACGATTTCATTAAAAACATTTCCTTTTTAGCATTTAAAGATATGTTTGAGTAATTTTGGTAAATATATGTTAGAATTAGTTGTCCGTGTTATTTTCACTTTTGCATATTTTTCAATCGCGCGCGCACACACACACATATGTATCTCTCTCTCTCTCTCTCTCTCTCTCTCTCTCTCTCTCTCTCTATATATATATATATATATATATATATATATATATATATATATATTAATAATAAATTAAAATGGTAATCTGTATGGAATTTCCAAGAGGATAAATATCCAAAGAGAGCTCTATGTCAGTAACAGAGCAAACTTATTAATTAAAGAATATCAAACACTTACAATACCATAGGTAATAATCTTTATATCATGAAAGCTATAAAATAGCTTTCAATCTTTCAGTACTTCAAACCAAATATAAACGGAAAAAAATTACTCCAGGTTAAATTTAACTATTTTTATAGCTTTAATGAAATAAAGATTATTACCTATGGTATTTTAAATCTTTGATAATCATAACTATATATATATATATATATATATATATATATATATATATATATATATATATATATATATATATATATATATATATATATATTGAGAGAGAGAGAGAATGAAAAATGAAGTGGGAATTTCTTTTACGAATAATTTTTTTAATGTCTCATATTATTGAAGAGATCTGATAGTTCTTTGCTACGTTTAGAATTGTAGAGGGTCTGTAAAAGGCTTTCTGTGGAAACTACATAATTTGAGTATACCTAAATATGTGCTTAATCCTAGAACTTGTGAATTTATTTTAATATTCTTATTTCTCGTCTCGTTTAGAAAGAACACAGTCGTGTCCAAAAACTTCGATTTTTAAGTTCATTCTCATCATATTTCTATTTGATCAAAAGGCCTAATAATATGCAATAAATGTTATTAGTCATATTATCGATATTATTTCTTTTTTTATCTTTCGAATTTTATATACCGGCCTATTATATCTACAAATTATAAGAATCTTACGTGGATAATCTTTCTTCAATATTATATACATATATATTTATGTATATATGTTTGTATGCGGACTGAGAGACAAGTAAATAGAGGTTCAGATGTTCGATTATTGGAAGTATTCGTACGTTCGTGGAATTTGAATGTTTGTCAGCATTACACAGCGGGTCACATGTTTATCTAGACATTTCATACATCTCCGGAAACCACTTCTCCAGGAAATACGAAACAGTTTTTCTATATTTTTTCCTTCTTTTTTGTTTGAGGGCGCTAACTTGCACGAAATTTTGCTAGCCGTCTCTTTTTATTACACTCTTTCAATATATACACATATAATTAGCTGAATAATAGTTATTAAAATAATTAGTAACAGAAATTTTGTTGCATTTCATTATACGTTAATTTGTATTGAACGGCCAATATTCAAGATCCTTTCAAATTAACGCAGAGTATTCGCATGCCTCTATCTTTGGACATACAATGCCATCAGTTCTCAGCTGTAAATCCGATAATGTAAAACTGGCACCTACTCTCGAAAAGACTTCCAATAAGTTATTAGCTGTGTTAAGAAACAGCTTGTAAAATTTGACGCCTCGAAACATACTATCTTTAAGACATCATAAATTAATATTTTCTGTCTTTAGACAGGCTGATGCTAGCGCCCTGGAGCGTAACTCAATCAACTGGATGTTTGACTTTTTAACGGTCATATTTACGAGGCAAGATTAAATAGTAATATCTTTCCCTTCCGTTTCTGCTTAGGAATTTTTTTCTTTTCAGAATTTTCAAATTTTGTTCCTTCTCTTTTTATTACAAGAATTTAATCAAATAGTGTCGAACGCAATTTCCTCTACTATTGTTAACTCAATACAAGCGTCAAGAGTCACTCAAAGAAGTATTGCAGTGGATGTGATTTGTATGGGTTGATATATGTAAGACAGCCGTATATCCCAGACTGAAGAGGCTAAAATCGTTGTGATCATAGAAGCATCCTCTCCACTGTCTGCTCCACAAAGTTACAGTTTTAAAGAAGCTATTTCACAATAGAATACGAAAAGAAGGAGAAGGGTTTAATCCTATGTACGGGGGTATAGCGGGTCCTAGCTGTAAAGTGTGAACTCTGTTGAATCTGAGGAATGTAGCATGTCAACAAAAAAAAAAAAACTGCCATGTAAATGGCGATAGAATAGCGAGGGTCTAGAAACGTTTCATCTATGGGTAAAATGTTGTAGGATGGAAACTGGGAGCTGGGCAGCTTCAGCCTAGATAGAGAAGCAATACTCTATTTTTGATCTGATCTGACTCATAAAAATAGAGCAATGGTATGACGGGGTCATGGACATCTGTAGAGGTACAAGTTAAGAGATTTGATTGCAAACATGCATCAAAATTAAAACGCGAAATGCTACATTTTCTTTTATAATTACATAATTTTAAATGGTTATAGTACTCATAGAAAATTTGATTTTGCATACAGTTCATATTTTATTTATTGTATTTTTCAATTCATATATATATATATATATATATATATATATATATATATATATATATATATATATATAATTTGAAATTATTAGGAGAAATTGATAATTATATTTAATGATTCATAGAGTCTGAAACCTCTACAGAATGCAGAAACCGTTTCGTCCTATATTTGGGACTCATCAGCAGTGCGCATCCACTACCGAGAATTGAAACCCTGACAGTTAGTTTCACAACCTAACTGTCAGGGTTTCAATTCTCGGTAGTGGATGCGCACTGCTGATGAGTCCCAAATATAGGACGAAACGGTGCTCCAGTGCTTTCTGCATTCTGTAGAGGTTTCAAACTCGATGAATCATTAAACATATATATATATATATATATATATATATATATATATATATATATATATATATATATATATATATATATATATATATATATATATATATATATATATATATATATATATGGTGGACGAGATAAATTAATCTTTCTGATGGGTTTGAAATTCTGGAAATCTTCTTTGAGTTAAACGAAAACCTTCACGCCAAAAGCCTATAAACGGACTAAAAACATTTAAAGTGTTAATATGTTTTATTTTTGTATGTTTTAATCAAAGGTTCCCAGTTTCTGCTGAACTTCTTTCATCACAATATTTACAATGTTAAAGGAAAAAAATACTAGTAGAATCAAAACTTTTCTTCATAAAGACGAACGATATTTCCTTAACTTCTCTGATATCATCGATTAATAACATCAAAGAATGTTAAGTAGACGCTATTTATTTATGCTAGAAATTGCATGCATGAATCTAATATGTGATTGAATTCAGTGCATTTGTTTGTTTGGTTTTCTTTTGTTTTTTTTTTGTGTTTTTTTGCCTATGTTTGCATCTCGGCTAATACTGAACAGCTACTCGTTTTAGCAGTTGAAAACAAAGGTGAGCGAAATCTATGATCTGGTGATCCCGATAATGGTTTTTAATTTCTTCACACTATGTCTCTGGAAGTTTAGCATAAGAACTAATTCGTTTCCTACTTAAAGCCTTCAAGTGTCTATCGCACGACAGCCGCTAATAGTTTACAAATAAGATCTGTTCTGATTTAATTCTAGGTACGAAAACTTCGAAACTTCTCTCCACTGCTTTATTTGATAGCTGGTGTACTGTAATAGTGTTACCATCTGTTATTCTGTCTTAAAAGTAAGAAACATTTGCAAATTTTATGTTTTTATTCAATTAGTGTTGACTATGTTGAGAAGTTTCACGCAAAAGCAGTGGATTGAAGAGTTGAATCGTGAAATTGGTAATATTGTAAAATTCTAAGTCCAATCTCTGGGCCTGAGTAATACGGTGTTAGACTGTTGTAACTGATCGTTACTTGATTCGTTTTTTTTTTTACGGCTACTCAACCCATTTCAGATTATTTAAATTTAGGAAAAATCTTAGATCGTAATATATTTTTTTAAAAAATAATAATGGTTTAATAATACAAGTCTTACTAATTAACACGTAGCTGGGGTCGGTAAGATGTGAATTCGTACGTATCCCAAGGGTATTTGCGTGCAAGTGAATATAACCAACCCAACGGGAATTGGAACTTGCTTTCCGATTAACAATTCCGAGTGATTGTCATTACACCATCCGCACAGCCTAACTTACAGCACCTGTTATTCCCAAGCAGTCACCCATCTCGTTGTTGACTATGCTAGACATTACTTAACACCGGTGATCGTACGCGATGTGGCTGTGGAATTGTATTGGAAATAATACGAGGAAGGACTAAGCAGTATTAAGTAAAATCAAGACGTAAACTAAATAAATTGTTCAATTCAAAATTCCATGAAAACAGAAGGGCCCGGCTGCCAAACCGTTTGGATATTAAAAATATGAGAATATTTATCTGGATGTAGATAACGATATTTGAAATTTTCACGATTTAAAATTTTTCATTTTTTAAAATAATCAACACCAATAAAAACACCAAAAATGTATGAGAAGAAATCCCCTTTCTACTTACCATAGGGGGGGAACTCAAACGCACTGTAATTTTCTACAGAATCTGGGCCCTACAGCTGATATGTAAAATTCTATATTTATTTGAACATTATCGATCGTCGTGCACTTGATTGAACTTTTGAATTCGGAACGCGAAGGAAATGTTGGCACTCCAAGCAGGCTTCCTAAATATGTAATAGACTGCCAAGCATCTGGAAAGAAAAGTATTAAGTGAAGTGCAAATTACATCGCTTCGTAGGCTGATGATAATATAATCTTTAATGCGATTTTATTTTATTCAAAGAAATGTTGAAATAATTTAATGCCTTCATTGTATTATTGATTTGTTACTAAAACCGATCGGTCAATCCATTCTACAGCATTTTCTCAGCTTTCAATTCTTTAGAATGGTGGCAGAAACTAACGCGGTACTTTTCAACATTGAATACGATACAGCACAACACTCATAACTGAGGTGATTTTAAGTCAATTCAAGATGCATTTCCGTGCTATGGGTGTCCTTTACTTAATAGTGAAGAAGTCATTGGAATGATCGTGTATATAACGAGAAACAACTTAAATACTTTCTCTTCACATTACTGGAAGAAAAATGATTTGATATAGGAATATATTCGAAACAATATTTGTCGTGATATTGCTCTGGATTGAGAACTAAAATGAGGTTCCTGTTTCTCGGTGTAATCATTTCATGGTTTTACTTTTGAAATAACCAGATGTAACACTAAGTTCTATTATAGTATTTTCTCGTACTTATCACTTGTGAAACCCTCCTCCGATTTTTTTCTTCCTTTCAACTTTCAAACTTGAAAAATTGAAGTTCAACGTCAATCGTAGTTGCAAATTTCCTGAACACTGTTCTTTTTTTAGTTATCCTTTCTTCTCAATAAGAGCTTCTCATTGTCTTTCACGCCCAGAAAACTCCTTGTTTGTTAGCGTATTTTTTTACTTTACTTGGGTGAAAAAATTTTAAATCATTAGAGGTCATCCGAAAAGTTATACAACGCATTTATGTTTCATGCTAAACGCAATCTTCAGGTTGTATCTGACGATTGCGTTTAGCATGAAACAGTGTGTCACCTCTGGGTGTTGGCTGTTGTACATTTATATTTATATACACTGTTAATGAACAAGCATGATATATATACATACATATATATATATATATCTATATATATATCTATATCTCTCTCTCTCTCTCTCTCTCTCTATATATATATATATATATATATATATATATATATATATATATATATATATATATACGGAAATATATATTAATGCATGAGTATGATGATAAGAGAATGTGCGTATTTGTTAACTCACCCTCTCCCTATGTATCGCATGTATGTCATCGCGTGTGCAACATAGAAGAAGTACCACAATCCATGAAGACACACACACACATACACACACACACACACACACACACACACACACACACACACACACACACACACACACACACACACACAAATACATATATATATATTCACGCCGATCTGTGTACCTTTAGTGTGCATGAAAATATCTGTTTGCTTATATATATGAATATGTATCTGACTAGCTGTCTACATATATTTCCAAACATAAGGAAAAACATCATAGAAACGTTCCTCCACACACACACACACACACACACACACACATATATATATATATATATATATATATATATATATATATATATATATATGCGTGCATGTGTACATGTATGTGTGAACGTGCGCTCGTATCTGTATGTGTTTTCTGATTTGAAAACAGTAAATCGATGTTTGTTAATAGGATTTATTTTTTAGGTTTCCTAATCTTCAGCTTAGTCTGCCGCTTTTCACGTTGTTTTGAATGATGCATTGAAATATCCCCCGGTGAAAACCTGAGAAGAACAATGCCAGGAAAGCTAAAAATTAAGAAAACCTCCGCTAAATCTACAGAACGAGAGTGATTAAAATGAGAAAGAGACCAAGTTGGAGGTAGAGAGCTATAAAAGAAAAAATATAGAAAGATAGATCTACAGAGTAAAAGAGACCAAACAGTGAGAAGGAGGAAATATATAAACGATGGCTGTCGTGTCATAAAAATTAAAGATTCAAGAGGAGGTAAGCGGGGGGAAAAACCGATAAAAAAACATTCCCACTCTTAGTACAATACTTTGACAACATAATCCATTAGTTATTCAAAATTTCGTTATACACTTCTTTTCATCAAAAATAATTACGATGGGCTTGTTTTATTTGCTTTACGTTGAGGACTTCAAGTTGCCAGATATGCTATTAAAGTAAATACATCTACTTGCTTCAAGAAAAAAAACTTGTTTTCAAAAAAAGTGAATTTTTAGGAAAATCATGCTAACCAATTCCAAAATAAATTGTGACATTAAAACATCAGACATTATAAGGAAATGTGGATTAAACCTGATAAATCTAAAAATATTTACTAAATCAAAATATCTATCACAAACTTCTCCTCAGTAAAATCAATAATACTTATAAAAAAGATGATAAAAATATCACTATTTCTTCAATTAATAATGAGTCAGCTACATTTGCCAATAAATTTGATATTGCAGACAGAATGGGTAAGGTTCATATTAAAAATGCTTATTTACTATTTAAATACCACAAACCTAAATTCGACAATAACCTACAATCCCCATTAATTAATCTTTCCAAAACTGAATTAGGCTTTAAAAAATACTAAAAAGAATAATACAAACTACACAAGAAACCTATTTTAGTCATCTTTGGAAAGATTCCTCTGATAATATTAAATGGTTCCAAAATATTAAAAATAAAAATAAGACTACTTTCATCCAATTTCACATTATAGATTTCTGCCCCTTTATTTCTAAATATTTATTAACTAATAGTTTAAACTTTGCTAACATCTATATTAACATTACTAATAATGAACTTAATGTTATCTTAGCGTCTAGACAATCTTTACTAATATACAACAATTCCACTTGTTTTAAACGTTTATGGATAACTTCGATATTCCTATGGGACCATATGACTCAGCTTAAATGGCTTAGTAGGTATTTATATATTAGACACTCTCCGTAGAATTATCGATCCTAATCAAGTAGGTCTCTACATAAATGATGGACTTATCCTCATCACAAATAGTAATGGTTCCCTATCTTCTAGAATACAGAAAAAAGATTATTATAGATTTCCAATTTCTAGGTTTTAAAATTGAAATATTTTCTAATCTTAAAATAGTTAATTCCTTAAGCATAACGTTGAATTTATTTAACAACACTTTCAAAACTTTTCATAAAGAAAACCAAAATCCTATTTATATTAATACTAACTCTAATCACTCTAAGTCTATAATTAGTCAAATCACTAACACTGTAAACATTAGAATTAATAGATTATCATCTAACAAAAATATCTTCTATGATAATAAATTAACTTATAATGAAGCCCTCAAAAAGAAGGAATTTCAAACAAGAATTACGTTACCAGGAATGTTTGAAAAATAATTTAAGCAAAAAACAGAAAAAGAAAGAAGATATGATTTAGCCCACCTTTCTGTAAATTATCTAATATTAATATTGGTAGATTTTTAAAAAGTTTAATAGACAAACATTTCTGTCATGACAATCCTTGAAAAAAATTTAATAGAAATACTCGAAAAATTAGTTACTCCTGTACTATTAATATAAACAATATAATTAATGCACATAATAACATGTTATTAAAGAATTTTCATCACAGTGAAACACAGGAAATTAAGCCTCTTTCTAATTGTAGAGCCGAATCTAACTGTTCAGTTGGAAGTGTGTTTACCTCTGAAAATGAAGTATATGAAGCTGCTATCTTCCCAAAAGAAGATACCAGCCAGAAGAAGGTATACATAAGAATATCCGCTGAGAGTTGGAAGCAAAGATTTTACAACCACCGATGGAGACCTCACCCCACAAATAAAATGGAGGATCATCTGTTACTCACGGAAACTGATGCAATCTATGCTTAAAAGGAAAAAAATATAAAGATTAAGTATAGAAATGCCGATGAATTACTGAACCGACGTAATGAGCCAATTTTCAAATGAAGACATAAAATCCGGTTTAAAATTCCCTAACAACATTCATTTTGAAAATTTATATTGAAACGCTGGATTTTTTTTTTACTAACATGTATACATAATGTATGCAAGTTTTTTTGTATGTGATCATTATGTTTTTTCTTGCCTTCATCGATTACATATTTAAATTATAAATTAATTTTCTTTAATTTTCTTTTCTTTATCTATAAGATTATTATTATAAAAATAATAATAAAAATAAGGATTATAATAATAAATTATAGCCCTTATTTTTATTATATATATTATTATTTTTATTATTATTGTTATTAAAAATATTACCAGCATTTATATGTATATGTGTGTTATGTGTAAGTATATGTAGATAAGTATGTATGTGTGTATGTATATGTGTATATGTGTGTATGTATGTATGTGTATGTTCTGTGTGAATAAGCATATGCGTATGTGTATATATATGTGTGTGTGTATATGTATATATATATTTATGTATATGCAAAAAATATGAGTGGGTGGTTATATATATGTGCGTACGCGGGTGTATATATATATGTGGGGATGTGTGTGTATGTATATATTTATGAATGTATGTATATATTTATATATATATATATATAGGGATGTGTGTATGTATATATGTATGTATGTTTATATATATGTGTATGTATATGTAGATATATGTATATGGGTATATGTATGACATAAGTATATGTGTATATGTATATGTATATGCCCATGTATATATGTGTGCATATATATGTATATATTTATATGTAATAGATGTGTGTGCATAGATATACGTATGCGTGTTTATATATATATATATATATATATATATATATATATATATATATATATATATATATATATATATGTTATATTTTTTATATATATATGAATGGATATATTTTTACCTTTGTATATTTTAGATTTTTATTTCTTAAATTGTTCTTTTATTACTTAAATTAGCCCTTTATTTATATCTTAATCATTTTAATTAATTTATCCATATTTTTATAACTTTTAAAAAAATTAAATGAAAAATCTTTTATTTAATTATTTAAATTTATGTTATTTCATTATACTGATGTCAAATGTTATTTTTATTTATATTTGCATGATTTTTATATTTATTATTATTATTTCCTTTGATGTCTGATGTGTAATCCTTTCTTTCCAGATTGTGCCCAGGGACCTAAGGTTAGAAATGGCATCAAGACATTTTCCGCTAGAAAAAAAAAACAAAAAAAAAAACATAAATTTACATATACAAAGCCCTTTGTAAGGTGTGGGTTGTACTTGTGAGAACATATTGTCATTTCTTTAAGCCATGGGCTTCCAGGAATCCGTAAAATTAGTCTAAATCTTTCCCAATCAATCCGAGGGCTCCAACTACAACAAAGGATTGTTGATGTTCCTATGTTCCACATTTTTGAGATTTCGATTTCAATGTCCTTGTAATTTGATAGCTTTTTGAAGATCTTTGAAGATACATTGCAGTTTGCAGGTACTGCTATATCAATAATGTGGCACTTTTTTGTGTGCGATCTCTAATAACAATGTCTGAGCGATTAGCTTTGATTGTTCTGTCTGTGTGTATTGTGTAGTCACATAAAATTATAACAGGTCCTATCTCCGTAACCGGGTCTGGGTGGTATTCCTACCACTTTCTTACAGCTTCCTTCCAATAGAAGTTACAGATTTTCCAGTGCAGATATTGGCCAACTCTCTCATGCCGGGATTTATATTCAGTGGGTGCCAATACCGTGCGGCCTGATACAAGATCATTGATTATTTCTGGGTAATTACCACAGAACCTGCATTTTGGGCTAATACTGTATTTTAGTATGTGTGCTTGATAATTTCTAGTTAACAAGCACTGATCCTGTGCAGCAAGGATGAATCCTTCCGTTTCAGCCTTTAACCCCGCACTACGTAGCCACTGATGAGTACGGGTTTTGTCTACATCAGCTTGTTTGGTACAGGCAGAGTATTGGCCATGAAGCGGTTTATCTTGCCATTGTTTCTGTATCTGGTCGGTTGCATTTGTTTTTGCTTTCTTTTTTATGTATTTTGCAGCTTCAATCGGTGTATTGTGCTTTACTTGTATTTCTGCATCCACTTGAAACTCCATTTCGAACTTGGCTTATTTTTATTACGGAATAAAGGCGCTTACTACTTTTATGTTCTTTGACACATATCATCATCCAGTCTTCTGTGGACTCCAGGTATCTTTGAAGGCCAATTTTGTAGTTTTGTAAGACAGTTCTAGTTGAACTAATCCCCTGCCTCCTTCGGATCTGGGCATATACAGACTTTGCGGTAGCAAGTGAGAAGCTTTCTCGTTTTGGCATCCATTCGCTTAATGTCAGCTCTAGTCCAATTAAGGATGTTAAATCTGTATTGCACCACAGGGACAGCCAAGGTGTTTATGGTTGATATTCTGTTTTTTGAGTTCAGCTCAGTATTTAGTACCAGACGCATACGCCTGTAGTACTTCTTTCTTACCTTCTTCATTTGGGCATGTAGTATACCATCTTCCTCGCTAATTCCTAGATACTTATAAGCTTTATCTTGTTCCAGTTCCTAATATTTGTGACAAAGTCTAATATTTTGTGGTTGTTTCAATAATTCTCTCTTTCTGGAATGTTACTTTTGCACATTTGTTTAATCCGAAGTCCATAACTATGTTGTCACTGAAGTATTTTACAATATTGAGGAGGCCCTTCAACTCATTGCCTTTGGAGATGGCAGTGCCTCTGGTGTGATTCAGGCATAGTGTGGTTTTCCACTTTCCTATGCCGTGCTTAAGGAGATTTACTACCACAGGGAAAACTTTGTACATTTGTAAAGTCTTAAGGATCCAAGAGTGTGGCACACTATCAAAGGCTTTACGATAATCAATCCACGCTGTGCTAAGATTTCAAGATCGTTTCCTGCAATTTTCCAGGATCATTTTGTTTATCAGTAGTTGTTCTTTGCGGCCTTATGAACCTCTTCTGCGTCCCTTCTGCGTCCCTTCTGCGTCCCTTCTGTTCCAGTGGAAGAATGTTGTTTGCTTCGAAGAAAGAGTAAATTCGGTTCGTCAGGACAGACGTGATCAACTTATACGTGGTGGAGAGACATGTTATTGGCCTATAATCTTTTGGATCATCCGGTTCACTCGTTTTTGGAACGAGATATGTAATACCTTCAAAGATCCCATCCGGGATTTCATCGGGATTATTTACAAGCGTTGATAATAATTTTGCAAGGGTTTTATGGATTGATGAGAGATTATAGAGCCAGAAATTGGGCACCTTGTCATTTCCTGTCTAACATCATCTGTGGTCATATTTTCCTACTATTGCCTCGGTGTATCCTGCATTCGTTCTTCTTCACGTTGGATCCATTCTGAATTTGGGTTATATTCCTTGGGGCTGCTCCAAATATTCTCCAAAATGTCTGCATATTGTCAATAGATGTTGGCGTTTCTACAGGTATAGGTGCATTTCCAATTTCCCTGTGAAATTTCATAAGGTCTGTTTGAAATATTTTATTTTGACGATATAACCTGCACCTTTTTTGTATCGTCTTGTTCTCTGTGTCTTTAACTGAAGTATCTCTTTCAGCATTTTCTTGATTGATGTAATTTCAATTAGGGGTTTAATTTTATATTTCCGCTTGATCTTCTTGCATTTGCGTATAGAGATTTGGGTTTCTAGTGAGCTCATCTAATATAGAGAGCTCACATCTGATTTCCTTTATTTCTCACAGAGATTTTGTCTTCCAAGCTGGCTCTCTATGTCTGCTTTTTTTTTCATTGGCTTGACCCCAAGCTTCCCAGTAGCTGCCAAATCTGTTGCGTATATGATTTTGTTAACTTCTGTGATATTTCTCGATGGTTTATCCGTTAACACTATTTCCAGAGCAGCGTTGTATATTTGTACAATATGCTTCATGGACTTCGTCATATGAACTTTGGGGAGATGTGTAAGGGTTACTCTGCTGATTACTTGAATAACGTGGTTTTTCGCTTCATTGATTTCAGCGATGTGGTTTTCAAGGAAATCCAACTTAATGTAGCTGGAGTCACCTTCAGTGACGTCGTCTGGATAACAGCAGGTTATGTCACAAGCAGATTCTTCGATTTTATTTCCCGGGGGGTTATTTCCTATTTCATTTGTTTTTGTTTTTACCTCATCCTCTATCATATTACTTATTTCTACTTTCATCTCTTTATAGTTTAAGTGATAGGTTACAGTATTCTGTTATTATTATTAGTAGTAGTTGTAGTATTAGTATCATTTTGTAATTTTGACGAATATAATACAATGTAGAGATTACACTGCTTGAAATGATTAGACATTTTCAATATAACTTCCCCCACCATGTTTTTTTTGTCAAGTCCCAGAAATAAAAACCATTCTGAGTTAGTTTGTCTAAGAGTTCACTCTGTCTCCCCTCCCCATGTCTATCTCCCTTTCTCTTCCCCTAATAAGCCTTATATTGAAACCTCTGTTTTTCACTCCCTCTTTTCTTTCTTTCTCTTTTCTAATATTCAAACTTATTCCTATCTCAATTTTTCCTTCTTCTTCTTCCTTTTTATTTTTGTCTCTTCTTTCTTTTTCTTTTCCCCGTTTCTTGTATCTGGATGAATTAAACTCTATTTCTTAATGTATTTTTGGTCTGAATGACTGGGCAATAGATTTTTAAGGATTCCTTATTCATTATATATATATATATATATATATATATATATATATATATATATATATATATATATATATATATATAAGTGTGTGTGTGTGCGAACTGGGATCAAATATGGATCAGAATCTAACAGAATGATAAAATAAAGAACAAATTCGAAACGATTATCAATCTAACATGTCTCACTTTCATTAAAGCTTCATCAGAGAATGAGATATGTAAATAAAGAAGATGGAAATTTTAGAGTTTTTATTTTTGTGTTGTTAGAATTTCATTGGCTAATCACGTTTTCATGCATTCGACTTTTTAAACAAACCGTAGTATAATTCGCGGCATTCCGAATTCAAGCAAAGGCAATGCGTCGTTTTGAAATTCTCTGAAATTAACGGATTCCAAGCATAACTGAAAGACCGTAAATATCGCTTTATGCATATTTGAGTAAAATAATCGTAGTCTGTCTATGTGAGATTCAGATGATAATGTATATTCGAAAGTGTGTGCATATTTCTAACAAAAATGATATTTGGTGGTTTTTGACACGTTAATTTGGGAACGTTTCTGCGTCGCTTTTTTCTAGATAAACATACGTTATATTATTTAGGAATATATTCAATAAAGGGTGATGATGTAATATTATGTTTTGAAAAACTATAAAGAGATCTTTTAGCAGACATATAATTGATACATAAATGCTTGGGTGCTATGTCCCAGTAGGATTTGGGCAATTATAGCCCCGCGTCTTCCTGTTCAAGATTCCTTTCAGGCCTAATTATGCTCTTTTGAACTCTTTTTATCCCTAAATCTTCATCGAAAACACGTTAATTGTCTGAGAATTGTGCGAACGTCTCATTCGTTTATTACGTCTTCTGCGACGTTCCTGCTTTCATTACGCATCGTACTTTCATCCTTCATTCAGACAATTATTAATTTCATCTCATTATGTTGAGAAATTCCAAATACGTCATTGAATTAAGAGTTATTCATTGAAATATATATCGTTTCTATAAGTTCTTCGTATCGATTTTGCAAATGACTCAGCGAGTCTATTTATTTCATACCCGTTTCAAACAACATATCTTTATTACGGGCGAATATCATTTCTGCGAGCAAGTCTTGAGGGTAGCATTTCGTTAAGGGCAAAAGAAACAGTATTAAACTGCTATATAATGGCAACACACCTATATTAGTGTGAATGCGTGAGACTTTCCTTACATGAAAATTTGAACCGAGGCAACAGATATACAATGACGCAGAAAATACTAGGGACGGAGCATTTGAGTAAGAAGAAAGGGTTAAGGAAAATAGGAACACGAAAGACAACTGAACTTAGAATCAGAAAGATCATAATAAATCTCATATGGAATTAAATAACAGTAAATCTATTGAAGTAACAAGCATGTAATTAGGATAACGTCTTGATACAAATAAATTAAACATGTTTCAGTGAATGTGATAAGGAAAATTTGATATTAATTATTTTTTTGTCATGTTCTTACAATACTAAGGGAGTACAGAACATCTCCGTAACGGTTATTACCCCAGGCGCTTTCGACCAATTCATAAACCATTTTCAAGGAGGCCGTTGTTAATGTTTTTTCAATGTTCTTGCTTTAAGGTATATTGTAGCAGTAATCTTAGCCGGCGCGACAGGATGTGACAATGACTTGGAGTGTCATCGTAAAACACATTCTAACTATTGTTAAATAAAGTAAGGCTTGACTTGAACTATTTTATAAAAAGAGTCTCGATAATTGTTAGTTACCGTCTGATATTGGGTAATTACATTGATATACAGCATTGGTCGTTTATCATTTGAATATTATAGGCGTGTTGTTATTTGATATTTGTAATTATGAAGTCGGCAGGTTTAAATTTTCTACGGTATATTGTAAGTTTTACCATTAGTATACGGAGATTGAAAACGTTAACAACAGGGCCCTTGGAAATGGTTAAAGAATTGTCGTCAAGCGCTTGGGACAGGATCCTTACGGACAGTTTCTGCATTCTCTTAGTTCTTCAAAAAAGGACACTGTAGGAACGTTATAAAAGCTTAATAATATTTTTTAAAAAATGCTTATCCTGGTCTCTCGCATGCAATGAAGTATATTTCATTTATTTTTCATTTATTTCTTAATTGCTTTCACCCCATGCAAAGCAGTAAAGCCACTAAAACACATGAGGTCACAAGGTGTGAGAGAATTAGGAACAGAAACATTAACAATGAGCGGAAAAAGAAAAGAATAATCAGGAAGACAATAGATAACGATTGACATTGTATTTAAATTTTTGCAGATAATAATTGGCTGGGAAGCATAAACCCGGAGGGAGTTTCACAAGTAAGAACTACGAGAAAAGAAACCCTTAGCATAAAACGGCTACATCTAGCCAACACAACTGTAAATTGATGAGATCACAACGGCAGTCTAGTACTGCGCTTAAATTCATAAAGTCCAAATACCATAACGATTAGCTCATCCGAATAATTACCATGAAATTATCTATAGAACAGACACAGAAGGTAACCTTACAGCGGTGGGAAATTGACTGAAGACGAAACGCCAGTACAGGACCAATAATATTGCTGATTTTTATTTGGATTTTATCAAGGAGCTGAAGTTACATAACAGAGGCATCGGACCATATGTGGTAGTAATATTCTAAATATGGGCAAAAGGTAGACTTATAAATATCTGCAAGAAGCATTGTCCCAATCATACTTTTTATATTCCAATACCTTTCTTATTAATTAATTTGCCCAGTTAACAATATTCGTGAGCTATTTCCAATTAAAATACTTAAACTTTTAAACAAAACTGGTTTCTTTTTATCGTCTAAGAGAACATATTTTTCTTCCGCCATTACGACTAATGTTAACCTCTACGTGAAGAACTTCTAACGCATTCGCCTGCTAATGTTTTCCACGGACATGAAGTGGAATGATTATAGCGAATCAAGTGTTAAGTCAGCTTTTAATAAATTTTGTTCATTGTGTCTCGGTAGACAGTGCTCCTGGTCAAAATCTAGCTTACATATTTATAAATGTATCATTTGTCCGTGCTTGGAATATTGCTGCTATATCTGGTATGATGCTTCTACCTTTTATTTAGAGATTCTTGACAAAATCCAATGTAGAATCTGCAATGTTATCGGTCGTGACCTGTTATCGCGGCTACACTCGATCACCCACCGACGTAACAATCTTTCCTGTGCCGTTTTTGTATATATTTTCAAAGTTATTGTTCTGATCCTATTTTCTCACAGTTAAACACAGTACAAGATTGGCAGATATGCCTTAGTAATATAGAATCAGAATTATTTGATATAACCATAAGTGATATGCTGACATTTTTTCTCTTACATTTCTTGCTAGTGGAACTCTCTTCCGGCTTCTTACTTTACAATCAACTTTGATCTTCAAAAGTGAAAGTGCGTTATCAATAGTCATTTCCTGTCTACTTATTTTCCTGTTCTTTGATTGTTCCGATAATAATGTTTTTCTCTCAGATTCGTTCATATTCAGTTCCCCTATCGACTTCGTGCTTCTATTGTCTTCATTGGACTGAAATGTTTTAATGAAAAAACTTCATAGTGCTTCTTCAGGGAAAACCGTAAGAACATTAGCAAAAACCTTAATGAAGAAATTATAAAATGGCCCCTAATTCTCTCATTTAATGAAATGTTTAAAAGTACCTGTGTTACCCGACTATACAATACAACAAATAAATTATAGATTTGAAATCTAAGTAAAGGACATTAGCTGTGATGATCGTCTGATAAATATTGTGGAAATACATTTGGGTCACCAATATGTAGACACAATTCTTAGCTAATTGGAATACGAGAGAAATAAATTCGGAAAGAGACAGGGACAATTAAGAATAATTGAAACACAGCAAAGAATGATGAGTCTATTGTTTTACAGATTGCCGAGAAGGAAAATCAAGTCTAACAAGAAATTGACAAATCTAAGAGTTGCAAATGATTTATTTTGAAATAGTGAACAGTAATTATGTTTTATTTTGAAATATTGTTGTAAAATATCAGGTGTAATCTTGTCGCGACACTTCATATAAATTCTGCTGTTAAATGAATAAAACAAAATGTGAAATATACGCCCCAGTAGAATGATTAATGAATTCATTAAAAATCTACTCTTGCTAAAATCAAGGATCGATTGTTAGAAAACATAAACAAAATGCAATCACATGACAATTCATCACAACTCAGTCAATTCGAGAACGATCAAAAAGCAAACGTATATAATCATGGAATATTTTCATTAATATATATATATATATATATATATATATATATATATATATATATATATGTGTGTGTGCGTGTATATATATATATATATATATATATATATATATATATATTATTTACATTATTCGGACTATTGTCCTCATCTTTGTCGCCATATTTATTACAACGTTTCGGCCGTTGTACGCTCCGGCCTTCTTCAGGTGGTTGGAATGTTGAACTGAATCCTTTATTTCGGTCACTGGGGTACACTGTTCGTGCCATGTTTAATGGATGTCAGTTATCAGTTATCTCTTGTTAATTTCCCTATGAAAGTTCTCCACTGCCTTAAACGGATATTGAACTGAAACTCTTTAGGTTCTGTCACTGGATCTAACCAACGCCTTTATCCACTGTTCCATGTGTCCTCAAGGACATCTGTGTATGAGTTTCTGAGTATTTTAAACCTAATGTCTTCAGCAACCATTTTTACCAGTCCTCATATTGCAATTTTTGCTGTTATCATTGAATATTTTTACCAGAGCTCATATTGCAAGTTTTGTTGTTATTATTGCTTTTCTCTGGCACTCCTTATTACTGGTTCCCATATTGTATTCATTTCAATGCTTGTTTGGCTCAGGAGATCATTTCGCACCTAAGACGTATAGACAGTTATTGCAACGTTGCACAAAGCTACCTCACATATACGGTCTCTCTAAGATTCACAAAGACGGTATTCCGCTCAGGCCGATTGTTAGTTGCCAAGGCTCTGTGTGCCACCCTCTGAGTAGCTTCTTTGTAGATATAATTGACCCATTGATCGGAAAGTCTCCTTCATATGTCCGAAACTCCGCCCACTTCGTGGAAATAATCAAAGATGCTCCTATATTATCCAACCAAATGGTGAGCTTAGACGTGGTGACTTTGTTCACAAAGGTACTCACGGAGGAGGCACTTTCAGTAGTCAGCGACAGATTGGCTTCTGACTCATCCCTAGAAAAACCAACCAGTATTCCAATAGATAATCTGATGGAGATGTTGACTTTCTGTACACAAACAACGCAATTCGGAATGGGATCACACATATATCGACATGATGAAGGATTAGCAATGGGTTCGCCATTATCACCAGCAATGGCGAATATATACATGGAATACTTTGAGAAAATGGCATTAGCATCTATATCTCTATAGTCAACTATATGGCTAAGGTACGTGGATGACACTCTGGTCACACCAGGAAGAAGTTCAGGTTCTACTGGACCATGTGAAGTCAATAAGA